>NW_010587198.1:74251-94930 GCF_000705375.1 Tinamus guttatus
AGGCGGGCGCGGCCCTGGACTTGAGCCAGCCGGGGAGCGGCGCGAAGGGAGGCCGGGGCATCGGGCGCACCAGGCTCCCCTTCCGCGGTGCGAGCTCGCTCCCGCGCGGCTCCAGCACGGAGGCGGAAGCAGCGCCTGCTCTGAGCTAAGAGCAGCGCCTGGACGCGCAGCCCGCCGCAGCAGGGAGCATGGCTCAGGGCTGCCCTGGTGCTGAAGCCTTGGCGCTACAAGCTGCTCTTGCAAGCTGCGTGCGCTGCTGGGGCACCCAGCTGCTGCGGTGCCCGGAGTCGCTTCCTGTAACTGAAGCGCTGGGGCTGAGGTGCTTGCGCGAGCACAGCTCGCCAGCCCTGCTGCTCCCATTGCCTGGCAAGGGCTTGGCACGAGGCGCCTGCGTGCCGTATTGGCTTGTGCTTCAGCAGACTCACGCCACAAACGAAGGCTGATATCTTCCTGCCAGCTTCTTAATACAAGCGCTGGTATATCTGCTTCTTGCTGAGAAGCTTCTCGCTTTGAATATGCTGGATGCTGGCCCCTTCCTGCTCCGCACAGGTTAGGCCTGTTTTGTGCTGGCTAGGATCAGGTCGTGTCTCTACTTGCATCCGTCTGCAAGGCTGCCCCCACCCCAGGCCCCTCAGGGCAGAGAGGGGCTGGGTTATGGCTAAGGCAGCCTTGATGGGGAGAGCAGCACATTGGCTTTGCAGGGTTGCCGCAGCCAAGGCTACATTCTTCAACATCGTGTCCTCTCAGTACCTCTAGAGCTGTTGCAGATTACAGCCCACAGAACCAGGCTGCGGCGCAGAGAGAGTTGGGCATGATGCTAATGCCAACAAGAAGCAGTACTCTGCTTCAGGGATGTATGGGCAACAGAGTACCTTGGCCCACCACTGTGTGGTTTCAACTTAAAGCAGAGGAGATAACTTTAGGTGTCAAAGTGCGCCTGCAGAAAGGCGTGTACTGAGCCTGGCTTTGAGTGCAGCAGAAAGGAGACTGCCAAGCTCTGCGGTGCCTAGAAGAACTAAAATGGCTTCTCCTGACTGAATCTAATATGGATGGTCATTTAGCGTTCTGCTTATGCTGCTAGAGTGCCCTCAGCTATCAACACTTCTCGGCAGCACTTGAAGGCAAGCTCAAGCAAGCTTACTTGAAAAATGGATTGGTACCAAAATTTTATTCATAATTTTAAGCAGGCTGCTGGATACAGGCAGTACTGCCAGATAGCTTGGGGGCTGCAATTTGTATTCATGTTCTTGCCTTCCTGTAGTAAGACTCACTTGCTTTATACAAACATTACAGTGTTAGTGAAAGCTCCAATGTGTGGAGAAGTTACATTCTGCTTTCCTTTCAGCAGTGCAACATGTCTCTCAAGGATCACCTCGTCCACAATGTGCACAAAGTGGAGCATCCTCATGCTCACAACAAGATCACCGTGGTTGGAGTGGGTGCTGTGGGCATGGCCTGTGCCATCAGCATTCTGATGAGGGTAAGTCTCAAGCTTCAGATAAAGCAGCACAATGGGGACTAGCTGAGGCCTGAAAGAAGTACAGAATAGGTAGGTAGTAAGAAGTAATCTCCCCTCTAAGACTAATTGGGCTAGTGCACAAGGCATGCCTTTTGGTTGTACATTCCCCTTCCTTGGGTCTGAAATGAAGCAGCAAACTTTAAGCTAGTTCTTTCTGTAAGCATGTTTACACGACATCAGACAATATACTCTGTATATTTTGACTTAGGAATTGCATTTACCATCAAATGTCTTATAAATTCCCTCCCAAGCAGGTAAATGGAAGCCTTTAACATTCCAAACATATATAAAAAAGGTCTGGAATGAAGAAGGGCATTTTGCTGGAGACTGACTCATGGAATAGTTTATTATAGAGTGAGCTGAAAAAAAAGTGGTCTTAAATACTTTGAGTGACTTGTCCTCTGTATTGAATTATACTGAAAATGCAGTGGCTACACCGAGCTGTCTTTCCTTTACTCCAAAATTGATTTTGTGGGAGTAGCTGTTCAGTTACTCTTCATCATTTTGGTGTGTTGGATTAAGACTCTTGCACATAGAATGTGGATATGAAAACAGTACAAAACTAGCTCAATAGAGTGAATATCTCAGAAGAGTAATTTAAGTTACTAGGGAAAAAAGTGATCCAGGTTAGCTAAATTACTTTAAAAAAGTAATGTATTTAAGTAACATTAAAAAAATGGAATAGTGAGGATAGAAAGGTAATAGACAGACTTACTCTTTAATCCTGATTTCTTGTAGGATTTGGCTGATGAACTTGCCCTGGTTGATGTTGTAGAAGACAAGCTCAAAGGAGAGATGCTGGATCTCCAGCATGGCAGCCTCTTCCTCAGAACACCCAAGATCGTTTCTGGCAAAGGCAAGTAGCTATATCGAGCACTTCCAAACAGAGGCAACTGCTTCAGATATCAGACTGCTCATCTCTAGCACGTACTCTGTCCTCCTAATCCTAAAGGGGAAAGCTCTTTTAATTTCTGTTTCTGGAGAAATAGTAGTCAGCTGACATTGTATTGTATGCTAAAACTCACTAGCTGGGTACTGCTCTGTCTTGGAGTTGGACACTCAGTACTAGAAAGCTTCTGCAATCCTAAAGTATTTCTGAATCTATGACGGTTTTACCACAGTTAGCCCTGAATGGGCTGCTGCTCACCTGCTGGCTACAAATATCTGACTGCTTTAAGCTTAGTGGCAACTTAACTGGGGCAAACTCCTCAGTTACTGTGTGAGCTCTGTGTCCATAGGTAGCAGGTTATGACAGCACAGCCCCTCATATCCTCTGGCTTCTATGCAGCACTTAACACACTGTATGGCATCCCTCTACACACCCCTATGCAGCTCCATACCTGAGAAGCATGCTGTGCCACTGCCTGTCTACCCATTTGCACTGTAACATGCCCCTAAGTTTGCCACTTGTGGCAATGGACAATGGAACACTCTCGTCCTTAACGTCCTATGGAAGCTAAGTCTAGGGTCAGCACTCTGACATGAGAAGATGCCGTATCACTATTAAGAAAAACAGAACTCCTGGTCTGAACCATGTTTAGAAAGAGCTCATTTGACACATAACCTTTTGTCTGCAGATTACAGTGTGACTGCCCACTCTAAGCTGGTCATCGTCACTGCTGGTGCTCGCCAGCAAGAAGGAGAGAGCCGCCTTAACCTGGTCCAGCGCAATGTGAATATCTTCAAGTTCATCATTCCCAACGTTGTTAAATACAGTCCTGACTGCAAGCTGCTTATTGTCTCCAACCCAGGTTTGTCCTGCACTGCCTACTAGAACACCTTGGCTTAGACAAGCGTTTTCCCCAGCAAGGTGCTGGTAACATATTAACAGGACCAAGCATAGGCTTATAGAAAATGCTTGTGTCAAATACACACATGGCAAGATGTATCACCTTCCTCCTCCCCACTCAAAAAAAATATTTCTCTGAGAAAGAGCAGAACTTTTCGTTAGAGACAACTGTTATCTTCCCTGTTCTCCTCACAGTGGATATCTTGACCTACGTGGCCTGGAAGATCAGTGGCTTTCCCAAGCACCGCGTTATTGGTAGTGGCTGCAATCTGGATTCTGCCCGCTTCCGCTACCTCATGGGAGAAAGGCTGGGCATCCATTGCCTGAGCTGCCATGGATGGATTGTCGGAGAGCACGGAGACTCTAGTGGTAAGTGTAAATTTTGTCCATCTCTTGCTGTACATGGTTTGCAAGAAGCATCCCTTGCAAAACCTTTAGCAAAGAAAATGCTCAAAAAACCCCATCTTTTCACTGCAGCAACTTAATGCAAGCCTGACTTTAACTCTTCTGCAGCATACAGTAACCCTAGATGTTCTATATTTGACTTGAGTTATTCTGCTCGGAAAAGGTCATTAGTGAAACCTAAGGAGGCCAACATTTTCTAGGGCTAGGTTGTCCCCATAACTCCCCTGCTCCAATCCTCCCACCATGAAAAAAAAAAGGAGCAGGAGGGTGAAGTTCTCTGCAAGTGACTCTCAGAGATCTGAACTAGATCTACTGGTAGTCACTGAGTTGTCTTCACTGGCATCTCTCATTTTACTCCAAGAACTATATTTAGGAATAGAAGTGCAGGGTCAAGTCTAGACAAGGAGGGGAGAAGGCGCAAGTTTCCCCTAATTTAACCTGCACTCCTCCTAGCAGCAGCCAAGCAGCACCACCTGCTTCCAGGCACCCAAGAGGACTCTTCAAAATCCATCCTCCGTAGAGAAGCCTTTGCAAAATACAGAGTTGCTGCCATATTAGTTCAACTTCAGTAAAGTACAACACCTAGACAAGATATTTTCAAATCCGGTAACATCATGTATAAAGGAAGATGCCTGTTTGCTCCTAGATTATTATCCCATCATTTGATTTAGGCTCACAGGCCATACTACATCTAGAGACACACCTAAAACAGTCACACTTGTATCTAGTTCAATTTGTCATATGTTGCCCATTAGTTTGGGGAAGATAGGAGTGAGATTTTTCTTGTGGCTGGGGAGATTCTTGACTTTGAGATGACTAATCTTTGTGCAACTCTAAGTACCTGTCTGGAGCGGAGTGAACGTTGCTGGTGTCTCCCTGAAGGCTCTTCATCCCGACATGGGAACTGATGCAGACAAGGAACACTGGAAGGAGGTCCATAAGCAGGTGGTGGACAGGTAAATAACTTTCCCCAAACTATAACATCACTAAGATGCAATATTCTCATTTTTTGTAAACACTCACCATACCAGTGAATATGAAAACACAGAAATAAGACAGCTTGAAGTAGTGTTTTAAGTAATAAGCATTAAGTAGTAATGAAGTAATAACATAAAATTCGGCAGAAATAAATTTTCCAATTTAGTGAATTTAAAGTTGGGGAAATGCTTTAACTGCAACCATACGGTAATCCTGGGGAGAATAGTGGATAGGATTTTTCACAGGTCTATGTTTTATTTCAGTCCTGTCAGCAAGTCAGTGAAACTTCTGGTGTTTCCAGATCCACTTGGGCATTTCCAAAAATGCTTTCATTAAAACTCTTAACACAGTCCAGTGGATGCTCTCTGTTTTTTCAGTAAGTAACTTTGTCTCTGCAGTGCCTATGAGGTTATCAAACTGAAGGGATACACATCATGGGCGATTGGCCTTTCTGTGGCAGATCTAGCTGAAACTATTATGAAGAACTTAAGAAGAGTACATCCCATCTCTACAATGGTTAAGGTAAGCAGCCCTAAACCCTTTCTCCCTACCCCAGGCCCTCAATTTTTCTGCCATAATAAAAATGAAACCTGGAAGGTAACTTTCTAGGTTAAAACCTATTTCCAGAAATTCCAGAACCTTACACTTACTTAAGCTTTACTGATAGAAGAGCCTATGAAACAGAAAGAGATCTAGAAGACTTAGCCTGTCCTTCTGTGCTTTTCAGGGCATGCATGGAATAAAAGACGATGTCTTCCTAAGTGTTCCTTGTGTACTGGGCAGCCATGGCATCACTGATGTAATAAAGATGACCCTAAAACCTGAGGAAGAGGACAAGTTACGGAAGAGTGCAGAGACACTCTGGGGAATCCAGAAGGAACTACAATTCTAGATTTGGCCAAGCAGTTCACTGTTTGCAGTTTAATGGATTTAGTGGTTTGTCTTACGTTGCACTTTCCAAGTACGTCAAAGCCTCCAATGTATGCCTCTCAACTAGAGCACAAATTAAAACCTGAACAAATCAGTTTCCTGAAGCTAGTGCTAGGAAACTACTCTAGGGTTTTCCCTGTTCACAAATACCCATGATCCTAACCAGAGCTACGTAACAACCCAATCTTGTATGTGAAGTGGTGTGACGTAAATCCAGCATTCAGAACAGCACTGCCTAGAAAACCCTCTGCCTTTTCCTCACCTGTTTAATATTGGTTCAGAACAACAGGTAACTGGTTATTACACAGTGTGAAGCCAAAGACTTCTCTTGCAGTTAAAGGATTGTCAAACCAACTGACCAATCTTTTCTGCCAGTTGAATAGCTTATATATTTCACTCTTGGTAGGTCCAAATATATTTTCCTAACACTACTTTGGAATTTTTGTGTATACCTTTTTTTAGAGAACCTTATTTTTGTGTACTCTATCAGAGCAGTTGTAAATCTGTCTCCTAAACGTATTATATAAAACCCTAATGTCTCTGTATGCAACAAGACAACAGCTGTCCAACTGTAGCACCAGCTCCAACACCAAATAAACAATGAACTGTTATTTTGGTCTCCTGCTTTTTTTTTGTATATGGTTTGTTCCTCCACCAACCATCTCTACTTTAAGGCATCAATATTTACATCATTCAAAAACATCACCTATTTCCTTACTATCACTAACTCAGACGTCACCCGCGTGCACCTACTCTGCTGTAGGCTCCAATTACTTTGCATAGAGAACTTACACCAGAGATATGAGAGCACGAGGGGCGTTCAATATGCAGGACTTAAATTTGGTCTTCATCGTTATGCCAACAGAGACTGTTCCTTTGCACTATCTTAGCTGAGGGGAGAACCACTTTACACAGCCCAAAGGAGCTGTCTTCCTTACCTTTATGCACAGAGGTACATGTAGGAACAAATTCCCCCTTATCTCGTGCATGACATCCATAAACAGTTGCTGCCAGGGCACAGAAGCAGCTCATCTGGAATTACTGCACTGTTCAGAACAGCAGCTATGCAGAGAAGTTATCACCAAATTATGTCTAAGTACATGCTAGATGGGGAAAAAGAAGAATTAATTACCTTCTCTGTCACCAATATTTAACAAAGAGGCCTTTTTCCTGTATCAGAACATACACTATAGTTTAGGAACATCACTGGATTAAGTCAAAAGTAGACTTCTAAGGTAGGTACTGCTCACAGGAGAATATTTTGTAATTAGTTGTAAGGGGGTGGCAGGGGAGAAGCAACTTAAGTAACGAAGGAAAAGTTGTACTTTACTGTACACCTTCTCTTAGATACATGTGAGTAAAGCTAGCACCTGGAATAAAAGTGTGAATAATATTGACCACAAACAGTTAGGTTTCACACAGCTAACAAAACAAGGGCATGAAGCCATTTCCATCTTCAAAGCTTTCAAAAGATGCGCAGGACTTGATCTTTACTAGACAAAACCCTGACAGGCTTTTCAAGATGAACTCAAAACTTCAAGCTGCAATTGCAACACGAAAAGCCTTAAATGTGCAAGTCTGAGCCAGACTGATTGCTGCTACATGGATGCAACGGGATCAAATCAAGACACCAGGTTCCAAGCTCGCTTTGGTGAGGCAGCTCTCACGTCTTAACCCACACAGGCCATCGGACAAGGACAGCAGCCGGCTGCGGCTCAGTGACACAGCGGCGCTGTGAGCCACCGTGGCAGGTCACAATGAAAGACACTCACCTGCATGAGCTGCTCTCTTCTACAGACTGTCCCACGTTTAATTGTTTTTTTTATGTTATTTCTCATGGAAAGACGTCTATACACTCTGATCATTGCTGGATGGTAGGGCAAGCCCAAGATCACTTCAGAAAACCAGAATCCCTAGATGTTAACAGCAAGATCCAACAGGGTCTTGAAATTTTGAGTTTCTGGCTTTTGCTGGCTATAACAAACCTTAGCTGCACTCAAACATAGTTTTTTTTTTTTTTTTTTTCTGATTTCGGACACTGAAATATTTTCCAGGGCTCAGAAGTAAAATAAAGGCCTGGTTAAACTACCACTGCATAAACTGGGCCTGTTTGTAAGGACATTGCACTGTACACATCTCTGTAGAGGAAGAAAATATGCAACAAGTTTTATTCAGCGTTAAGTCCACCAGCACAAAGATTACAGGAAATAGAAAGTGCATTAATAAAAGCTAGTCTTTACCAAAAAGAAAATATATTATTGATTCAAAATATCTTACACTTGAGTGATGTAATAACTTATTCTGGGCATCTACTGATTAAGAGAAAGATCAAGAGAGTGGCTGTTTCAAAAGGAAATCTAACTCCTCCGTTCAAGTCTGAGAATTCAGTAGAGGTCACTGAGTCCAGCAGTCTTCCTTGCTTTCTGCATTAACGCCCTCAGCTGGAACTGCTTGCGAGACAGAAGACGTACATGCTGCAGAAAAAAAAACCAACTACTTAAAAAAACACAGTTACCAACTGTAAACGCTACGAAATGACAATATTTATACAGCAATACAAATTTTGAAAGTATGACACATGGTATGATCCAAACAGATTTTTAAGTCACTAAATGCATTCTTCTTGGCTTAGGATAACTTGCAAGTGGCTACCAAATGCAATGATTATATAATTTTTAGTGATTTTAATAATTAGCTCTTAACATATTCTTAACAAAGTGAAACAAAACAAAAAAACTCCATGTACTTCATGCACTTCCTGTGGGAGGCAAAACAGTTCTTTTAACAGCAATAAATTTAACCAATGAGCTACATAACTAAGTAATACACCTCAGTGCACTGCACTCCAGCCATTAAAAGCAAAGTTTGAGTAGAAAATTTTGTGGAAATGGAACTATTAGGAAAAGGAACAAGTGGTAACACTTGTTACCAGGTGGCCCCAGTGCAGACTGTGATATTTGTGAACACTATTCTTTCCAAAATACAAAGCTTAATTACGAGTTCATAAATATTTTTAGTATTTTCAAAATAGCTGCAGATCTGTATTCTATGTCCCTAGTGCACAGCACAGGAAATACAACTTTCAAAATAAAGCCTTTATTGCATACGTAGTTATATTAGATAGTTAAGCAATTAAGAATTTGATATTATTAGATAACTAGCTAAAGTATTAGAAATTCATATAATTATTAGACCTGACATTATGAAAACTTTCAGCAATAAGAACAGCGAAGAAATGGAGTAAATGGTCTAGGAAGACCCCTGCTAGACACAGAACTAGCTGCCTTCTCAAGGGCTCTCTCAGCCTTATTTCTTTCCTGCAATCCTAATGCTCTCAACCTACCACATCAGCAGCAGCATCCACGGCCTGCAAGGGGAAAGCTGACTGAATACTCCAGTCACTCCTCAAGTTAGTTCCTCCAAAATCGGGATGCACATCTGAAGGAAAGCTCATGCTGACACTGTTGCACTTGTCTAATAATAAATGACTTCATGTCAGTGACACTTTGGAATTGATCCTTTATCTTAATTCTGGAATTCTTTTAAAATTTGTGTTCCAACATACAAATACTTCTATACTTACAAGTTCTACTTCAATGAAGAAAGCACTGGGATTTAGCTGAACACAGGAGTTGAGGCATTTAAAATATGCATTTTAAATAGCTTGAAGAAGCCTACCTTTAAAAAGACATCTAGATCTATCACTCCCCGTCTCAGTGCTTCCCCAAGGTAAAAGATGGTGTCTTCAGTGGCATTTTCCTCGGCATATAAGTTCAGGATCTGCTTGTAAAGTGGTGCCGTAGGAATGATCACTTCATCTATGTCATTATTTTCTGACTGACTTTCCATTTTTTCTAACGCAGAACTGAGCTCTTCATCCTTCTTCTTGAGGATCTCAATGCTCTTGTCGACTTCAGCCTGTAAACATTTAAGATGTTTATTTCCTAGTTCTTAAGAGCTGTTCTTCTAGTATGGATATTTGTAGGAGACAGAAAGAGGACAATATCTTTTAGCGTAACTGCTATTTCCAACTTGCTTTCTGTCTGCACACGCACCTCAACCTAGAAAGAGAATACATTATTTGAAAGCCAAGTGCTGAAAGCTTTGGTACGTGTAGCATGCTGAAGAGGAACTGATCCCATACTTCTGTTCCCTACCAGAAATGCACAAATATAGGGCTTTATTTGATCCCAGCTTACCACTTCCTGGTCCAGGCGAGTTACCATCTCTTCCAGCTTCTGGTGTCCTTTCTTCAGGTCCTCCTCTGTCCGCTTCAAGGCGTTGAGCTCAGCTTGCGCACGATCCATTTCTTCTTTCATTCGCCATCTCAGCTTGTCACTGACAGCCGAAATGAGCGAGGCTCGGATGGTGTCCTCACTGATGGTTCCATCTCGACTGGGGCCTGGACAAGAAAATTCACAAAACAATTAACTGCCTGCCCTGTCTTTGATACAGGCCTGTTCGGGGGGCGGGGGGGGAAACGGGGGCTAAATTCATCTATTACCCCATTCATTCTCTTTATTATCTGTAGGTATCCTAATTTTGAGGTTTACTGACTATGCTGATCATTAAGACAAATAAAAATAAATGTACACTATCAGAGCTAACAAAATAATGTCAATAAAAAAAGAGAAATTAACACTCATAATCCTTTTACATTTTTGAAAATGTAAGAACAGGATTAAATAACTAAAAGACTCATCTACGCTTCCCAAGTGGTTTCACCATGATCATTCAGCCAACTTGAGGCAAGTTATGGGAGGGCAGGGAAAAACAACAACGATAAAAAAGCTAATATAGAATATTTATCACTTTATTCAAGCAGCCTTCCTTTAAATAAAGGCTGCTTACTAAGATCATATGGCTAAGAAACATTAATCAATTGCTATTAGTATATAGTTTATATACATGTTCTAGCAGACTAAATCAGCTACCACATTTTTTATAGGTATAAACTCAGCGTTACATTTTTAACCTTTTAAAATATGGTATCTCAACTTGGGAGAAGATCAGACGAACAGCAGTCTATAAAGTAAGCTAAAGGCACCTATGAACAGTCTGCAACTATTCTTCCTAAAATGCTTGTTGCAAGTTAACTTAGTCAAGAACACAGATTCTTTTATTTGTTACATCAACTGACTCTTAAAAAAAAAAAAAAAAAAAAAGCTGACAACAGCTTTTTAAGTAACAATAATAAAAACATGATTGCACACATGCTAATTTGCAGGTTTTACTTGCTTCATCACACCCAAAACACTTAATAGTGATACAAATGCCTCCATTTGGTCCGATTTAAATTTCTGCAGCCATTCACTCTGTCGCCAGTAAACAGGACCCTTCGCAATTTTTTCATCCATTGCATTTTATATATAGATATTTAATCATCTATTAGAACTAACAACAAAAGTTGTCAAATGGTACCACACATAAAACCAGAAATTTATCCTCACTATTTCTATGAGGGAAAATTGGATACTGCTTCCTACACTGAGGAGTAAAACTTAACCTAGTCAACCTTAAACCACCAGGGATGAGGAGCTTATTCACTGTCTAGAACTTCTTATATAAAGCTGTAACTAGATAGTAAATATTCATGTTCCTAGCTAAAAATGAAAATCAGATTTCACTTCAAAAAGTAGCATTAACTCCTTTTCAGCTTCATTAACATTTCAGCTACTGTTTCCTTCATGCAATGCATTATTTATAATTTAAACCACAATCAGCAATCAGTTGTTCTTGTTTTCTGATATCCCTCACCCTGGAAGGTTTTAGACAAAACTCACTTGAACAATAAAGCAGGAGAGAGGAAAGTCACAATATGCCTAACACAATGAAATTTCAGAAAAAAAAAGATACAGGAAATAGGAAAGAGTCCTTTGCACATGTAAGGGATCATTTCAAGAGCATCGAATTAGACTCTATACAGCTTCTTAAAGAGCATGAACCCTTAGCATTTTCTGTTGCTTCCATATTTAGCCCAGCTTGGGGAAGACGATGGCACATGGCCATTAAACCCAGCGAGCACTGAAACCTTTACAACAAGCCTTAACCTTTACTAGGCAGGGTCTAGTTTCAGAAGTGACCTTACTAAAGCCGCAAAGCGGTAACTGAATCAAAAAGGTAAGTAATGGCAGGGGAAGGGGGAAAAAAAAAAGAAAGCTCTTTGAAAGGCTGGATATTAATAAAAACTCTGAATAAGTATTTTCATTAAATGCAAACTAAGCTCACTAGAGGACACCCCCCTTACCAACATACAACTCCTGCTATGCTCCTCAATAAACTATTAAGAATCAAACCTGACAAATCAAGTTTTTTGTTTTCATTCATAAAATAAGCAAAAATGTTTAAGATAGTATTTCATTCCTCCTTTGAAATACATTTTTTCCTCATTAAATGTCATTATTCTGTAATGATGAATTACAAACAAAACCATCATTTTCCTCATTTTTCTCCTTTCATATAATTTTTGATAGGCAGCTTCACTGGAAAGAAATCCTGTCAAAGCTACTCACCAACAGTAGTCACAGGAGGCTGGGAAGGGTAATGCGGAACACTAGTTGTTGCTGGAAACGGAACCCCAGCTGGATAAGGATAGCCTGGATAGCTGCTTTGACAAGGAAAGGCATGCTCAAGTTAGGTAAATATTTGTAAAATGTTATTCATGTATGTTAGTTTTGCATCACTCTGTTAAACATTTACTTAGGCTTTATTTTGACATTTTATTTGAGTTCCTATTTGGTTATTTCCTGGACAAACATCTGAATCATTTCAAATGACACAAAAATGATAGAACAGAATCACTTAACCTTGCCATTCTAAAACCCCAAAATATCTAGAACACACTAGATAAGCTATTAACAAACAGAAATTGCAATTCTAATAATTTTTAACAGAACTATTAACAGTAAGGCTGCTTAGCTACGTTATATAAATATAAAAGCATTGCATGAAACACTGTTGCAAGGTGAAACTTCTCCTGAGAGACTCAGTTCTGTTCAAGAGATGAAGGGAAGCTCATTATTGATTTGGTCACTGAAACATTTATCAGATGGGACATAACACCACAGTCTACAGAAGTTTCCTTACCGTCACAGCAGAAACTGCTGCATTAAGTATAAAACAAATTTAACAACAACCAAAACAAGGATTCAAAACAGCCAGTAACACACTGGTAAACCTGTTTATAGTGGTGTAAGCAAAATATTCCAGGAAAAAAGAAAAAGGACTCAATTCACTACAGAATAGATACAAAACAAGCATATTCTGTGCATTCCCAAATACAAATAAGTCTAGTTCTATTCAGTGTCACCTTCTACTATATAAATGATGATGCTTAAAAGCGGTTCTTACCTTGGGTTAGGTGTGTGTCCTGGTGGATAGGAAGAGATTCCACCTGCCATGCCCGGCATGTAGGATGCTAAATAAAACAACAACTCTGTTAATTTCTACTTTTGAAAAGTTTCCCATATGGGAAGACAACAGAAGGGGGATGTATGTATGAGAACAATAGTTCAATTATACATTCCTCAGAACAGCTGGCTAAAATACCTTTGACATTTATTTTTTCTTAATTGCTACCTTAAATATACATTAGCCTCTGCTTGAATAAAAAATAGATGCCAATTAAAAAATGCACAATTACTCGTATGCTGAAGTAATAGTCTTGACATTTCCGGATACATAAGAAAGTACCTTCAGCAAGGGAACAGAATAAGCTGTGATACTGTTATTTATAACACACCCGAAGATCTTTTTTTTGCCCCACCTTCGCTCTTTTTTTTCCTTAAGAAAGGCAAAAAAAAAATAAAAACAAAAACAAACAAAAAAACAAAAAAAAAACAAAACAAAAAAACCTTTCCAGTGCAGCCATTATTCTCTACTCTCTGAAAAGAGAGTAACACCTCTTAATACCTTAAGTGTAGCTGGGCTTCTCAACAACTGATCAACCATTTAACAACCCGTTCAGTCTTTTACCCCTCTGACATTTAAAAGTTGTACTTTTTAAAAGCTCTCAGCAGCACATTTAAATGCCTAAGGCTTTAACACAACCTAATCAATTTTATTTTTTGGAATCTTTAAATTTTATTATAAAAATAATGCTTATTCATATTTGAGCATACTCACAACATATTTATATTAATTTCAGAAATGTTATAAATAGCTTTTAAAAAGCTTCCCTGAATGCTTTCAAATGATTCAGTGTTTTAAAAAGTTGTGTCCTTCATTTCTTAAATGGTATATCTAGAGCTTAGAAATAAGTTTATGTATCTGGAAAATGAGGAAGGGAAAAAAAAAAAAAAAAAGGATTACACCAGCATATCCAAGCAGCTATTAAAAAATGTGTGTGTGGGGGGGGGAACGGAAGCATTTTTTTCTGAAATTCCTTCAGTTATAGTAGCCCTTAGTATAATTTGTAAACAGAAGCAGAAGATGAGACCACGTTTCAGGGGCTGAGCCTTCCTTAAAGCACAATGCAGCTTACAGTCTCTAGCAAAACTATACTTGTACTGACACCCACTGTTCTTGAGAACTCAAGCATGTTTGCTGAATTGCCTAGTGCTCTTGCTGTAGGTAGGCTAGTGCTGGACAAGCTGGAAAACAAAGACAAAAGCAAAAGAACAGAACACCAGCTTTTAGTCCAGCCATCTCTAAAGTTTCCACTTGTGTTTGCTAACGCATTTCTCACATGTTAGATCACCTTGGAGAAAATAGTTTCCTCTGGGAATTATGATGACTACCACTTCAGCTGTAATCTGATGATCTGACAAAAGCCATATTTCAATACAAAATAGACATATCCCAAGAGATATAGAAAAAAAGAAATCCAACTGCATATGCTTTTGCACTACCATTAAGCAGGCCACAGCTAACCTGCTCCCCCTACCAGTTGTGGAGGTGACTTTCTCATCAGCTTCCCTTCCATAATCACTCATCACGTGTAAAGTTTTTTTCTTGGATTTTTTTCCTCCCTCTAATTCTTTTTCCATCTTTCTCTATTCTTTAGAATAGATGCTCCTAAACATTTAAATAAGAGCCTTAAAAGCAGCCTTGAGACTATTTGTAGGAAGACAAGAATGGATAACAAATAGTATCAAAATTGAGAAATCTGAAAAAATCATGACTTTTTTTTTTTCATTTTCAGGCAGCAGTTGTTAAACATACAAACAGGCCAGTGCATGGGGGAAATAAAAGCAGTGTGCTTATGCACATAAAGTCAATGGTTTAAAAAAAATTCTTAATAAAAAGACTCATATTATCAGAATGAAAAATAAAATGAAGTAGTTACCTTAAAAAGGCTCTTTTTTAAGGATCATAGAATCATAGAATGCTTAAGGTTGGAAGGGACCTCTAGAGATCATCTAGTCCAACCCCCCTGCACACGCAGGGTCACCTAGAGCACGTGGCACAGGACTGCGTCCAAGTGGGTTTGAAGATCTCCAGAGAAGGAGACTCCACAACCTCTCTGGGCAGCCTGTTCCAGGGCTCTGGTCACCATCACCGTTAAAAAATTTTTCTTTAAATTCCTGTGGAACTTTTGGTGTTTCAGTTTGTGGCCATTACCTCTAGTTCTGTTGGTGGCCACCAGTGAAGAGAGGGCAGCGCCATCCTCCTCACTGCCTCCCTTGAGGTATTTATATACACTGATTAGATCCCCTTCAGCCCTTCTCTTCTCCAGGCTGAACAGGCCCAGCTCCCTCAGCCTCTCCTCACAGGGCAGATGTTCCAGGCCCCTGATCATCCTTGTAGCCCTGCGCTGGACTCTCTCCAGCAGCTCCACATCCCTCTTGTACTGTGGAGCCCAGAACTGGACACAATACTCCAGATGCGGCCTCACCAGGGCTGAGTAGAGGGGCAGGATCACCTCCCTCGACCTGCTGGACACTCTCTTCTTAACGCACCCCAGAATCCCACTGGCCTTCTTGGCCACGAGGGCACACTGCTGCCTCATGGTCAACTTGTCATCCACCATGACACCCAGGTCCCTCTCTGCAGAGCTGGATCTCTCTCTGCAGAGCCAAAAATATCTTTGAATAGGATATCTTTGAATAGGTCTTTGACAGGTCACAGATATATATATATATATGTATGTATGTATGTGCATATACACAGACACACTCCTACACCTGAGACATTTTCTCCCCTTCTAAAAGCCAAAACACACACACTATTTTTACAGCACAGTTCCAAAAAAACTCAGCAACAGCACAGGTGAGTTCATTAGCCGTCAACACAACACACAAAGCCACAACGAAGCAGAGTACATCACGTATCAAGCAGCTCTGCAGAGCACCAGGAAGCCCTGGAACAGGCGTGTGAGTGTTCATAGCGATCGGTAGTCACGTCCACCTACCGTTCGGAGGGCCCGTTGCCTGGTATGGTGGGTAGGCTGGCGAAACCGTCGGCCGAGAGAAGACTGGAGGCTCCTCTCCAAACACCACGATCATAACTTGAATCAGTTCTAGCAAGTCAGACTGGGGCTGGGAGGGCAAGAGAATCAGCAGTTGGTGAGTGCTGCTACTGGATATCTTAACATGCTACAAATAACAAAACGCTGTCATTTCACCAGCTCTCATTTAACTTTGGTTACAGACCCCTTTACAGACTCCCATCTGGCTAGCTGATACCAAAAACAACACAGCAGAACACAGCTAGAGCTGCGCTTACACTCAGAATGAAGGGGGTGAGACATGGGTGCATATGAACCGCAGGGCAACACCTAAGCTGCTGCTGACTGCACAGTATCTAAATAGCTAAAGAAATTCAGGACAGAGCAATTTGACTCCAGGTTTGCGACACTTACATGTTTCCACTCATGCAGATAAGGAAGGTATATCTTCCCATTTGCATCAACGTGCTTCCCAGTCTTTATTGTCATAGAGCTAGTGGGTTTAACAAAACAAATTGGGGGATTAAAGGGGTAGGTGTCCAGCAGCCACAAGCAAATTGGGATGTTGTATGTGTTACCTAGAAAACAGAATTTGAAATATTTTAGAAGTTATTCCAACTCTAGCTCTCATTTTATAATCAAATTTTTAGAACATCACTTAAACAAATAAATTCACTTATACAGAGGTAATTAACAGATGAAGCTTAAATCTACCAACGATCAGTTTAATGTACAACTCCCAATAAAACCACAAACTCAACATTTGTTAGAACAGCTCAACTGCGATTTATGTTTATCATTAACAAGCGATACACCATCTCATTTGTTGTTGTTCTGTAGTGTAACATCACTAGCTCCTGATACGTGAATTATTGCAGCAACACTACAGAAAATGTTGAAAAATGTGCAGGACTAAGAACTCTGTAACTTATACTTCTATGAGAGTGAAGCAACAATGCTGCACACTAAAATCTTCTTTCACAACAAAAACAGGAAAATATCCCACTGTGGACCAGTAAGGGATTTCAAGAAAATCGGAATCACTGAAGTAGTGAAGGTGAATCACTAAATCTAAGTAGCCCTTCATGTCATCTAGAAAAACAATAATAACAACAAGAATTAATAATGTTAATGATAATACATGCATACCTCTATAAGGCACAGGGATGGTTCCACTGAGGCTCATCAACTCCCTAGATGAGCCATCGTTAAAAACTGAAAGAAAACAAATATTATTAAACTTCTATGCTAGTCTGTTCTAGTTATAGTTATCTATTGGTTAACCTAGACTTTCAGAAGTTACAAATATATAAGTTCCTCTTGAGAAGTTCTGCTCTTGCACATCTAAAGACTAGTAAATGATTGCCTGCAATCTGGTAATTTCTTACAAATAAAGTATTTCTGAGAAATGAATGACTGATTATATCATCGGTCTACCCCTAAGGCAAATAAAACTGTTTCCTCATTCAAAGACCAAGTACAACATAAAACCACACAAATTTAAAAACATACAAATTGTGACAAGGTATAGAAACAAAACAAACAAAAGAACAAAAAACCTACGCTCAAACACACACACACCAAAAACCAACCAACCCCCAAAAAACTATTTCTCTGGATTATAAAGAATTCTTCATGGTTTCTCCAAACAAGCATGCTGGCAAGAGAATTGAAAATCATCAGATGTTAAATTTGTTACATTATCAGTAAAGGATAAGTTTAATTAAGGATAATAAATCAATTTTCAGTTCTTCTGTGCTGATGTTCTTTAGAGATAGGTAAAATGTCATGACTTAACTGGATAATATATTCCATTATTGAATACAGACTTGAAAAATATTAAGAGCAATGTAATCCTTTTCTCATTGCTCAGTTCACTACTCCCAGCACTATAAATTATCTGTAAGTGGGTTTGTGTTCAACCTTTCTAGAAATATCCGGGTACCAGAAATGAGCTTTGCACTTACCTGGCATTTTAGACACTGAATCAGAATGCAAACTTGTGAGCACTCTTTTGACTGAAGCCCTTTCACTATCATTTTTGATTCTCTGGCCACAGTAAGAATTCCTATTTCTCCAGTAACTGCTGACATGCATCTTTTCAGGTTAAAACTCTTACCTTCTACCTTTCCATGTCTCCTTTTAATACTTATTAATCCTGATAATAATTTGGAATGTAAAATACTACCCATTTTTGTAGATATTTTGGTAAGATAAACTGGTTTATGGCGGGATCTAACAGCTGACAGAGGTAGCAAAAAGTGAGGAGCAGCACAGCCTCAAAGGCTATACCATCCACCATGCCCTCAAAGCTGACCCTGGCTGCCTTCTTCATTTAACTCACTGAAATTACTGAGACCCTGTGAAATGCCTGACAAGGTGTTTAAATCACTCCTGATTTATATACAGAACCCCTCATGCCAGTTTGCTATATACATGGCTATATCACATACTTCTTATAATCTTAAGCCCTGCCACATCAATTTACTTTTATGAAGTATTTATTCATTGACTTACTGTACTTTTTCAGTCAACGCACTTGTAAAAATATCTTTCTATTTGAGCAAAGCTGAATCTGTAGGATACCAGCAGTTTCTAGGGCAGCAGCTGACTAACTAGCAATGCACAACATGACTTCTAACAGCAATCAGGTAAAGGCTGAGCTATGGAAATGTAACATTTCATGGCACAGTAAAGCCATTTATTTTCTTAAATAACCCTTCTATGTTACTGTACTTGTTTCTAAGGAAGTACTGATGTCAAAGACCCAAATTCTGTATTTTAGCTTTAATCTCCTTTTTCCACAATACTACCAAATCTATCAGCAATGCCAACATCTTTTTTTGCTTGCACACCGACTTACCATACGAATCCATAACAGGTTTGAGGTCCTTGTACTGAGTAATAACACTGCTGGTCTCCTGGACAGTTAAGTCTCTATACTTATACTGGAAAACAAAAGTGAAAGAATATATTGAGACCCTAAATCTTACATGTAACCTAATTAAATTTTACTAAAGAGTCCTAATGTACGAGAATTTACAATGATATATGGACATTCTTCTCTGTTCTTGTCTTGGAATAAGAACATTATTCTGCATATAACTTGACTGAACACACCCTGTGTAACTCAACCAATTTTAACAGAGTGTTAAGGTGCTTTTCTTCTTAAATTCGGGTCCATACATCGAGTGATTGGAGAAAAGCTATTGAATGCATTTTTATTCATATTCTACTATAATCCACATTACATGTCATGTAAAGACAAGCATTGAGATAACCACTGCATGCCTTTAGAATTGGTAAGCATAGAATATTTTTGATCAAGACTGTGATGGATTGGGTCTTTAAAGTTAAAATTTAACATGCTTCCTGATAAGGTAGCATTCCAGTTGCCATCTTTCTACAACTAAGATATTGCTATGGCAGGTGTCACGGTGTGTTCACCTGCATTTATTGAGTAAGAGTTGACCCAAGAAATTGTATTAAATCTATTTCATTTGGAAAATGCAAAGAAAACCAGCACACTCTCTTCTGGTCACATACAACCACCACCCAAAGTGGAACTGCTCTAAATGATTTCACGGAACTTTTGTAAATTTACAATACAACAAAAAATGTGATGAAAAGGAAACCTATGAGAAAAGAAATAAAAGACCATCTCTGAATCAACAGAGCAGCATTTGATTATTTCTGCTACATGGCATTCAAAGCATGTTTCACAGTATGAGAGCATGCATCACAGTATTTGTAAATATTTTAATGTATCTATCAACCAGAAGGCAGAGTTTTCAAGGCAGCATATTATCAACAATAATTTGGTTTCATTTCTTTCTTTTACGGGTGCAGGAAGTAATTTGTACCACGCATCTGCAAAATGCAGAATTTAATAGTTGTAGAAGTACAGTTTAAAGACAGCAAAGCATGGGCTCCTGGGCAGCGGCCGTTCCTCCTGTTATTTATCATTTAAAAGGAAAAACAATATTGTCCCTTGCCAACATTCTCCAGGAAATAAAAAAGCCAGTCTGCAGATATCACAGGGACATGTACAGACATTTCTTTTGTTCAACCATGAAAAGAAGAAAAAGGGCCCAACACCATAAAAAGTTTGATACTCAAAGCACGTACCATCAAAAAAAAAAAAAAAAAAAGAAGTTAAAGAGCATCAAATGCAGTGTCATACCTAAGGGTCACCTCTGCTCTCATAGAGACTCACACGTGCAATGAAATTTTAAAGCTATCATTTTCTACTCTATACTCTGCAGAGATAGATGAGGAAGCAACTAACTGATGGACAAAGAGGAGCCAACCCCCAGGCCTCTCCCATAATAAGGCCTTAGCGTGTCTAGCGAAGGCAACTTGGGATCACTTCCTTGTTAAAGAGATATCTTACAGCCTACTTTTCAAGAGGAATCTCCTCACAAAATGATTCGAGGCCTCAAAATGATTCGAGGCCTCCCATTACCCACGGCAGCGGGAACCCAACAGAAAGGGGGACTGGAAAGTGGGGAGGATACCTTGAGGGGAAGAGCAAGCTTCTCAGGAAGGCTTCAGGCAGCCCCTGCAGCAACTGCACCCACGCGCTGGCAGATGCTTTATCTTCTTAAAAGGCACCGCTCATCGCCCCCTCACCTCCCCGAATAAAAGGAAACAAACAAAAACAAGCACAGA
>NW_010587198.1:95201-121799 GCF_000705375.1 Tinamus guttatus
GCCCGGCCCTGACGCCACTTCCGCGCGGAGGAGGGGCGCAGTGCCAGGAAGTGTCATGGCGGCGCCCAGCATGGAAGGCAGCCTCACTTTAGAAAGGACTTTTGCGTTTGTTTCTTCTTTTTTAAATAATTATTTTTGCCATGACAATCCTTTGGTTATTTGTGTATTTTTTCCTTTAAAAATATTTTTTTCTTCCAGAATAACATACATTTGCTATTTAAGATACAAGCATCATCAGTCCCGAAAAGAGCCACCGGCTTTTAACAATTTGAAGGCGGAGATAAAAGAAAAAACACCTAGACTATTTCCATTAAGATAATGCTCCCTAAACTAAGACACAGCACCCCAAGGAACCAAGTTGCAAATGGTAATTCAAGTGTATTTTTAAAATAATGAAAAAACAAAGAGTCCAAGAGTCCAGCCATAGTGTTTTTGGCTTGCCCTTTTTTTTTTCTCCAAATATAATGGCTACGTTGATCTCTGTAACCATCAGTAATTCTGTCCCAGCACTGAATACCAAGAAGGAAATTTAAAAACATCAGGAAAAAAAATTAAAAAATTAAAAAAGACTTTGAGAGACCAATACAAAACCAGCGTTGGAAACTTCCAAGCTTGACTTTGCAAGATACAGATACAAGGCACAAGGGAACGAGTCTTTACCAATTATGCAAGTCCTACTTCTGCTTAAAAAGCCCCATGAATAATTAAACAATTTGACCTCAAAGCTTAACTATAGCATGATGTTCTTAAACATCCACAATTCTGCTGCGGTTTGTAGCCTGCAATTTGATGCTGAGGTCTAAGAAGGTCAAATACAATCTTTTTTTATACCAGTGCAATGATCAAGATAGTTTAAAACAGAAAGGACCCTTTAACTTCACACCATACGCTTTCAGATTTACCTAAAGCCTCACATGCTGCTTTTTTGTCTCCTGGCGAAGGGCTGTAGAATCTGTTGCCTTCCCCGTAAGCCCCTCAGTCTGATACAGGGCTTACTGACATGAACCTGCTTCGGATCAGCCCGAGCTGCAGATATTTCTGCAGTTCCCAACCATCAAATGTTCTTCTTTATTCCATTCCTGATCCCAGCTCCTCCCCATGAGGAAAAGCCCTTCACCAATGCTGCAGGGGGTGCAAGTACTACATCTATATAACCCCAAATACAGGTGTGCTTTAATACTTTGGAAGTGCTCACAGAATAAGAGTGAAAAAGTCATGCCAGAAAATCCCATACATCATCATTAAACATGGCAGAAATTCATATGCAATACTTCAAGTTTGAAAGATGTTAACTCAAGCTTTTTTCTTTCTTTTTCCCACTGATATGCAAGAAGGGAAGTCACTGGCATCAGAGTGCCTATAACGGGCATGAGAGCTCAAGCGCCTGGGGAGCTGGAGTGTGATCGTATTTCTAGGCAAGCCCCTTAGGCAGAGCTTTAAAAAGAAGGCAGAGCTCTAGCTGCCTCTGCACAGTAAGGTTTCTAAAAGCTGGGCAAGCTGCTGGCCTAGTATCTGAGTCCAAATGAGGTGCAAACAGCTAATAATAACCCACGAACGAGGCCATAATTAGCAACAATAACTGTGCAGACAAGAGTCACCCAAATGTAGGTAAAACATTCTTGCACATTACTCTCCTCATTTTGGCTACCAAGAACTTCACTTTTAAGGAATTTTCTGCTGTGCAGTGCAGCCTGTAATACATGATTTAACCAAATCTTTAAGAAAAGGAAATTTGAAAGTAAATTATGAAGTTCTTGATTTACAGAGAAATCCACACACACTTGGCAACACTTTCTGCATAGCGAACCTCCAAACTTCTGAGAGGCACCATAACCTCCCGTGTGCTTACAGTTTCAGTTGTTGCTGAAGGTCATGAATTGATGCTGCGCTGCTCTGCAGTTTCTCTAGCATTACGGGATCTTCCTCTAGTTTCATCATTTCAATTACTCCATCAGTTCCCAGAATACAAGGCAGACTTAAAAATACTTCACTGTTTATATTATAGCATCCCTGAAACAAGACAGAACAACCCTGTCATTTGTTATTCCTGCTTTGCCTTTAATTTGAGGTATGGAATTATAGTAAATTGGTAATTTCAATTAAGCAAAGCCATTTCATCACATGGCATGTTTTGTCTTAGCATAGCTTAGACTTCAACTATTTGAGAACCTGTGCTATGGATTACTGGTTAGTTACTGCAAAATATTACTAAAAATCTTGAACCATGCCACTCTTAAAAGAGTTTTCTATTATGAATACATCAGACTTCAACAATGCAAACAAAACATACTACAAAACACAGTTTAACCAGTTTCTTAAGTAGAACAAGCAGAAACACTCTCTTGTTAGTACACAAAAATCACTGCTTCTGTTAGTGCTGAAGACTTGTCATTTCCCTCCATCTTTATTTCATAAAAAGTTAAAAACTTTACTTAAAAATAATATGAAATTAGCCATGTTTATCTGTATTTGCTAAGTAGCTTTCTGTTCAACTTCCATGTACTGAGCACTGTAAGTTTGTATATAGAAGTGATCCATGAAAAGTTTCTACATGCTGTTTATCGTGTGAAATGACTCCATGTTTTAAGCAAGCCTTTTAGGATAAAACTTCCAGCAAGGCCCAGTTTATGATTTTAGCTTAAATACGTCCTAGCTCTTCTTCCCAGAGTAGGTAATCAAGGGGTAGCAAAAGCAACTGTTCCAGAGTTGTTCAAATAAAAAGTGACAGAAAACAAATTTTAAATTTTCATAACTGATTTTGTCCCTCTGGAAAAATCCACGTTCAACACTGAGTACTTGAAAATTGTGACACACACTGAGTACTTTTTTTTTTTTTTTTTTCTCTCAGTTCTGGCTTACAGAGGAGCTGGTCAGCAGTCTTGAACAGAGGGCAACTGGTCTGCAACCCTGAATGTTTTTCCCTCCGAGCTCTTGTATTTTTTTGAAAACTTTTAGTAATGATTTCAGATTAACATAACAATTGTTTTTTGCATGTTTGTGGATTGGAGCTGAAAGCAGTCAGAAGAAAGTAATGAAAATAGTGCTACTTCAGAACAGTTGCTATAAGTAGAAATGTCTATGATGTTAAAATTAATGGACTATGCAGTAATATCATCATTATAGTGTCAACTGAGATATTAATAACATTTACCTTTGCTAGGGTGGATACAGAATGAACCTTTCTTTTATCTTTCAGTATACTGTCAGTCAAATCAGCAACCGAGAGGCCAACAGACCAAGATCTCTGCCCTTTTCCCTTTAGAACTTCCAAAGCTCTATATAAATAAGGAAATGAGGGGAAAAAATAATGTTGAGATTTTATTTATGTGACATATTATTCTTTTGTTTTATATGTAAAACAGTAAAGATAGCTAGGCGTACCATTTGTACCATATAACCATGATTTGCTGTTTGGGAAAACAAGAGATGAGAATTGCTTTAGAGAATTTTAGCCATCTTCTACCTGTAGTAATAACAGCTCCCCTTTCTATCAAGAAGTATAACTGATATGTGGCTAATTTAATCAGATTGATCCAAACTTGTATTTCCTTTTGAGGTAAATTGCTTCTGCAATAGCTATGAGAAAAAGAACTAATGTGCCAGAAGGCTTGTCTACTTTTTTATAATTATGTAAGCTGCTCTAATAGGACATTTTTATTTTAAAAAATATAGCTTGTCCTCAAATCATCACAGGCACGGCATTACTACCAGAAAATCAGAGGTATTAATATACACAAACATAGAAAAGTGAAAAACACTCAGACCTGAAGATACGTGAAACTCTTTAGTCTGAAAAGAGCCTATGACTCCAAAGAGTCTAAGTATGAAAAACAACAACAAAAAAATTACAACCATGTTACCTGTTAGCCACCTTTTCCCTTGAGTTACATGCAGCTGCTGTTTCAATTTGGTGGGCAACCAAATTACAATTGGTCCATGAAGGCACTAGACAGAAATAAATAACATTTAAATGTGCATTTAGTGACTGGACAGTGGCTACAATGGTTATCAGAGGACATTAAAATGCACAGCCTTATGTCTTCCCCACAACAACCCAAATTTTATTGGCAACCTTCTCTGGATTGCCAAAATGATCTCTAGAGTACCTGGCCAGAGACACTCATTTTCAAAAAAAAAAAAAAAAAGGCAATGTAAAAAATATTAAATTAGTAGTTATCTAGCATGTATTTTACCTTCCTTTTTCAGCACCTCTAATCTTTGCTGTAATAACAAATTAAAAGCATTTAAGTCTGTATTTCATATAGTCTTACATTATGATTATGCCAAATATTTGTTCTGTCACTTTAGCATTAAAAACTTGGGCACACATCAAAATCTTATTTAAAATTATTATTGTGGAAAAATCTAGCACCCTGCTAATGCTACCTATATTACTTTATCAGTTATTCCTTTATTTACTCAGTAAAGGGTATGATCAGGCCATTAAGTACTCATAATACCTTATCGCTTACCTTTTTCTTCCCCTTGTTCACCCACAATCCAAGCATCTTTTCCAAGCACCTCAGTTTTCAAAAGGTTTGCAAGAATATACTGAAATCTCTTAGTATCCAGATTGCCCCCTATTCCAACAACTCTGCTTTTGGGAAATGCGCTCAGCTTCCATGACACATACGTCATTATTTCAACTAGATGTGAGAGAGAGATTGACAATGAAGTGTCACTCTTCAAATTCGATATCCAAATATATGTATTTTTTATATCAATCAAAGTATATATATTTTTTTCTATCTTGGTAACAGAAAAGAAGAAAAACCTCAAAGACAGTGTCCTGCTCTAGGCTGAAAAGAAAAATTTACTTTAGAGTAGCAAGTGTTTATGACTACGTCATATGTATTAAGCAACAACATGTTTTTAAAATAGACCAGACAGAAATTTGAAGATATTGCAGGTGAATGTAAATATCAACCTACCAGGATGAGAAGCAACAAGGAGAACACTGTTCTGACTGTAGTGTGAAATTGCTGGGATAATTCCTCTGAACAGCTCCACATTGCTTTGTATGACATCAAGGTAAGTCTGAGCATTACCCAGAGAGTTAACTGTAAGTACGACAACTTTTGAATTAGCTGAAGTAGAAAAATCTGCAAAGGTCAAAAAAACAAACATGTAATTGTATCAAATAACAGAAAAAATGGATTCAAATCAAAGAATAAGTCTAAATGATAAACTGCTGCAATCAGTTTAGGAATCCTTCTCCTCTGCCAGGCCACTTCCCCTTTACCCCCCGCCTCAAAATTTTGGGCACTTCCACCGCACTTGTCAAAAATAGTTCTCCCACAGAACAACCTTCCCCATTTCACAGTCAGGAATTGGAGAAGGCAGAACACAATTTACCTAAGGTTACAGACCAAAGACTGGAAAAGATGATTTTTGAAATGTAAGTTTTCCAATTTCATTGGCAATGTGCATGTTTAATCAAAGTCAGTCTAAGAAAGTGATGTTCTGAAGCATGAATTTGGCCTTATTTATCAGTCTTTTAAACAGTATTGTCACAGCTATCTGTAATTCCCTAATATCTATTTGTGTTTTTTTCCCTTTTCTTTTTGCAGCTGCAACACTGAAGTACTAGCTCAGCATCTCATTCTCTGCATTTGTATGTGTCTACTTTCAGAATTGGCTTCCTACCCTAGAAGTAAGGCTCTCACACCTCAATGAACAGAATGAAGAAAGCCTGAAATAGAAGGAATGCAAGCTTCACTGAACCCTCCTTTCCAAATTTTGCCCTGGAAAGCTGAAGAAAAATGAGAAGCTATCAAAACATAATAGCATCTTTTTAAAAATATGGCTATATGCCAAAGTCTCTCTCTTGATGTCCTGTCCTCATTAAAAGGAGCACAAGCACAGACAAAACCGTACTAGTTTTGTTTCTAACAAGAACTGGTACCTTTGCTAATCTCTACATTTGGCAGAGAAAATATCTCCAAGTCCATGGTTCCTCCTTTTGTTGCACCTTCAGAAAGATCCAAAAGAACCACCCTGTCTGCAGCACCCTGTATGAATAATGCAGATCAACAATTAAATAAAGCAAAATTTGTTCAAGGTGGTGGTAGGGTGAGACAGCAAGAGAAGATAAGAAGATATTACTGTCTGTTGTACTGCATTTAAAAAAAGCAATAGGGGCAGATCTCACCAAAATTACCATCAAAATGTACAAAAAAGAATCAAGCAGTTCATCAGTTTAACTGGAAAATAAAGCATTAAGTAACAAAGCACCCTATACCCTGGGAAGTTATCAATGTTGATGTTACTGTTGTCTTTGAGTGTGTCACTGACAGGCTACAGACTATCCTCCTCTAGAGGCTTAGCAGATCCCAAATGTAAACAGGCTACAGTTTTGGCAAGAACCCTTTAACTGCACATGCCCAAAATATAAATGAATTCAATATTCAACCTTACGTATTCAAAAAGCTGACTGAGGAAACAACCCAGAAACTCACACTTCTGCTCCGCGTTCCTCTCAGTTAACCAAAGGAAAGAAGTAAATGACATAAACCATAACATTACTATTAAAAATGCTAAGTTAACTTCTGGGTGGAAGATGCTAAGAAATAACCTAGAAACTTTAATATTAATAGGGCCTCTTAATATTCATAATAATCACATACCTTTGCTGTGATTGCTAGTACACAGGCCATGCCAAGATCTCCAGCTCCAATCACAGTGATTTTGTTAAAACATCTATCTTTGTCTCCACCAATTTTGCCCTTTGCTTTCGTGTCAGTCTCTCCTACAATTAAAAACATACACACACACACAAACCTCAGCGTGGTCCACTATAAAACATCAATACAAGTATTGCTGCTCCATAAAGGATCATGGCTGAGCCAGAGTTAAGCCACATTACCTATGTTTCAAAATAACAGGCAAACCTTGCTAGCCATGGAAAATCCATCATCACTCCCACCATGCAGAACCAATATTCCTCTCTGGACAGGAATGTTTTCTCACTGGGTGGAATGTGCAAGCAAAAAGTATTAAGGAGCTGCACATTCAGACTATACAAACAGTAATCCCTTTGCTGTTGATACAGATTATGGGTAGAAAACTTGTAAAAGACTTCAAATTTTGTAAAGGTGTGCAAAACAGAATTGGATTAAAATACGATGATCTGAAGTTGTTTATCCAGTGCCACTGTTATCAACAATTCTTAGTATAATGCATAAATATTTCTAACAGAGATTTTGAGATTGGAACAAATGAACTGTAAATGGAAACGTGTACTGTGTGCATGTGTGCTTGTAAATGCGCTCACAAACGAATGGAAGAAGCAGCAGAACAAGAGCTAAAGGGCAAGGCTTGTAATAATTGCTACAGACCAGCATATGTGATATCATTAACGGAAAGAGGAGGAAAATGGTAACTTGAAGGAAAATGTCAATATCATGAAAAATAGGACTTGGACCATAACATACACAGATATGAGAACTGTGAATTTCATAATTTTTGCCCCTAAAGTAGAGCGTGTGAGATAATATAATAAGACAAAAGATGCGCCCCCCTCAAAAAAAACCCTTCTGAAAAGTATAAAAGACAAGTCCAGAATCAGTCGAGTCGGTCACCACCAAACTAGAACCACCTAACATATATGCCGTGGACTCAACACCCCATGTCCCTTGTCCTCACAGTTGTGTATGAGTGATTGTGGCCAGATAAATTTTGGGACTTGTGACGGTGGATATAAGACTGCAAATGAATGACATCTATGAGAGAAAATGCTTATGAATGAGCAAAATCACCTTGTGTATTATTATAAAGTCATTTTTCCCTTCCACAAAATCTCATAGTTTTGTTGCAACATTTCCTGCAAACAAGCAATACTAAGTCCACAGTATTTTTAGCAAGCTTAGATGCAGATGCTGAAAATGAATTGCGTATTTGAATAGAGAACTCAGATTCCCTTTACTCAAGAGGCACTTTTAACATGAACAAAATACTAAACACTGTGGCCGTGCAAAAGCCGAAGGTCCAGGCATTAAAGTTCCACGGCTGTATTTATCATGTAAAGTAACAATAAATACTGTTCAAGAACATTACAAATAAATATATGAAAAAATATCCATACCTTCTGTAATCTTCGCAATGTAAGAAAGGAGTTCGGATTGCCTGGCTGCATCAGATGAGGACAGCGAATATAAAGGGAGCTCTTCCTCGAATTTTGCAATCATTTCCTTGATTAATCCAATAACAGTTGATTGAGGCTGGAATATAGCAACACCACATACAAAACAGTTGACAAGATATTTCACACAGTTACATTGTCTGTAAACTGCAGTAGTTCTTAAAGAATCACAAAGCAAACAACTATACAGAATCTAATCGTATCACAGAGACATTCAACACTTACATAACATTTAAACTTTTTGAAGAGATGCATTTCAAATGTAAGCATCAGACAACAAGGACTTAAATTAGTGCAACTACATTTTGAAAGCATCAATAAACAAACACAAGCCTTTGACACAGCAGCATCCAAAATAATAAAGAGGACAAACTGCAGCTAATGAAAGATAGCTTCAATCTTATCTGATGAGCTTAAATGTTCAGATTTTTGGTGATTCATTGCTTCTTTTGGCCAAAAGACACAATTAATTCATTTAATACAGTGCATAAAATATTTAGTAACATCATTAACGTTTGAACTTATATTCTAACCAATCGGGGACTCCTGTCAAAAAGACAGAATACTCAATTTGACTAGTATTATTAATCATTCACAGCAACAAAAGGAAAATATACCGAAGGGACCACATGAGGTATATACTGTTTTGTAACAAAATCAATCCTCTTTTTCTTCACATTAAAATAATTTTCCTTACAATCACTTTAGACTAGCTGAAGGCTGCAGTTTCAAGGGACAGATCATTCTGCTTCTCTTTGAGTAATCATTATGTATTTCATATTAATAAAAAATTAAGCAAAGAGAAGAAAAAAGTCCATCCCTTGGTCTGGATGGGATATATCATGCATTATTCCCAGATTCTTCCCTTTCCTGTGACCTACTCCAGCCTTACATGGCTCCAGCGTTGCAGGTAGGGCAAATAAATCCTGCCACGAGCATCAACGTGTTTTCCCACTGAAATCCCCATATTCGCAGTTGGCTTCAAGAAGCAAATGGGGGGAGCAAAGGGATGTGAATCCATAATCCACAAACAAATAGGTATGTTATATGAGTTACCTGTTCAACACAAACCAAAAGCATTAGAAAGGGACTCTGCAAAGCAGGTACACATGTAGACACACAGGTCATTTTTCATAGTAACAAAGAAAACAAGCCAGACAAATCACCTTCTAGTCCTGTTAATACAAACAGGACTCAAAGTGAAGTGCTAATGATTAAATTCTGTTTAAGCACAGGGTTCATGCATCCTCCCTTACAAGCAAAGAGTTTGCATACACATCGTCCCACACTAACTACATGATTTTTAATAGGTGACTGACTTAGCTTACTTTAGTGCTAATGTGTGCATGAAGAGACTTGCTTATGGAGCAGAAGGGGCTTCGATCAGTTCATGCCAAATCCCTCCGGCCACCTCTGACGAAGCCTGAGCTCAGAGATAAGTACAGGGAACGTCCCAAAAGCCCCCAGAGGAACCACATGCAGACTCGCATTCATACATATGCTTCAGTATTTGACAAAAATGGGGAAGATTAGCCCTGGTCATCCTACCCCAACTGAAAAAGAGAAGAGTTGCCTCATCTCCTACATGTATACTACTACGACCAAGCCATTTAAAGGCATCGTTTTTGTCTGTTTGAATTCGCCGTTCTGCTTCCTTTATATCTAGGAGCAAGCTCACTCCCTTTGGCTGCTGGAAGCGAGAAGCAGCACTCGCAGGTTTTCCCCACCCCGCTCTCCCACCAGGCTATGAGAGCAGAGAATTTGCCTCTCCTGCTTCAGCCACATGTTTTTATAAGAGTCTCTGTGACCCAGCAGTGTGGCATGTTGTTAAGGGGCCGCATCTGAAGCATTTTGGATACGTAACAAGTGTGGAAATTATATTCAATTAATCCTACCATACTTCACGGGAATGGTGCCACTAAAATTCAGGAGGTCTTTCTGGGACCCATCTTTGAAGGCTGAAATTAAAAATGGGATATTATAAACATCATTTTGAATTTTACACAACAACTCCACCCACATCAACCAATGCACACTGCACATTAGGTATCAAATACACTGTGCCTTAAACACCCAAGCCCAGAATGTAACTATGCCTTAAAAAAAACAAACAAACAAACAAAAAAACACTCCTTTGAGGAATGGAGAATTTCACTGAAAGTCAAAATACAGATGGGAACACAACTGAAAGGTAACTACATTACTTAGCCTCTATAATATACAAACTGAATTTATGGCAAGTAGAAGTACCAAGAAGTAAAGTAACCAAGTCACTTACTGTATGTGTTCATGGAGAATACAAAGTTCGGGTAGGTCTTGTTAACATTTTTTAGTTCTTCTATGGTCAGGTCTCTGAACTTATACTGGGAAGGGAAGGAAGAATTATAAAAATGTTCCAGTTAAGAAAAACGTTTTCTTTCATTACGGGATATAACAAGGGGAAATTAAATGGTAGAAATACAAGAAAGGGCAGCTAGCAATTACTTGTGGTATCATAAACGGTTTTGGCATGAAATTAATTCTCAGAGATCTTTGCACACTACACCACTTTCTTCATTATATGCAATCTAACATATAATTTGCCTTACCAAATCAGCTCTGAAGGACCACAGGTGTGCTCTTGCTACAGGAGAACCTGAACTCTGACACTGTTCCTTAAACCCCACCTTAAGTCACTATGAACAGTCTTAGGAAAATTAAAATTAGTTGTGCACAATACGTGTAAAAAATATTTGAATATAAACCCGTTGGAAAAGAGAAGTCACAATACTGACATGGTTACTGCCAAAAAACTAGACCCATTTCTACACATTTTAAAAGACCTTTATAAGAGGTCCATATTTGCAAGCTTATTAAACATGTCAGAAACAAACCTTGGGGAAATTTTCCCATGCTCAAGGTGCCCTTGATGGCTGAGAAATTTCGTACAGAATAACACAACCCCTTCCACCCCTCAAAGAACTGCCTGTAGCCTAAAAAGAAAGAAGTGGTCTGAATGTTATTGTCAGCAGAAATAGATTGCTTCATCTAGGTCCCCCTCAGACATCTGGACCTGAGCCTCCACAAGCAGAGGAGCCACCCAGACCAGACAGTTGTGAAAAACAGCTTGCATTTCCCAGATTAAGGAAATGCTTCACATTTTACAAAGCTGCTCAAGAGCCCTGGCCAGGGCAAACACAGCTGCAGTCCTGCACTGGCTTAGGGCACACCTGTTCCTTAAGGAATATTTCATATTTAAAGAATACCTGTCCCAAAGTAGCAGTTTAGAACTCAGCCTCTTCAGCAGAGCTATCAACCAGAAACAGCAGCAAAACCACAGCGGCTTTGTGAAATCTAAACCTTTATTCTCCCCATCTCCCTCCTTTTATGCTCTGAAAGCAAACTAGGTGAGGCATTCTGGGCAGCCCATGGAGCTTTATGGAGAGAGTCCTTCCCTATTCCCATCAGGAATCAGCTGGCATGCCTGACATTTTGTCATGCACACCCCCAGGCCACTTGTGGAAATTTTTTTTTTTTAATCTTTTTAGGAATGCTATAAAAACACACCCCTCTCTGCCAAGCAGGACTTATTAACACAGGCATTAACCCCCCCACCTCAGAAAGTCAGGAACTCTGCACTCAGAGCAGCGCACAGCACAACAGACATGCTCCCGCGCCCTACACCAGCGCACTAAACCTGGTGCGCTTTAAAAATCAGTTTATATATAGGATACACATAAAAATTTCTCCCTCCCTCGGCCGCCGTTCAACCGCCCCCGGCGACCGTTAGCAGCCCCGCGCGGGCGGCGCGCGCACCTTGCCCAGCTGCTGCCTCAGCGCCTCCTCGCTCAGCGCCATCTTGGTGGCGCCGGGGACGCCTCCGCCTCCCAGGCGCCCCTGCGCGGGACAGTAAATTATAATAACAGTAATAAAAATAAGCAGTGATAATAATAATAATGTAGTGCCATACTGCCGCTTGTGTGCTCCTAGTGCGGAAGCAAAAGCTTCATTAAATCTTAGTTCAAAGACAGTAAATCCCATCAGGGAAAGCTGGCGGGTATAAAACGTGGTACAACGTGCTGACACCTGGACAGCAGCGCGGGTCTAGAGGATGCAGAAATCCCTAGCAAGCCCCTTGCTGCTCCTTGGCAGTGATAAGAGCAGAAGCCACCAGGACTAGCAAATGCGTGTGCTCGAGTACATGTGCTCTGCCCAGCAGTGAGACCTCAGCAAGGATGGGGAGCCCCTGGGGGCAGAGCAACAAACCCCTCTCCTGCACACAGCTCCCAGACAAGTCACAAAATGCCTCCCAGCCACTTCTCTCCATTTTGTTCCTTCATCACTGAGTTAACATGGACTGGCAGTGAAATCTGGTTGTGTGGGTAGTAGACCGTGTACAGATACTAAAGGGATTTGGACGTGTCTTTCTTCTGTGCCCACAATCCCAACGGATGTGCAGTTTTACCTGGAGTTACACACATGCCCAACGAAAATCCAGCATGAACTGCTTTTCCTTTATTACTCTTGCTTTATCTTTGCTGTGTGGGTAGTAGACCATGTATAGATACTAAACGGATTTGGACGTGTCTTTTCTCTGTGCTCACAACAATCCCAACAGATGTGCAGTTTTACCTGGAGTTACACACATGCCCAATGAAAATCCAGCATGAACTGCTTTTCCTTTATTACTCTTGCTTTATTTTTGCTCATCTATCAGGTAGGACAGATACCAGAAAATGCCCCTTCAGAAGCACACTGTGCGCAACTGATGTACACCTGGCTCGGAGCCGCTGGAGATGCCATATGTCCAGCTAGGGGAAGGCAGACAAGTGCTGTGCTGCTGCCTCAGCCCATGAGGAAACAGCAGGAACAGAGCAGAGCAGATTTCACAGCAGGAGCAGGATCTCCTCAAGAAAACCTCATCCTGCTTCTTCCTCTCCCAGGCTGACACAACAGCTGAGACAGTAACCACGAACAGAAGTGCTCGGTAGAACAAATAAAGCTTATAACAATTTTTGTGTCTGTTCTTTTTTCCCCTCTTTTTGACTGTTGGCTGACATCATTCTGCTCCGGGCTCCTCACCTGTGATGTCAGGTGTGACGTCACAGCCTGGGCGCGGACACGGGGCCGCGCGGGACGGCCGGGTTCTCGGGGAGCAGCGCCTGCCCGGCGGCGCAGGGCGCCCGTGGGGCGCGGGTCCCACGATGGTCGTCGTCCTGTGGATGATCTTCATCCTGGGCTTAATGCTGAAGGAGAAGTACCTGGACGTGAGTCCCCTAGGAACAGCGCGATGCCGAGAGACAAACGAGCTTAAAGACTTTTGCCTAAACCCCTTTAAAAGGCAGTTTGAAAATCATTTTACTTCGCCAAAGTCGTAGCACTGACTAACGTTTGAGAAAAATTTATTATTTTTAAATTTTTAGTCTCAGGCATTTTAATTTTTAATCTCTCCTTACTACACAGTAAAAAACACTAGGAAATTCTGATGGATATGTACAGTTACTAGTAGCCTAGCCAGGCTAGACACACTTTTTAAAAACGATGTGTATACTTAGCGAATATAATCATAGAAATCAAAATAGTAACCATACACTGTTGGTGCTTATATACGCTCAAGAATAAAAAGACACATTTCTATGAAGGGTTTTAGGAAATACTTCATTTAGCCTACACCAAAACTACAGATCCTTCAGATAGAAGTCTGAGCTTTTTGCCTCAAATCAAGAAATGATCTCTACCATTTATTGCAGAATTTCCCTTCAGTACTTCAGATTGTTAAACTAATTCCAAATTGCCTCAACTTCCCTAGCCCAGCTAGCTGTATGACTGCTGTTTTTAAGACAGTCACTGCAGATTATTTACTGTGTGTGTTTACAGACTCACCCCGAAGAGCCAAAGAAACCGGACACGAACAGGAAGCACTCGGTGTAGCACAGCAGCTGAGCGCAGCCAGATGCCGAGCTACTGACAGCGCCGCCAGCGAGGAAGGTGCTCTGGCCAAGACAGCTCAAGTGAAACATGTTTTGCTGGACACCGTGTGTGCGTGGTTTCAGGATGGAAAACAGCGTCTTTCTGTCTAGTAGCATGCACGTGAGTCCCGCGCGGTTCCACATGCTGCTCCCGTGTTTGCCTTCCCTGAGTCACATAGCACAATTTAAGGGTTCAAATAACTTAAAACCAAAAGAGCAACCCAAAGAGCTTGGAGGCTTCTGGGTTCTATCCTTACTGGAGACATTCAATTTTTATCTGCTACAGAAAGGGTAATTTTTATTTTATTTTTTAACACTCAGCATGAGTGACTATTAGTTGTAGTTCTGACCAGCATCTTTCTGATTTCATATCAAGTCAGAGTTTGTATGTGGTTAAAAAAAAAAGTTTTCCAAATCACATCCTACATTAAACACTGACTTTGCAGCTTCAGGAGCAGCTTTGAAGTGAGGTTCAACACAAATAACCCGGTAAAGCCAGCGGAACTGGAAATACTGTGCTTTTCTGAATGCACCTAGGGCACTTTGCACACATCCCTGCCAAGCTGGCAATAGGAAACTCCAAGCTGCTGTTTGTTGAGCAGATACCCAATACTTCAAACTCTTCCAACTCCCCATTTATTTATTAGAATTCCTTTCTCCCTAAGAGTTGGCCATATTAAAAACAAGCAAGCAAACACAAACAGTATTTTGCTAGAAGTTAAGCTTGCCTTATTGAGATATTCACTGTGAGATGTGATGCCTAATTACATAGAAAATGAGCTAAAACTACTCCGATGCAAAGCAAGAAAGCAAAATAAAACATTCCCTATAACGCACGGCTAGTGCTAGGGCACAGTGTTCATTGTGAATTTCATTCAGCTCCACAGAGGAGGAAAGGAGAAAACAGGAGCATCATCACTGTGACTCGAACTTGCATAGCCCAAGTATTAGTCTCATTCTTCTCATTACCTTGAGGTATCCTGTCTCTCTAGCTACACTAGTTTAGACCAAAGCCAAGGGAAAAGGTTCTCTCAGCAAAGCAAAACCCACAATTCCAAAGGCATTTCAAAACATTTTCTCCCATTGACAAAAATCACTCACTGATGTGTTCTGTCCAAATTAACTTAATAGCAATGGGATGGAAATTGCAAGTTGAACTGACAAATATTAAAGGGTTTAATCAAAATTTGCACTTCTTAAGTATGCTTGATTGATCCTCCCAGATCCTGAGGCTTTGGGAATAAATGAAGACCAAGCACAATACAAATGGCAAGAGAAGCACTTTCCTTACTAAACCCTTGGGCTCTGGGAATGTCATGAGTAAGAGCATAATTTATCTCACTATGACCTTTGCTATGGCCAACCAGGAACTTACCTGTGCGTGAATGACACTAATACCAGCTAGCGTCATAGGCGATGCACAATAGGCTGCTTTACTACTTCAGGAACCTCTTCCATCATTAATTGTACTCACACAGTATGCTAAATGGTTTTTTTTTTTTTGGACCCCAAAGGCTCATGCAAGTTTCACATTCTTAAATGCTTTTAAATTGTTGAGAAAAGGCACATTCATCTAAACAGATTTATGTCATAGGTCTAAGCTACCAGGTACTCTACCGATTTTTACATCTTTTGTGAGCATTCAAGTCACTCCATTACATTTTTGTAATTCTTGGTGACCGCATGAGAAAGTGCTGATAATTCTTCCTGAAGATAAGTCAAGCTTTCATGGGACAGCTTGGAACAGAAGCCAGCAGAAAATAACTCTGAAAAATCCTTGCATAAAGTAAACCAATGCAAAATAGCAGGAAAGTGTTTAATGCCTGTAATTTATTGTATACATACTCTGCAAAACTTTCATATGCATTTGGTGTTTGAGCAAGAGTGTACACTTTCTTGACAACACCAGAAAACAGTTAAGCTAAGTAAGAGTTTTCAACCTGATTTGTCACATTGTGTAAAAAGACACTGTGCACAACTGATATCCCCAAAATAAAAGAAAAAAAATAATTGGCTAAAACTAGAAGCACCCTTATTTACACACTAACACTTCAATATTGCATCACACCCACTCACCAAAATAAATAGAAGTACATTCATCACAATTTAAACACCAGTCTCTCTCCATATATTTATTTTCTGACATGTTTTGGTCTCCAGAAATATGCTATATCTAGAAATATGCATCAGCTACTAGATTAAGTTACAAAATGCAAAAAAAATAGAAAATTAGTTTGCCTGGACAATATTTTGGGCTTTACACAAAAATAAATCCAGATTTCCATAGAGATCTCATATACTTCTTGAAAGATTTTTATTTTAAAGCACAGCACAGAGTTGCACACTAAGGCTTCCTGTGATATGCAAAACCCTGGCCTCCAAAAAGACTTTGCTGTAAAGTGTAAGTACAGCTCAAGTGTAAATACAAGACATTTTCAAAAAAGTAGTCATTAATAGAAAGTGCCCTTCATTTGATTTAGCATTATCATGGTTAAGAAGTAGCTCCTGTAATTGTGCAAAGCCAGACCTGCGAGGGTTTCAGGAAAACTAGGTCATCATTTCACGCTATCAAGTTTAAGGATATAGAATCTGAGATAGCAGGAACTGACCAACCTCTCTATGTTCCTACATTCAGCAATTATTTTTTGACACAATTTAGTTAAAGGCACATTGTCAGTGAGTTAAAAGTCTAAAAACCAAACCAGAATTTCATTAAATACAATTAAATCACTAGCTTAACATCAGATTCTCATAAACCAATATACGCATTCTTCCCGTTTTAGTCATTGTATTAATAGAGTTACCTGGTAAACAGTAAATGTTTTCCAATACAAGGTCAGGAGTTGAGAAAAAACAAAAACGCAAAATAGATTCTTCATAACTTTCTAGCCGATTTACAGAAATAAATGCGGCAAATGCAGGCATTAAAACCCAGTCATTTGTATAAATTTCACAACATTTGAGAACAATTATAATTCCATGCCAATTATGAGGAAAGAGTTGATTGTAAAATTACAAATGCATTCAAGAAATTTATGTAAAAATATTAGACAATGATTATTGTGTGAAGCAAACCACAGGTATAGAGTATTTTAGGGAGGCTGGCAGAGCAGAGTGCATTCCAGTCACCATCTACAAGACAAATGACAAAGTGCTTTATAGATCAAGAATTTAACTGATCTTGTATCAAGTGGTGAATTAAAATATATCACTACTGCGTAGGTAAGTAAAAATCAGGGTTTTATTTAACTTGCATTCATCTGAAACGCAGACTTAATTCCAGACTGAACCCATTTTGAGTCAATACAGTTCCTGCATTTCAGAAGAGCCTGTATTTTCAACCATGCAGGAAATTGCTTGCAACCAAGAGAAGTATCTGGGTCAACAGAGGCCTAGAGCCTTCCTCCAGCTGCGATAGAACAAAAAACCCAGTAACTTGATCATGGTCCCAGCAGTTCTTGTCTTGAATGGATAATTCTAACAACTACAGCAGAAAACAATTTTAAATGGTCCCATTAAGCAGAAAGTGTATGACACATTTATAGATAAGCAGTGAGATTACACTATTTTGCATGGTCTTAAAATACACTGAGAAATATTGTTTTATTAGTTAAAAAAAAAAAAGTTGAAAATTCCTAGGAGCTATGAAGGAGCTACCTTCCTCTGGTAACCTAGCCTTGCCTGCCACCTAATACTGAGTTAGTTCATAGTACCCATCAAATAGTTCACGTCAGGGTTATGCTGCAGCAGGGAAGTGCTGCACCATTAACAAAGTGGCTCAAAAATGCAAATTTGCTTTTTCCTTACATTAAGAGTCAGTAATTTAAACTTAAGCATGTTCCAGAGTTGTCCCTTACAGCTTGCTGCCTGAAGTGCTATTTCTGAAGGCAGCACTGTTGAGTTGTCTTCTGACAGGAAAAGTCAGAAGCATTAGAAAATGGGGGGGGGGAAAAAAGGAAATTGGAACAAATGGAACACCAGATTTGCCATTTGGGCTCTGTGCAATCCTTGCAGACTTGCATGAACCCCTATGCCAATTGCAAGCAAACTTAGTTACTGAAACAAAGAGCCTCTAAATGCATAGATGGAAATAATGTGCAAATATGGGCATTAAAATAGGTAACTGAACTCCCCTGGTGTAACATTTTACCTTGTTGCATGAAATCATTCAGAATCATTTGCTACATGTTAGTAGTATGAAGTCATTCATATCAATGAGTTGCCACTCTAGTAACACAATTTCATTCTGATATTCTTTCCAAACAGTAAACCTAATTCAGTGACTGCTTCACATTTCAAATAATTAAAAAATACTTGATTTTTAATGCAAGACAAAATGTTCACTGTATGCCTAATTTATAAAAGCAGCAAAAACTGTGGGACAACTGTAAAGATTTACAGGGCAGGAAAAGAATTGCTAGGCATAAGCTTGAGCCCACAAGCTACATACAAACACTGGAAATTCCTATCTTTCAGGATGTGCATTTATCATACTGAAGTAGATCGGCATTGAAATTCCAGGCACAGCAAAAGCCAACATAATTTTTGGTCATTTCTGTAACTGCACAATTTGTGAGTGACATGCACTGTTAGAAATAAGAGGCTCTAGGGTTTTTGTTAATAGGTTAAGTCACACAGTCCTCAAATCAGAAAATGTCAGCCCTTTATTGCTTAGAACATCTGTGGCAATAGCTGAAATTTACACCCACTCAAGCCATTTCTGCACGGAAGTTATTTCAATACTTTGAGGGATCTCAACTCAGGAGATTGAGAGCAGAATATAAAGCAATTTCTTTAGACCTCAAAAATGAGGGAACCAAAATGCTCCTCTTTGAGGTGAATGCAGAACTGGTTTACTGGTCTGTGGGCCCACACAGTTGCAAGTCAGTGCATAGCTAGTCAGTATTTCTGCTGGCATCTTGAACAAGCGATTTCATCAGTGGAAGTCTTTACTGATTTTTCTTCCCCTTAATATGCTTTAGTGCACTAATTTCTTCATAAAAAATTCAACCCTGGCAAGTATTAAAAATAAATATCTTATTTAGGTTAAACTAAAGCCTTGCTTTTCATTATTTTCATCCCTTTACACATTTCTTTTGCCCTCTAGCAAGCAAATGGAAACTGAAATAGAGTATGTATGTAGATGTATGGAGGCAGAGGGTGGCAGAAAAATGAACGTAATCAACACCATTTTAAGTCAGTTAACGTGTCCTCAGCTTCTTCGACTGTCTCTTGCGTTTCAATTCCTCTTCTTCCCGTTTCAATTCTTCTAAGTCCTCCTGAACACCAAGTCTCAAGCTGCCAAATAAAGGGAGATCCTTTACAAAATGTTACTTGGAAGACCTAATATTTGACTTCTACATTTTCCCTTAAGAAAAGCAACCCTAAAATTATCACAGTTGACTTAAGGAAAAAAATGCTAGATTCAATTAATATTTCAGACTGCGGCATCCACTGAATGCACACACAGATGTGTCCAGCTTCAGATGCCCTGGGTGGTCTCCTGATGATTTTCCGATAGATGATGGGTCTCTCTCTTCTCTGGAGATCTTCAAAACCCGCTTGGACGCAGTCCTGTGCCACGTGCTCTAGGTGACCCTGTGTGTGCAGGGGGGCTGGACTAGATTACCTCTAGAGGTCCCTTCCAACCTTAAGCATTCTATGATTCTATGATCTGTGTAATAATAATCACAGGTATTCTTTTAGAATACAGCTTTAAGAAAAAGCACAGGTGTTCAAAGAAATCAAGATTCTCATCACTGAAGCAGTCAAATCTCGGGAAAAATTGATTTTTCTCACCAATAAAAAACAGCAACTCTATAAAAAATGACTTTTAGAGGTTAATTGTTTTTTTGAAAATAAACTACTGAAGTGCCAATCAATCCTCCCCAAGCTAACCCTCACATGCAATCATAACAGAACTGCCTCAGTCGGCTTCCTTCCAAGAAAAGCCTAAACCTCTTATTTCAGCAAGGGTGGAATATGTGGAGAATTGCTCTGAGAACACACAGCACCTAGCTGCCTAGTTTCTGTGGCTTCCTAGAGCAGGAATAAGGACATAGACTAAGCTTAAAGATCAACCTTCCAATATTCCAATACTCTGGCCTCAACTGAACGGAGAAAAAAATCACTACAACCCAAAAAAATGGTAACAGTGCATTACCAATCTTTCCCACTACCTTAGAAAAAAAGTGTAACTTGGCAAAGCTGTGACAACTGTATTGTACACGTACCTTCCATCACTAAAAAAAACTTTAAGGTTAAGACCAGGTTTCTGAAATAGCCAGTGAGGATTTACACAGTCTACGGCTGAAACTATGATGCAATCCAGTATGAAAATCCAGCCTTTTTGAAAACACTATTTATAAAATATTTGTATCAAGTAATTTAATATATAATTTTAAGAAGTCTTTCCAAGATTGCAATATTCCAAGTAGTGGAATATTGCCGTTTTTGGAACAAATTTAAGGGTTTAGCATTTTAATCAATTTTTACTATTTATAGAAATATTTCAGGGTTTACTTTGGTATATTTTTATAAGCAAGATGTATACAATCAGTATGAACACTTTTTTTTTTTTTTAAACACTATCCTCATTCACTGGCAGGCTGGTTTGTTTACTAATCTTTGCACCTAACTTTTTCTGTCTAAAACAGCAAGACCTCTGCTCTAAGTAGCTACAGTAGTAACTGCAGTTATAGTAGTACCTGTGTCCAGGGATATATTTCATCAGCCAGCATCCACTCCAAAATATTCCCTGACTTCAAGCAGTCTACTTGCTGTCCCCCCGCCCCATCTTGTTTCTACTTAAATTTCAGCCTGTGCATTACCTCCTGGCTTCTTCCTTCTGTTGCTCTCTCCAGCTGCTCTCCATATAACGTAAGGCATAATCGCTTTCATCTTTGTATCTGGAAGTTAAATATTCATGTTTAGCATACTACGAAGACAACATATACGGCTGTTTTGAATTAGCATTCCTTTTTTTAAAAAAAAAAAAAAGGAAAGTTTTGCCATTTACTGTTAGATTTTAATGTTTTGAAAGAATATAAGTTCCTAGTCACAAAAATGACTATTGTCAGGTAGGAGGAAAGTATTTGAACAAGCCAAATAAGGGACTTTTGTTTTAAAACAGTTCCTACCCAAATATGCCAAGTCAGATCCTCCTTTGAAAGAGTTAACACAACTGCATTCAGCAGTTTGCATGCAAGCAACTGTATTTCACATATTCTGAAGAAATTCAGTGGCTCTAACATTCAGTTTTTGCATTGCAAGAACATTTATGGATGCCAAGACTTTACTCATTCAATTCAAATATTCTGTTTTATTCTTTGGACTATAACTTCTGCAAGAGCTTTGTGGTATCTCAACATGAATTTGGGCTACCTTACCTTTTCCGGTCATATCCAAATATCTCCCGAATATGCTTTGATATTTCTTCTTGGGGTTCTCCTTCATCTTCAATGAAATCATCCATTTCAGAGTCATATTCATCATCATCATCATCATCTTCTATCTGTCTTTTGTAACTAATGGGGGGGAGAGAAGGTCTTCCAAGACCTACATGAGGAATAAACAACAACATTAATTTGTCTAACAGTCATTTTCTACATCAGTTTTTTCATAAACAAGAGTTTTTACAGTACTTCTGGCTGTGCCATAGGCTCATATATATCTCTGGGCTTCAAGGTGGAAAAGTTCTGCCTTAATTCAATTAGCAGTTCTAAGACACACAAAGAAAATATTTCCTCTAAGCTTCGTTATGGCTTAAACTTCTAAGCTATCTATCATACCAGTATGATAGATAGAAATCTACGTTATTTTTCAATCCTGGCTTTTTCCAGATATTTGCAGTAGCCAAAATAGTGCCTTTTATTTCTTTCCAAAACCCCTTAAAAGGCAAATATGGTATTTTATCTACATCTTTCTAATTGCATCCACAATTGCTAAGAAGGCCTCGCTGGCCTCAACCCAGACATATCAAAAATACATAAGAAGTATCAGGGAGGTTGCAAGACTTATCTTGCTGTACAACTCCATACCTTGTGATTGAAAGCCTGGTCTGTGCCCTTGAAAAGGTCTCATTCCATTCATGTGCCCATTGCTAGGCCGTGGGACTAGATTTTTAGAAGAAATAGTTTCTGATACAACAGTACACTTGGGTTTGAGAGGTGTGCCCAAGGCGCCGCCTGGTCGCCCTGGCCCTGCGCTTGGGCTGACGCCTGGCCTGCCTGGCCCTGCACCCAGGCCGCTGCCGGGTCGCCCGGGCCCCATGTTCGTGCCAGTGCCGGGCCTTCCCGGCCGGCTACCAGCCTTGCCGAGTCCTGCAGCTGTGCCCACGCCAGGCCTGCCTGGGCCGCTGCCCAGGCTGCTGTCTGCTCGCCCAAGTCCCACGCTTGAGCTGCTGCCCAGACCGGTGCCGAGGCTGAGCCGCCGCCCGGGTGCCCGGGCCCTCCCTTCCCCAGGCTGCTGCCCGCACGCTTGGCACCGGCGCTCGCGTCGTGCCGGAGGGCGGCAGCGCCCGGTTTGGCCTGCGCGGGTTTCTTCAGTTTGGGTTCTTTGGTGGTTGGTGGCCGCTGAACCCCGTTGGCTGCTGCTTTCGAGGGTGGCATGTGGGTGCCCGAGCCAGATTTTCCTACACCATTGACAGAGGACTTGCTCTGAGCGCTACCAGTAGAGCTTTTTAAGGAGCCGTTTTGTGAGGTCTTAACTTTTTCCATTTGACTGGATTTAGAAGAGGATGACAACCGTGAGTGTTTTTCAGTCAATGCTGGTGCTTTGGATTTCTTATCAACACTGCTCATAGAGGACAGACTGCCTTTTGGAGAGGAATGTTTATCCAAAAAGCTTTTGCCAAGTTTTGCATTTAGAGATTCTTTCTGAGAAGTCATTTTTTTTGAAGAACTGGATACACCTGGGTTCTTAATCTCTTTCTCACTTTTCTTTTTGTCTTTCTGCATTTCTGGTCTTTTGTTTTTGCGCTCCAAGTATTCCCTCTCTCTCAATTCCTCTGCTGTCCTGGGTCTCTCTTCTATCTTTTTCACTACTTTTATTTCTACTGGTTCATACTGTTTTTTTTCAGCAAGCCTTAGAAGATCCGTGAAGTTCAGAGGTGCTGGTGAACTTTTGGGAGGTGCCTTTGGTTTCACTGCAGCTTTGGCTGGTTTCTCTTCATACTCCTCTTGCTCATGCTCTGATTCAGTCTGACTATACTCAGGCTGCTCAGTTTCATCCTCTGTTGGGCACTCAGCCTCTGCAACCTGAGCAACATTCTCAGAAGTCCTCCTCTTCCGAGGCTTCTCTTCAACAGGAATGACATTATAGCCATAAAAGTTATCCTTGGTTCGCGAGGCCATAGCTCTTGCCTTTCTGTCATGTTTCAGTTCAATACGCCTGGCCAGGAGTTCTTCCTTCTTTTTTTTTTCTTCCAGCGCTGTACAAGAAAATTGGGAGAAAGTTAGGCAAAAGCATTCTATACTTCAGTTACTTCCAATTGCTAGAGCATTTAAGATATAAGTTTTTAGATATCTAACTAACAGACCTTTTAAACAGATACAATGACCAGAGAGTCATCAGAGATCTAGTAAGAGGACAGGGGACCCAAACAACCTAACCCACCTGTATCAGCTAAATCCAAAGATAAGAATTAAATCCACTGCACGACTCACTAAGGTGATTCAACAGAAGGGACACTCTGCATAATAATGCAAACTAAGGGAAACTACTGCGTCAAGTACAGGACTTTACACGGGATATCTCAAGAAGGGAGAAGTTTTAGGATTGAGTGAGAGAATTATGATCATGCAGAACTTACTATTGGATGTTTAAGGGGAGGCAGAGAAAGGCAGGGAAAAGTAACTTCAGTACTTACCTTTTTTCCTTTTTTCTTCTTCTTTCCGTCTGAGAAATGCTTGCACTGCTGCAGACTCCACACCCTTGACTTTTGGAACCTTTTTCGGAGGACCAACAGCCAAACTGTATCTTTTCTGCAACAAAGGAAAACACAAACAAAAAATGTTAGAAAAGTTAGAGCTGTAAATCTCAAAAGAGCTTTTAAAACCGAGAAGCTTAGGACTTGTCGGCCACCTACAGTCATGTACTTGAACCGTGAAGCCAGTACTGAGCATGTTTCCACAGAGGCTGGCAGTGCACTTAGCTGTGCAAGGGAAGGATAGGCAGGAAATCCAAAGAAATTGAGTAACATGCACTAGCCTGAAAATGGATACAGTAACTACACCAGCAATGGAACAAAAAAATTCTTGCCACAAAAACAGGGTAGAGAAGATGAACGAAGCCATGAGACACAGAAAGGAATAGTGCCAAAAATAGACACAACAGGAAGGAGTCAGTTAAATCCAAAAGCAGGTGTAAAGCAGAAAAATATATATATTTAGAAGGAGTACTTTCATATTTTAGAAGTTTTTTTTTTCCTGGGGTGGGGAGGTGAGGGGTTGTTGATCATAAAAGATTAGATTAGAAGTTGAAACAAGATCTTCTACATAGTAATTTAGGATCCTTACCAGTACAAAGCTGTAAACTGAAGTCCCAACTAAAACATTTTAAGAAAAAAAAAATATATGGCACAGAAGTCAGTAATGGTACAAATGTTTTTCTATATTCATCACACCTTACTGAACAAAAAGATGACATGAAAGTGCATAATACAAGAATCTACATCCAAATAGTGGAAACAGACAGGCCTGTAGCATAAACCCCAGGAGATCTGAACACCTTGCAATGGAAGCCACAGTTCTCCTTTTGAATTCCTTGGAACAGCAGCACATACATAGATACTAGGATTACTTTCATATAAATAACACAGAACATCATGTATTAGCTTGTACATACAAATACGAAGACAGAAAGTTTAGATGTTCATTCCTGAAGTGCAGCCACAACTGGCTCCAAGGAGGGCAGCTACAACACTGCTGTTCTGGTTGCCTTCAATAATTTCTGAAAAGCTTAAGCAAAGCTACAGAGCTACCCCAGGGCTCTACCTGCCCAAGGGAAAGGACATGCAGCCTCTTCCCATTAGAGGGCTGCTCCAAGCCGGCTCCTTCACAGAGATCACCACACAAGCGCAGAACCCGTACACAAGCACCACCTCGAGACACTCCTGCTCCAAACGATTTTGGCACTTACAAGTGAAGCAACTGGGATCAGCCATAATTGCTGGGGCCGTCTCAAGGACCAACCTGCTCCTGGAGCTGGGCCGCAGCTCCCTGGCCTCCCTCGTGCCTACCTTTCTGGAGTTGGTTGGTTACAGTATAGTGCATTCCAGGAACTTAGTGCTCGCAAAGCCTGAAGCGCAGGGCAATCTTTCCTGGGGATTTCTGGCCAGCGGGAACCCTTGACTTCAGAGCCCAGAGCAGCCTGCCAGGCTCAGGCTGCATCAGAAGCATTAGAGGCAAATCAGGCCTGTTGTTATTAGTGAATATTCTTTCAGAAAAAGGTGGAGGTAAATTAGCAGACACCTTAACAGCAATTCAAGGTAACAAGCGTGTACTACACTAGCCGAGTAAATCGAACACAGTATTTGAAAACAAGTACAAATAGGAGCCTTCCCAAAAGCATTTTAGGCCTAAGAAACACTTTTGAAAACAGTCTGAACAGCCAGGACAAATGTAAATAGATCTATCATGTCAGGAGGCTTTATAAAGAATTGAATAGGGAAGCAGTTTTCAGGTTTTGTTTTGCTGCACTGAACACTCCTATCTAGGAACAGGTTTGTAAAGCAGCTTGACAAACATGCCATCAATAATGTGCCAAGTTCTGCAAAATTTGGGATTTGATCTTTCTATCAGTAACTTCCCTGTAAATTGATTACCAGGTGAAAACCAGCCTAATGTTTCATTGACAAACGCAGCAATTCCTGTGCTGGGAATCATTACCTCTGTTGATGCATGTTTTGTTCACCTTCATTTGGAAACAGCATAAAATAACCAGCTTAAGCTTCCCTGTCCTAAGAACGCTGAAGCCTTCACTTGCTCTACAGCCCCAAGTGTTTTTACTTACACCACAAAACACACCACCAAATTCCAGGTAAAACAAACTAAACAGAGGCCTATCATCACTTTTTTCCAAGCAGTTGGACTAATCAGACTTTTTATACCGACACACAGAGCAAGAGAAGCCTTTAGCGAAGAGCAGGACAAGCTTTTCCAGACCACAGCGCTGCTGCACTGTGAACACTCACTGCCTGCCCCAGCAGCACAGGCGACAGCTCCTGACCTGACAGGAGCCAAGTGGGCACTGCCCTGCACACTGCATTACATAGAGACCAATAAAGAGGCAGAACTTTCCTGAAATGCACAAGGTCTGCAGGTTACAGGTGGCCCACACAGTCCCCAGCCGGGATCCTCATCACTTTCTGCTTAAAGGCTGGAGTGCGATCCCAGACAGCTGCAGCTGTTTGGATACTAAAATTCAAGTGCCAAAGATTAGACTGTAAAACCTAGATTTTATGATACTTCCCCTCCCCCACCGCCGCATCTAAGGTAAGCCCAAAGAGGA
>NW_010587198.1:126451-151170 GCF_000705375.1 Tinamus guttatus
GGTCTGCGCCTGCGCGCGGTTTTGGGGTTATTTCCCCCGCTTTGCTCTCCTTCCTGTGGTCTGGTGACGTCACTGCTCGGGGCGCGCGGGGCAGTAAGCGCCGCTCTCACGTGCCGGAACCCGCCCTGCTCCGGGGGCTTCCCCGGGAGATCTGGCCACCAAAATAAATCGTTATTCCACTTTTTTTTTCTTTTCTTTCTTTCTGACCAGCTTTCCTAAACTCCCTCCTCAAGCACTACTGCTTGAGTGAACAACTTTTATTTTAGAAAACTTACAGAAAGATGTTGCTATTTTTATTATATATTTTTTAAATTAATCACCTTTATATTGGGAAATTACTTAGGACTACAAATGTTTTGAAAAAGACATAGAAAAATGTAAGAAAATGGTGAACTGATAAAATGCAAATTTTTCATGTACTTAGGAGAGCTTTGTGCACCACTCATGGCACACTTCAGGCATGTGACTCATCCTGTTAACCTTAACTGAAGTGTGCTTAGGTGTTTAAAGGATGGAGTACTAACCACAGGCCTTCTGCAGAGGTCATGTATCAAAAGCTGCTCAGAACCTGGGTTTTAGCACTTTCGGAATGAGTAATATTTGTATGAGGTACCCTTCCGCTTTCCATCCAGCACCCTTTATGCACTGAGTTAAATGGGTGTTCCGGCAAAGCCTCTATTAAATAAACTGAATCATCCTGGTGCCCAAAAGACAGGTCTCCAGATCATAAACTGTCTGGATGTTGGCAGCTGCCAGGGTGGACTGGAAAGCAGCTGAGCTGAATGCTGGAAAACACCGTTTTACGCAGAGTTTGCAAGGCGCAGTGCCAGCCTACATTATAGCTGTCTCTGATCTCAGTTATTGAACACTGAGATTTCTTTTTCTTTAAATGATAGATTAAGCAAATAGAAGGCAAGAGCCTCAGGGTGATAATTAGCTGTTATTCACAAGGTATATAATCTAGATAGCAAACTGACGTGTTGTGATGATGACTTTTGGCTCCAACAGAAAAACAGGCTTGGGAAGTGTTTCCTTCCTCCTCCTCTTCCCCAAAAACCAGGGATATTATATTTCGGTCATTTCTGACAGGTACCTGCCCAGCCTGCGCCTAGAAAGTCACCAGGCAGGGCTGTCCCTCTCCACAGCCACCTCTCCTTGTGCTTCCTCAGCTTCATGAGGAGAAAGTTGTTTCCAACGTCTCTGCTCTGGGTCCCTGCTCCCAGAGCCTGGTCAGCTGGCAAGGAGGTGACTTTATTGCCACCTCCCCCACAAGTGCCCTGTTGGGGACCCCAGCAGGTCTCTCTGATCCACTTTTCTTTGGGACAAACAACCCAACTCTTTGTAAAACCTCCAATTCTCTATTCCAGCCACAGCAGACTACGGCACAGCAAGTGGAGCCTGACTCTCCCCAGGCACAGCAGGAGCATAAATTCATTTGCCTGACAAACACTGTCCCTTTTCTGTATCCCTCAGTGCTATCTGACCTTTTCTGTAGTAGCCTGGCACGGCTGATGCCTGCTAGCTTGTGATCCCCGCTAGCCAGCGAGCCTCTTTTTACAGTGATGCTAGCAAACCAGTTTCTTCCACAACCTGTTTTTACTGCGATCAGTTATTCCACCCACAGCGGGGAGCCAAAGCGTGTCCCACGGATCACGTGTTTCCCTGACTATCATTCACCGAGTCGCGGACGGTGCGTTGGGCGAGCGAGTTTGCTCCTCGGCGCCCAACCATCACGCAGTGCAAGCAGAGATGGAGAAGCGCCCCGGCCGCGCTCCTGCGGCGCCCTGCTCGCTGCCCCGGCAGAGGCAGCAAGCCGCGCTTGAGAAATATCCCCACTGGGCACTCAGCCATTAGTGGTTTCCTCCAGCTCGCTAACAGTGCTAGCAGTCTTTCTGAAAGCCAGATACCCGGCTTCTGTGGCTTTTCTGCCACACACAGAAGCAGTTACCCAGGCACGGCAAAAAATAACACTGTTTGGCATGATCTGTTTGAGGCAAATTAATGTGGCTGATACTGATTTCTGAGCTATCTTGTGGGTAATTTGATTCATTTTCTCGTGGCTGAGCTCATCATGGGAGGTGCAGATTCCTCATGCAGTCATGCAGGTTAGGCAAACTAAATTGAGAGACTGGATTCTTCTGTAGGTGCTCTAAGACTGTCAGTGATCTGACACACTCATTTCAAATCCACAGCAGTCACAAAATATCACTTTACATCGCTTTATGCTGGGGATAGAAACACTTAAGAGTCCAAGAAATAAACACCACCAGTCTTATTTGGGAGAGATTTCCAATAACTGTATTGGGTTTCTCAGGATTGTTTTCAGTCTCATGCTTTAAACGGAGACTTCCGAGACTTCTTAGTGCAGAGATCAGTGCAAGCAAGAACATTTGTGCCTCACCAAGCTGTCCGCAGCGCCATGCTCTGGGATCGGGAGTGTTCAGTGTCCGCTCACGTCCATGGCTGAACTGCATTTTAAGAAAAATTGGGTCCTGCTGATCAGCTACGAAATCAGGACGCCACTGATGAAAATAAAATTAACATTTTAATGATATACACATCGACAAAGAGCAGGTTTGCCAGGAAGAAGTGGGGATTATGATACCAAACAACAAGAATTAGTGCAATAACAGTTCTCTTAACAAGAGAACTACTAAGTTTAAGAAAGAAAGGAGGAGCCTAAATTCCATAGTTTAGTTAGGTAAACTGCTTTGAAAGTGTCTGCTGCTTAAATATGGCAAAAATCCATAAAAATAAGTATACAGGAAAGAAACAAACATCTATAATATGTGGTATATATAGATAAGAGACTGCTATTTTGCCTAAGAGATGAACTGCTTTACATTGGAACTGGTTAAGACATTCATAAGAACTATGGAGAACAGGAGGCAAAAAATAGTTTTATGAGAATAACCTCCTTTCGCAAGATGATAAATAGGATGAAACAGAAACAAGCAAGCGACACCGGAGAGGCATGCCCGAGAGCACAGCGAGATACAGGAACGGAGGGCAGCGGCGCAAGTTACAAAGCTGGGCGCAGGAAATCCAGGCCCAGCGCCCACCGGCGGGTGCCGGGGCTCAGGGGAGGCCTTTCCCAAGACTTCATCGACGCCGCTGGTTTCCCGGGATGGAGGCTCAGGTGAAAGCAGGTGGCGCTCGTGTCTTTGCTAGGGCGGCAGCTGGAGCCTGCACCGCACGCAGCGGCTGCACAGTCGCACGCTCGGAGGCGCATCCGTGCGCGGCCCTTCCTGCGCGCCAGCCCCCTGCTCCCCTTCGTGGTGCCGGGCACCTCTGCACGCCGGCGGCTCCGGCCCCGAGAGGCATCGCCTCGCTGCAGAGGCTCCCGCACAGGCCTGGAGCAGGAGATCCTTTCCACAGGGAGCTGCTGAGACGAAAAAGAGCAAAATGAAAGTTTATCTATTTTACCGAACGTATGCAGAGCGCCTCGTAATCATGAATGCCTGGAAAACTGTGAAATGCGTGTTCGCCACATGCACTTGCAGATGGCTGCAGCATCTGAAGCAGATCAAATGGGTTGTACATTTTCCTCATATTGCTCTGGAGCCAAAGCATTTTCTTTTCAAACACTTACTGAAATATTTGGACTTATTTTCCAAACAGTGCTAAGAGCCTGATTTGCAGATCTACTTCATTTTGTAGGGCCTTGGCACTTCTGAAAGTTAAACGCCCAGCTGTTTTTATGGAACTCTGCTACATTATATGCGAAAATGAAAACATGCTAAGCTGCCACATGGAAGCAACCTGAAGTTAACTGCTGCTCGAAACTCTGTCCCTCCACCTATTGCACCTCCTCACCTCAGCCTCTTCCAGCCTTGAGCAAACACCTCCCACGGTTAACAAATCCCTGTGCTGGGTCCCCCCACCCTCCAAGATTAACAAACCAACCTCCTTGCAGATTATCAGGGAACAAACTTCAGAATCAAGGGCACGAAAGACATTGTGGCTCTCTATCAGATCAGTGTGTTATCTCAGGGGTTTTGCTTTGCTTACGTTCAGCTCCTGTGGCAAAGATCAATGCAAGGCCCCACGGGCGAGGAGGAGGCTTTCTTTTAAATCCATTTCACTCAGACTGTCTCTCATGGACAGTGCCCAGCTGGAGATGCGCGTGCCACGCCGCCCAGCCACGCTGCTCCATGCAGGAGCACACGCAGGCTGCACCGGGGTGGCCCCAGCACAGGCAGTGCCCCGGTGACAGGGCAGAGGCCCTCAGCGCAGCAGCCGGAGCCGGGTGCTGACATGGGCACCCTCAGCAGCCCCAACGAGGCACAGCCACCAGCCAGGGCCAGGGGCCAGCAGGGGCAGCAGGAAATGGGACCAGAGGGGACTTGAAGCAAGGCCACAACATGGCTCTGAGGTCTGGGAGCCCGGGCTGGAGAGCAGCTCCCCCCGCGCAGCTCTGAGGCCCGTCCGTGCAGCAGCCGGGGCTGCAGACAAAGCCGCAGCGGAGCACAGCTCGCAGCAGGAGCAGCGGCCCGCGCCTGGGCTTGGTGGAGCCCCTGGGCAGGCTGCATGGGGAGGGGTCCCCCATGGCGCCTGCCAGGGCCATTAAGACCTGCTAGTGCCCTCAGGACCCTGACGCTTCATCGGAGCTCTTGGTTCTCCAGGTCTGGGTATCTTGAGAAGCTCGCGGGGTGTGCTGCGATCTCAGGGACCCCGTCTCAGCGTGCCTGCTCGGGCCGTTCCTTTAGCCCCTCTGGCTCTTTCTTGACGATTTTGTACCCATGTATGGACATTTACACCTTGTTCATGCCAACCTTACTGTTGGCGATTCCCTGTGGCTGTGCTCTCGTGTTGCAGGAGGAGTCTTTGCTGGTGACCAGGCTGTGAACAACTCAGTGCAAACTCAGCACTGCTGAACGAACATCGCGAACATAACCAAAAGCTGGCGCAGAGCGAGAACCCCACTATGAGGTGTTCCCTTCCAACGTGAAGCAGAATTTAGCAAATAGGCTGCCACTCCCTGCGCAAGCTCCATCTTTTTGAGCGGAGCCCCGTACTGAGCACTTTGTGGTCGTGTAATCTCACATGCAAAGTTCTCAGCACGGCTCTTTACAGTGATAAGCTATATTTATCATGCAGCTAATACAGTCTAAAACAGCGTTATATTTAAAATGAATTAAATAAATTCTCAATTATTTTCTGGAAAGTCTGGCACGTTACATAATGCTCAGCCTTAGTGAAGAGGTAGAGGCCCACAGAAGGCACTTAGCTATACAGAAAGTGAGGTCACTTGGAGGAATTCCGTTTCAGTGAAGCAAATGTGAGGGTTTGTTCATTCCAATAGACTTTCATCAAACAAAGCTGAATATATGTAAGCTTTTATGCAATTACATTTAAGTTAAACTTGTTTCAGCCTCCATTCTTCAAATTTATCTCAGATTTCCTAGAAGGAGCTTGTTATTTATAAAGCATCTCATACTCATTCAGTGTGACCTTAATAAAGAGAATAAACAGAAAGAAATAAATAGCTTGTGGCATTGCAACAAATGGTATTATTGTTTTGGAATTTTCTTCAGCAAAAATAGCTTATTAACAGTTTTATGTTGAAATAGACCACCTTTTTATTCCTGGTACAAAATATTTAAGGGAAAAGCAATCCATTTTCTCCAAGCATACCTTGGTACATCTAATTCCTTTCCAATAAATGAGCAGGGCAAAGAGGATTGGGGCTTACTGTGAAATACTTCAATAAAGGCAAGATTTGTAGCAAGGATAAATCAACATTCTTGCCTGGCTTTAGTGGATTTATGCCCATTTATACTAGGCAAGAATCTGGCTCATTACCATTGAATGAACTACAAATAATGTGCCGAGCAAGAGTTTGAGTTTTAACTCCTATTTCCTTGACTTTGTTGGCTTAAATCAGACTGTAAATATTTTGAAGACTTCTTGTTCATTTTAATGTAGGGAGAAGCTGGTCTGCAGAATGGATACATTCCCTCCCTTGAAAGCAAGCTTTTCAAACAAGGCCTGTACAGCATTATTAAACAGCCTGAGCAGAGTAAGTTGTCAGCGTTTCTAATCCATACCTTTCAAGTCCTGAAACGTAGCCTTTAGGGCAACACAAACAACACAAAATCAGTTGACTGATTGTCCAAGGCTGCGATGACTTGGTGGCGCTCAGCATGACACGGTTTGGTGTCCTATGCTCACTCCCGTGCGAAGCGCTCTCCTCCAGCAAGTGCCACGTGGATATTCCTAAAGCACACGGCACGCGGGGACAGAGCAGAGCGGGGTATGGGGGGGCACAAGGCAGCAGGCACAGCTGGTGCTGGCACTCGTGGACCCTCAGGGGCACTTGTGCCACTTCCCTGGAGAGTCTTTCCTCCGTGCCGAGGGACTTTTCATGTCCTTGTTTGTGCTGCTACAGGAGTTGCACAACTGCAGCGATGCCGACCGGGAACTGTTTGTCTGGAAGCAGCCCCAGCAGCAACGACACGTAGCTCCCCTACGGCCGCTGCTCTCAGCAGCGCTGCCAGGTGGGTGGTGGTCGGATTCTGCCCACGGAGCAGGCTGGAGAAAGCGGGTACCTGCTCAGCATGGACAAGGCACCCCAGGCTGGTCACAACTGCAACAGTGTGCCGGGCAGGCTGGGGACATCGGGCCATACAGGTCTCCATTTCTGACCTCTAAGAACAACATCCCACACAGTGGCATCACAAATGGCATCACAGTGGCAAATGTCCTTTGTAACTAGCATATGCGTTCAAAAGTATTTTTACTAAAACGTTTGAAATAAAAAATGCTATTGAATCTCAGAAACCAAGCTGCTTCAAGGCAGGTGTGTGAACAGGGGAAGGAATAACAAGCACTAAACACTGCAGGAATCCATGGTGATGAAAAGAAGGAAGTCTTTTAGATGAATCACAAAGCAGAGGCCACCAGCACATACAGATATTAAATATCTCACACTATTTCCCACGATCATAGGAGGTTTAGCCTTCATGTCTTACTTTACTAAACACTGCCCCTAATAATTCCATTTCCCTTGTCTAAATTCCCTGGCAGTTTTCAATTCAGTCAGTTAAGTAAAGCATCATTTCCTGTCTCAAATGGCAACTATTGTGGACTTGGGTTCCCTAAGGGTCTCACTGCCTTTAGATCAGCTGCTTCACAATCTGAGCACATTCTGCTCCCTCTTTAAAGCATTTTTCAGTGTTTTTGCATGAGGACTTGCTCTGTTGAGGAAATCCAGGCCTTAAGAGTAAAGATAATAGGCAAGGCGTTTCCTCAGCATCAGAGGGATTGCAGGAAGGACTGCAGTTGTGGCACTAAAGAGTCAAGAAGATTCAGTTTAGGGCACTCAAAGGAGGCATCTTGTGGTTGGGGCTTCAAAATTCATGCTCTCCTCTGCCTTTGCTAAATGTTTCAAGGCTTTACACTCAACCTCATGGTTGAAGGGCACTGCTAAGTGATGGGTCAAGACCTATGCTCTCTTTCATAGTCAGAGGTCTCCTCCAGGTTACAAGGTCTTTTTGGCCCTGTGTGCCTCAGGCTGCCTCCTTGGATGGATTCCTGCACTTCTGCTTTCTGGCAAATACTGCTGATTATTTCTGAAGATATCTTTTGGACTTTCCTCTACAGGCAAGGAGGTCACAGCTCCTTTATCAGACAAACTGCTGACCCAACAAGGTGCAAACAGCTGCACCTATGATTTTAACTCTTCTTTTCCTGCAAACTAGTATGCTAGGGATGGGGAAATCAATACCCTCCTGTAAATAATAATGTGAGGACAGTCTTGTACATATTGCAAATGTTACTCTGCATTCATTTAATACGCCACCTCCTCCTGAAGGTGCTGCTGTATTGGAGCAGTGGAAAGAACACCAAACCCCTACGGATCCAGTGCTAGAGCAACGCAGTGTCTAATTCTAGGAACCTTTTCACTCTTAAGAAATCCCACCTGCCTATTTGCATTAGTCAAAATAGCAACAGCTGCTCTTACCTAATGCAGCACCAGCATTGCACTCCAGAAGCAGTAATATCCTTTTCTTACTCAGCAGCAGCACTTGTCTGTCTTTGCTGGAGTCTAAGATCCACGAGAGAAGAATTCCCTGATGTCTGCAGAGCACAAACTCCCTTTCCAAACCCCACACATGAATAAGCTGCAGGGTCTTCTGCGTTAGGCTCTTGGCGCCCTAGAGCAGAGGGAACACAAGTGCAGAGGAGGGAAACTCTGCAGATCCTGGGGCTCTCCTTGCTCAGGAGCTGCTGTGTCTCTCTGTCTCTCACAAAGCTGCTGACCTCCATAGAAGAATTAGGTATTCTCCCTCACCCTAGCTGCCTTCCATTTTACGTCACCACCTAGCAGCTGTCATATAATACAGCAGCTTTTGTGATTTTGAACCAAGTAAACCCAAGTAATGGTGGTAGCACCTTTCTTTCAAAGTTTAGGTGTTCACAGAAAGTTTGCTCCTTCTCGAATTACCTAGAAGGCCCATCTCTTTTCTGGTGTAGAGGAAAAAACGGCAGTGGCAACCATGTCTAAGGAAATGCTTACATTCCTGCACAACTGAACGCTATCAAATCAAAACCTAGTATCGGTTTCATTGGCATTTAACTCTACATCTGTATGACGTGCAGGCCTCTGCTTGAAGACTATCTTTAAATATATTTACTGTTAGGACAAAGATTCACCTTTTTCTTTTCCTAGAAGAAAAAGCTTACTGTGTGGGTTTGTAGCACAGAAATTGAGGTTCTGGAGAGAAAACTGTGATACTGAATTGCTATTGACATCGATTCTTACTCATCTAGTCATCTGAAACTTCTCAAGGAAAATCTCTTTTGACCACTCTGGGCCACATTCAAGTCTTTGCTGACGATGCCGGGGCGAATTCACAACTATGACCTTTAATGAGTACAGTTGATTGCTGTGAGGACTTTGACCAGCTGCCAAATTGATGTGTCTGTGTATCCCATCAATTATTGTTTTATCTAATCTTTTTCTTTTTTTTTTTTAATCTCTATTAAATTGATTTTTGGCTAGCTCATTTGGCAATATTGCTGAAGCACTGAAAAATGGACATGACCTAGGAACAATGCTAAGCAACCAGATGTAAAACAACCACAGCAATAAGAAAGTGTATTTGTTTTTCTCTATGTAAACATGATTTACCAGCTGGGAAGCTGTCTCACAGGTTAAACGGCAGTCCCATTAAACTAATCCAGAGCACGACCACCGCATATGATGTGGTTTTGTAAACACTCCTCATACAAATACCTCCCTGCATGCAGGAAGCAATACAATAGGAATGGCTCAGGCAACGCTCGCTGGACATGCAGCAGGTTGGAAGGGTGTCGAGGAGGAATGGGATGCATCAGCTATGTCATCTTGAGGACAGGCTACATCTTCCCCATACGTGGGCAATCTCCATCCACATGCTAGCAACTGCTCTGAGATCCTTTGGGATAACAGGAGCACGATCAGCACCCGGACCAAAGCCTGGATGAAATGACACATGTGAAAAGTACTGGGAAGGAGAGGGCAAGGAGAGGACTCCAGCTGGTCACTTACTGCACTGTATGACAGCTGAATCTGTGCTGTGGGCAAATAAATGGAGGATGTAGACCCTAAGTGCAGAACACTAACAAACTAAACTCCTGCTGTAGTGGCTAAGTCCAGATGTTGTGTTGCTCACGTTTGAGTCACAGAGCCATCCTCACCTCAGGATACTCAGACCACGCTGCCAGGCTGGCGGCTGATGTTGCCCCGTTGACTTCCCCAGGAGCAGCCAGCAAACTTCTGCCTCTCCCCAGGGACAGGAGGATGGGGGCTGTCAAAAAGGAAGAAAACACTGGTTACCACCGCACTGATTTTTTTTAATTACTTTTACTAATGATGTCACAGACAAGTTGCTTCAAGCAGCAGCCACTTGAACAACATGGGGAAGACAATTGATAGCTGAGATCTCTGCCAAATCCCCACAAGCTGACTGGCATTCTTGCTGCTTAAAAACATTGACTTTGCTTGCAAACACCCAGACCCTTTATGCTTTTCCTTTGTAATCCCCTTCATTTCCTGGTCCAAGAAACAAAACGTACCAAGCAGAATGGTATAATCTGCACTGCTATGTGAGATAATGCCCACCTAAGCGTCAAAGTCACACACCGCCACTGTCCACGTTGCAATGCCAAAAAGTAACTCACAAGGCAATGGGTAGTCTTAACGGAGCCAAACCAGTGTATTTTAGAGGAGCTGGAACCACACAGAATTACAGAATGGTTGAGGTTGGAAGGGACTTCTAGAGATCATCTAGTCCAACCCCCCTGCTCCAGCAGGGATACCTGGAGCATGTGGCACAGGGTGTCATGCAGGCGGGTTTGGAAGATCTCCAGAGAAGGAGACTCCACAACCTCTCTGGGCAGCCTGTTCCAGCGCTCTGTCATCCTCACAGGAAAGAAGTTCTTCCTCACATGGAGGTGGAACTTCCTGTGTTTCAACTTGCACGCATTACCCCTTGTCCAGTCACTGGCCACCACCCAGAAAAGTTTGGCCCCATCCTCCCTACAGTCACCCTTCAGGTACTTGAACATGTTGCTCAGATCTCCTCTCGGTCTCTTCTTCCCGAGACTGAACAGGCCCGGCTTGCTCAGTCTTTCCTCATATGATAGATGCACCAGCCCTTAATCATATTCTTGCTCTCTGCTGGACCCTCTCTAGAAGCTCCATGTCCCTCTTGTCCTGGGAAGCCCAGAACTGTCCCCAGTTCTCCAGGTGCGGCCTCACCAGAGCTGAGGAGAGGGGCAGGATCCCCTTCCTCAACCTGCTGGCAACGCTCCTCCTGATGCAGCCAGGATCCCATGGGCCTTCTTGGCCACGAGGGCACATTGCTGCCTCATGGTTAAGCTGTTGTCAACCAAGCCTCCCAACTCCCTCTCTGCGGAGCTGCTTTCCATGGTGTCATCCGCAAACTTGCTCAGGGTGCACTCTGTGCCCTCATCCAAGTCATTGACGAACAAGTTAAACAGCACCGGGGACACAGCACACGGACTTGTAGGCAAGAATTCCACTTAAGTATTTACATGCTAAGGTAGAAAAAAGTCATAATCCCTGCTCTGACCTCCTCTGTTTTTACTTTTCACTAGTATAAAAAGCAACAATTCCTCTCCCACTTCCCGGCCCTTCCCTGACTCCTCTTTAGCTCAGTCTTAGCTCCGTGATCCCAAGGGGATCAGCTGGGAGCCAGCGAAGCCCTGGCTCTGCCAGCCCTGCTCCAGAGGTCCCAGTGTGCTCCCTGGGCAGTTACACCCTGCCCTGGGCAGAGCTGCTCTTCTGAGCTGTTTAATACCTGATAACTTGAAAGGAGTTTAAGAAACTCGAAGGGGAAAAAAATAAAAAGGTTTCAACCCAGTTTCAGAGAGGCAATTTTTTTTTACTTTGTTTGGTTTATTTCTAAGCTTGTGACTTTGCAAGAAATCATACCTCAAAATCACATTGTTCTGATTCCCATCACACCCTTTTCTTTCTTTGCTGTTTCAATTTTAAAGGATGCTATTTTAATAACTGTTTGGAGCTGAAATTAATGCTGTGCAACACTGAAAAGGCTGGAATCCTAACTTTCCCAAGGGAAGACACTTCCCCGCCCATCCCTATGGGACAGGGAAGCACTAGGCCACGTGTCTGTCCAGCAGCTCAGGATTCCTCTTAGACATATTCTTTTCTTCTTGTCCCCTTCACCCTGTTGTTTCGGACGTGATAATTCATGACTGCAGTAGATGTCTGTGCCTCCAAACACACGAGTCTGCTTATGCATAGGAACCTCAAAGTGCTGAGGTGCAGGGGAATGCTGTGGTTAAACACTGCTGTATATATTATGTCACTGGGGTCTATTTTTAGCAGCTGTGGTTGCTGTGTGTTGCAACCCTCAGTCACCTCAGAGTTTATAGTCACAAAAACAAAACTGAAAAACAAATTAATCAGAGCCACGGACTGGCCAAAAGGAATCGCATCTCAGTATTTACAGAACAAACAAACATAAACAACTGTAAAAATGCCTTTTTCTTCTCTCTGGCTAAACACAGGCCTCCTCAGCAGCTGATCTGTGGGTCTGTGTCACAGCATCCGTGTTGTGTATAATTGTCACTAGGACTTCATGTTTTTTTAGGTCAGTGCTACAAAAACGTTAGGACTATTGCTAAGGACAAGGGCTCAATGCCAGGGTTTGCACCTACACTTTTGGGCCTGACCCCTTCATCGCTGAAATCATTTTTACTTTAACATCCCCGCAGTGAAATGAAGTGTCTGAGCATGGTTGTTCCGGATTTACATCAGTGAGAGCCGGAGGAAGATCAGTCCCTCGTGCTCCCTTCTCGTTGCGCACTGGAAGAGTTATCCCCGCTCTCCAGTCCCCTTGCTGGCGAAGCGCAGGGTCAGGGCTTGTCGCCTCACGCAGCCCCTGCCCTGGCAGCGCCGATCCCGCAGGGCTGGGACGCGGAGGGGCTCTCCCGTCCCCCTGTGCTGCTCACGCTTTTGTCTTCCCCTGCCTGCTCTGCCTGCCTCTCTTTACTTTCCAGTAACTGTTGCTCAAAATGGCTCCAATCACCCTCCTTGCCATCTTGCAGGAGGAGACAATCGCATTATTGTACTCACTGAACGCATTTTCTCATACTTGGAGCTCAATGGGAGATTATCTAAATATCTTAAACGCGCTCCTAATTGGAATACCGGCAGGCTGGCCACGGGAGCGCAGGCTCCCGCATTACACTCAATGGCTCATCAGCACTCCCTCACTCCCTGCAAGGGGCAGCGCATCCTTAAGAAAATAGTTACCGTAAGAACGGCATTTGACTACAATAAAAAATAGTATTTCTGGTAGTTTTTAGGTCACGTGGAGCCTTGTGGAGTTCTGATGCTGCTGCCTGGTGCGTGAGGGCTGCCAACCAAACGCATTCCCATCCCGTCCCCTTTCCTCTCACCTTGAGCTACCCTGGCCCTTGTGTCACCACCACGGCTCGAGAGGCCAAGCACTGACCCAGAGCAGGGTAGACTGAGGTTAAACAATAACCGAGCGAATTAAGTGTGTGTTTGTGTGTGTGTGTGTGTGTGTGCACGCACATGGGCACACGTGGCTCCAGAGTGGCCTCGTGGATTTCCCTGGCACTCACAGAAGGGCAGCATCAAGGACGGTGCCAGGCTGAGTGCAGGCAGCATCCCCCAGGGACAGCAAGGAAAAAGAGCATTAACTGATATTGCTGCCAAATACGTCGTCTTGAGAAGCCACAGCCTCAGAGGAGAGCAATTAAAGTAGTGCCTGCAGCCAGTACTGTAGCAGGGCTGTTCCTACTGTTTAGATCTCCTTTGCTGACAGCCATATTCTCAGCAACAGTTGGAACATTTGCTTGGTCAGTTTATTGCTGTAAACTCAATTATGTGCAGTTACTCAAAAGTCACTGTAGAGTGCTCTAATCTAATCACTTTTTAGGTGAAGTCATGTTTTTCTGTCATCATATTCATAATAATATCAACACTTTTGATCATCTACGACAGCCTTTGAGCAGCTCTAAGCAATGAGACATTACCTCTATTCTTTTTTTGCATGCTCTGGTTCCATGCTTGCCTTTTTGCCTTTGTCATCAGCACAGATGGTAGGAGACAAATTTGAGGTTTGTGGCAGAACTGAGACTTAAATCCAGAGAGCCTAAGCGCGAGTTTAGTGCCTGTCCCCTCCCAGCTACCCTTCCTCTTCTGCTGAAAGGGTGTCACACTTGCACTGTACAAATGCAATACTCCCTGATCATTTCCCTGGCTGAAAACGGTATCAGTCGGAGCACGTTAATCCAAAAGGAAGGGCTGAGTCTTGGGTGTCTGCATCAATCCCACTGCTGTCTGCTCACACAGTGGCAGCCCCTGGCTCTGCCACTGACAACAAGGAATAAATCCTTTAACTATTTCCCTGATAAGAAACCTCCTTGGAAGAGATAATGCCTACATGTTCCACAAGGCTTGAGGTTTCCTAATCCTCTTGCTATTCTGCTTTGCAAAGTTGTAAGACAGCTGCAACAGCTTAGAGAAGCTTTAGCTGAAGGGACTTCTGCTATCCAGCTTATACGGTGTCACTAGAAAGGAGTCATTCACGACTGAGCATAATAAAACCACACAAACTCCACCGCAGGTTGAAGCAAATCCATCTCCTCCTTAACCACGCAAACCCAGCCGTTAGTGTTAGCGCCCTGCTGCTGCTGGAAAGCCTCCTACCACGCTCCCTCACGAGCACCGGGCTCGTCTTCGGCGCGGGAGAGCTGCAGCTTTCCGCCGCGCAGTGCCACGCTCGGGCGCGTTACCACGCGGCGAAAGGCGGGCACCTGAGCGCACCCCGCGCTCAGCACTTCCAGGCGCACGCACGGGCTGAGCTCAGCACGTTTCCGCCGCAGCAAAGCCCAGCTGGCACCGTCTCGCTCTTTCCACCTCAGGAAAGCACATGAGCGTTAGCTATCCAGAAGTTTTAAAGCTGCACAAAGTCGGCAGCCTTTCCTAGCAATGAAGTTTCAAAGCTTTCCTGTAAGCTTCTCAAATATCTGTAATTCTCCTGCTGCTGATCTAAATCCAGATTCGCTTCTTTATGATGGCTTTATTGTCCCTTATGCTTTGGTCACTTGCTGGCCCTGACTCAGAGATTTAGTGGGCTCCGGTGGTGAGCACAGTTTCCTTCATGCCAACCAGAAAAAATATAAAACGTCAGAAACTAAAATATTGATAATTGCACAGAGAAGCACTTCAGCTAAGGCGTATGCTGATCTTCCTTATCCTCTATTTAATCTGCATTCTACCCAGTGGAAGGAAGATTAGGAGAAAACCAAGTTAGTCCTGTGCCCAGCAGAAGTACAGAAGACGATATCCACGAAGACACACCAGTGATGTGTTCAATGAGGGCGAACTGGGAGCTCAGTCTAACATCCCTGGCTCTGACTTGGGCTCCTAACTGCTGCCTGACTCTCAACCACCAGAGTAGGGAGTTTTAAAGGACTTGTCTCCTGCAGCTGCAAAACAACGCAGACAGCAACTCCTAGTCACCATGCTTCTCTGAAAGGTCATTCCTCCTCTTCAATTACATTTTGGTGGTCTAAATAAAAAATGTAATTTAAATCATCTTAGCTTTCCGTAAAGAAAATAGGCACTGAGATGAAACAGATCTCCTACGGTCCAATGAGCAAGTTGCAACTTTTGGATTGCTTCTTAAAATGAAAATTACTTGTTTAAATACAGATGGCTGGTAAGACAGCGAGGAACAGCAACCCAAGTGCAGAATTGCCCATAACAAGATTTTTACTTTTTTCAGGCTCTGCAACTCTTGTTTCAAAAGCACCAGCTATACCGTGTGAGTGGTCTGCTATTCCTATTCTGCTGTCCGTTTTGGCTAACTTGATTTCACCTACATAAGGCCTAAATACTGCCCAGCTAGTGAGAGGCAGAGTGGCAGATTACTAAGGAGAAAACGCAACTCATACAGCCCCTGCCCTACCACATGCTACTAGATTAGCATGGAAGAACACCCTGTTCAACGAAAGCACTATCCTTAGCTTCTCATCTTACATCTGTGGGAAAAAATAAATGAAAGGATCTGGAGGAAAACATAATCTTTCAGACTAGTACTGCAGATATTTATGGCTGAGAAATGGCAGCCCAAATTCAAGGCTGTAATTTCCATATTAACACCACAACTTGGTGATTCACATCTTTGGCTGTGTAAGACCTACCTCTGAGGTTTCTGTACTGCAGCATCTCGGGCACTGCCAGAAAAAAAGTGCTCTTCCAGGTAAGATGGCAAGGCTGGCAGCTATCCAAAGCTCCTGCTCAGCCTTACTGCCTGAGATATTAATTGGGGGTCAACACATAAATGGTAATTTCTGACCGGAGCAGGATGTGGGTCCTGCTTCCTTTCTCTGAATGTGCTTCTGATCAGGAGAAGCAATGACAGGCACTGCAGACGAATGCATGGGCATGTGCATCCACTTCTCTTGCTGAAACCTGCCACCATGAAACTCTGGAAGATGAATGAAGGACGGTGGCAGGGCAGAATGGAGCAGCAGCGGCTGGAAGTACAAGTTCCCATGCCAAGGTACAGCATGACCAGCAATGCTCAACTGCACTCCTGGCCAAGTGCCCAGGGCCAGACTGCACGCCCAGGAAAAGAGAAAATCCTGAGGAGAGAAAGCAAAACAAACCAAAATTAAATGCGAGCGGAAAGGGCTGGAAAAAAGCTTCCTTACATGGGCTGGAAGCTACCCGCTCATGGCTTTGGTTGGGTCACCTGGGGCTGAAAAAGCTCTTGAAACCCGTGAACCCATCCTGTCCTCGCAGCAGCTTCGTCCTCCCTGACTGTTCCTGCCCACATAATTCACAGGCTCCATCTGCCCTGAAAACAGCCCTGTTGGCCTTGGCTGCGGGGCAGCCTCCAATGTTTGGCCTGGGAATTGGCAAGGCCCTCGTGGCACAGGCACTTTCACTTGGTGCTGTCCTTGGTCTTCCTGCAGGCTCCTTGCAGAGCCAGGACCTCCAAGGCAATACACACAGTAAGTGGGAACGGTCTGCTGGTGTGCCCTGGGGCTCCAACCCGTAACGACATCGCGAGTGCTCACTTTGGTGGAAAATGCAAGCCCAGAAACTTGTTCAGACTCACGTTCAAGATTTCATTAGATTACGTCTACGTGGGGCTGTAACATTTCTCTTCCTGCATTTGGTTCTCCTGAATGGGGATTTATTTAGGAAAGGGATGACTGAGCAGATACAACAGTTCAGGTGCCTAAATTTTGGCAAAAGGAAAAAATGCTTCTTTTCATCTCTTTATAATTAGCTCCCTTTCTGCATCCTCCCTAGAAGATTCTTCACTTCCTTCTACCGATTGTACATGGAAACAAGTTACTTTGAACCGTCTGCTGGATCCAGGCACCTGCCAAGTAGGCCCCAGGGCTATGAAATACAGATGCTAAATGCTCTGTGATTCTCCTGTGGTAAGTGCTATTGCCAAAAGTTTCAAGCATGAGTCTCTATAATGTCAGGCAGTGACACACAGATACGGACCACTAAAATGAGGGCTGCTATTTAGGAGCTGCACGTGCCAGGACTGCCAAGGAGTTCAGAGGGAAGAGCTAGAAGTACTGGTTACTTCAATCACGCCATGAGGAAGACTCTACATCGCGCCTCCTGGGCTACGTGGTCATGATGAAGGGCAAAAACATCTTGCCCATCATCCTGACTCGTGCCCAGCAGGCCATGCAAGTGTGGCTTTTGTGGCGAGAGGCCGAAAACACCGTTTCTTTTGACTCACGGCTCACGGGAGCCAAGCACGACCTACCCACCAGGGTACAAACACAGCTAGCAGGCTGCAAGACAAAGCCATTCTCCATAAAGTCTCATTTACTGCCCACACACAGAAAGAAAAGCCCCCTGCTTTCTCTCACCTCTGTTAAGTCCAAATCAATCCCCTCAAGGTCCATCTACCACGTATGCGGAGCATGCACTGACGGCAAAGCCCCTCTGATCATTACCCCTTTCCTTTCACAACCACACAGCAGGCCTCGCTGGCAAATGTGAGCTTTGGCAAGACTGCAAAGAGCAAGGGCACCTGCATTAAAGAAACTTCTCCTGCTGTCATTTACCACTCGCAGCCCAACCTGCTGGACCATGGGCAATAATACTGTCCCGGTGCTGCTGTCCTGCTGCAGAGCCCTGAGGCAGCCCCCAGTGGACTGCGGGATGGAGGGAGCGACCGGCCACGCTGTTTCTTAGACACTCGCCTTGGTTCCTTCCGAGCTATTTTGGGGTCTTCCCTGCTGACATGCCGCTTTGCGCCTTCTCTGTAGCGCTGGAGAAGTTGGCTGCTGACTCAGACATGCTTCTCTCAAAGAGGAAGGCAAAGGGAGGCTTAGGGAGGCCACGGCAGCCTCCACCAGCCTCTGCCTGTTCCCATGGGAATCCTCGAGCAAGCAGGAGCAGGGGGAAAAGCACAAGTTTTGGTTTCAATTCACTTGAACCAGCGCCTTTTCACAACTGGGTTTCCATAGAGATGGGGAACTGTGGCACCATTGTAAGACCGCCGAAAGGCCAGTGCCCGCGCTGGGCACGTGCTCACCAAGCTCCCTCCCAGGCCCCAGATGTGCTCGTGACAGGACTCCATCTCCAACGGCTGTCATGCCACCAAGCCAAGAGCTGAGCTGGCCCTGGGCTCTGCTGCCCAGGGCAGGACACCTTCACTTGGCCACACATAAACAGCATGGCTGCAAGCTGGGGAGCACTTTCTACCTCATACCTTGGTCGGCTTTCGCTGTAGACAAGCTTATTTTGGTGCATTAGAGGTAGAAAAAAGTACATTGATGTAACATACACAGCTCCTGCCAACTCTTGCCATAGGTCTGCATCTTCTGGCAGAGAAGGGAGAGGGAAAAAGAGCTACAGTTCCTTGCTGTTAAAGACTTTCTATCAGAAGGCTTTTTAATTAAGAAAGGCTGCTTTAGCTGCACGTGTAGGTTGAACACAAATAGAAAACGGGATTTTTACATGAAGAAAAAAAAAGAGGAAGACTTTGACCAGTTCCAATAACAGTATTTTTAATGTATGGACAAACATAGAAGTGAACCAATCTGGTTTATGATTGCGAATGATGGCACCATCTTACAGAGATATATTCTATAAGAGATGGAAAAATTCCCCTTGCTCCCTTAAGACCTTCGAGTGACCCTACTGAATTGTTAAAATTCCCTTAGGAAGCAGCTGATGGGCACACGAGCAATAAATAGCTCCCAAAAATCAATGGCAGTCTGGCCGATACAGAATCCATAGAGTGCTTGCTGGCAGTGCTGGTAGCGTATGTCCGTAGGAAATGTAACAGTGACTGCACTTAAACAAGTATAGCTGTAGAAAGCTTGATGTAAACTCATTAGTGATTCAAACTGACTTTAAAGCCATTCAGAAAATGCCTATGGGCCAGTCAAGACTTGGAGATAATGAGTGATTTTGAAGACTAATTTATGACAGCCCATCCTGACAGCATAAACCAGGTCAGAATTACTGAAAATGCTCTGAAAAGCAGGTGCATCTTAAGCAGCTTGTCTAAATCCACCAGTTACTCCTGAAAAACCTCAGACCATCAGTGCCACTGTAACCGCTTACACAGGGCCCGCCCTTGGGCCACCACCTCGGTCCCCTTCCAGCTCCTGGCTGTGCTTACCCCACGTGACTTGTGGTTTCGCCACGGGTATAAGCTGAGACCTGAAATGCCACCCAAGGCTCCATTTCATCCGCCTACCTGCAGCACCCGGTGCTGGGCTGCGCTCGGATCCGCTCTGCGGGCTTCTCGCTTATCACAGGCACACTTTTCCTGCCAGATGCTCAGCTAGATTGCTATCGTGAGAATATACATTGGAGCACTTGTCCTACCAATACTCAGTTTGGAAAGCTCACAGTTTTATTGCATCACAGCCTTTACTATAAGTCATCTGTTGATGTTTCCCAAGACATACCTTCACCTCTCTCTTTTTGTGCATGTTGCAACACAGTAGCTATTAGCTGTAGAGAAACATACGATAACCGAATCAATCATTAGGTAAATCAGAGCTTATTTCGGGGGGGCGTTAACCTGGAAAGTCAGGCACTTGGGTGAGGAGCAGATGATATAATTGAACCGGGTGCACCCTGATCAAGTTTGCGGATGACACCAAACAGGGTGGAGTGGCCGATGCTCCCAAGGGCTGCGCTGCCATTCAGAGAGACCTAGACAGGATGGAGAGCTGGGCAGAGAGGAACCTCTTGAGGTTCAACAAGGACAAGGGTCCTGCAGCTGGGGAGGAATAACCCCAGGCACCAGGACAGATTAGGGGCTGACCTGCTGGAAAGCAGCTCCGCAGAGAGGGATTTGGGAGTCCTGGTTGACAACAGCTTAACCATGAGGCAGCAATGTGCCCTCGTGGCCAAGAAGGCCCATGGGATCCTGGCTGCATCAGGAGGAGCGTTGCCAGCAGGTCGAGGAAGGGGATCCTGCCCCTCTCCTCAGCTCTGGTGAGGCCGCACCTGGAGAACTGGGGACAGTTCTGGGCTTCCCAGGACAAGAGGGACATGGAGCTTCTAGAGAGGGTCCAGCAGAGAGCAAGAATATGATTAAGGGCTGGAGCATCTATCATATGAGGAAAGACTGAGCAAGCTGGGCCTGTTCAGCCTCGAGAAGAAGAGACCGAGAGGAGATCTGAGCAACATGTTCAAGTACCTGAAGGGTGACTGTAGGGAGGATGGGGCCAAACTTTTCTGGGTGGTGGCCAGTGACTGGACAAGGGGTAATGTGTGCAAGTTGAAGCACAGGAAGTTCCACCTCCATGTGAGGAAGAACTTCTTTCCTGTGAGGATGACAGAGCCCTGGAACAGGCTGCCCAGAGAGGTTGTGGAGTCTCCTTCTCTGGAGATCTTCCAAACCCGCCTGCATGACACCCTGTGCCACGTGCTCCAGGTGTCTCTGCTGGAGCAGGGGAGTTAGACTAGATCATCTCTAGAGGTCCCTTCCAACCTCAACCCTTCCATGATTCCATGAATCAAAATTTTATTTGAGGTAGGCTGCTCTAGGTTATTTGTTTTAATTAAGAGCTTAAATTTAATCCTTCCCAATCCCTTTCAACTCATTACATGTTTGTAATAGCTTTAAAGGATAGGAGAGATAAAATTTGTATTTCCTTCAGTTTGTATGATTAACTTCCATGTTAGAGAGTAATAGTATTGATAATAATAATATTAAAAAATATCTTTTCCTTATCTGTTAATCTTTACAACTAGACGACGGCTATTTGATGGTTATTAAAATATAATCCAATCATAGACAAGGTAAGTCAAATTACAGACCTACAACTTGTATCCTGCTTTTCTATACACGGTCTCATCTCCACAAACATTATATTTTCCATGTACAAACACACACACAACATTTATTAGGCCCACAGCGCAAATTGATTTTTATGTCCAGGAAGAAAACTTTGAAGTGTGAGGTCTATAAACAGGCAATGTGTTGTCATTTCATAGTGACTTGCCTTCATTTCCCCACGATGCAAACTCTGAAGCCTATATTTAATACTCTATTGCTAGAAGGCTCACAGAAACATAGATAATGGGAAGAGTAGGCAGGCAGCTGAGTAAATGAGAACTGTTTGGGAAAGAAGGGAGAGCAATAGCTCTAAGGACGAAGATAATTCCCCACTGGGTAACAGCAAAGTTGCTGCTGAGTATGCAAGTGGCAGATGCTGATCAGCCAGCGATCAGCAGCCGGCGGATGCTGCAATGGCTGGGCCCATCCTTACATCAGTGGGGAATCCAGCGTTTATTTGCTTTGCTGCTTCCATTATCATTAGGGGAACTGTTATCATGAGGGAAGCAAAGGCAATTGCTGTATTTATCAAGGCTTCAGGAAGTAAATTTGTATAAAAAAGAAACAGCTCAGTGTTTCTGAACCATCAGATGATGCAACATGAAAATGAATTTCTGGATAGATAGTATCAGGCACCAGCACAGTGACACTCATGCAAACCAGAAAAGGTGTAAACAGAGACAGCTATGACAAAGCAGGCACTCCTAAGCAATCCACGTGGGACAAACCTGTGGCACTGACACTGCTGTCCTGGGAGCACCGTGCTTGGAGCAGTCAGCAGGGAGCTAACCAGGAGCCCCTCACATCGATGAGCGCTGCATAAAACACTTCCAGCACCCTAGTGCACACCAGCATTCCCAGAGCCCGCACTGCAAAATCGGCCACTTTACAGTGGGACTTCATGGTGACAGCTGTCCTTTCTGGATGCACTTGAGTGGCATCTAGCAAAGTCAAGCCCAGCTAGGGACATTCTGCTTATCCAGACCACAAATATATATGTATAGCATGGAATGATTTTCAGGTACCACATAGAGAGATAATAACTGCTCTTCTGTGATACCCAACCACCATATATTTATGCTCACATTATTACTGCTCCCTGTTTGCCTACAGAAGGTGAGTTAAAAATAACTCTCCCCCCCGCCAAATTAAAGCTCCTTTTTTTCCAAACCCCCAAAGTTGTTGTTTGTCAGAACAAAATGCCGTGATTGATGAGCCACATGAGATCTCTCCTGCCTGAACTAATCAGGAGAGGAGACTGCAAAGGAGGAATCTAGGCAGTGGAGCAATAACAAGACGGGAAAAAAAAAACAAAAAAGAGGCAGATCTGCTTGGGCACTGTTTCTGCATTGGGAGTGGGCTGGGACCTGTTCTTAGCCTGCTCTTTTAGGTACAATGTAAAACATCACTGTTATATCCAAACTGTTAAGAAAAGGGCAGCTGGGAGTAAAACTTAAGGGAAATGACCTATCCTTGAGGTAGTATTTTGATCCTGGAGTAATGGACTGCCCTGTGACATGAAATGAACCTACTATTAAATAAGCCAAGACACATACTCTCACCTCATATTCAGGTTGCAAACTCTTTATCATGGGGATCAGCTCTTCATTACATACAAATACCACATCTGCAGGATTAGGACTCTCTATTGTTAAAATATTTGTGAGATGTCAGGTTGCAAACTCTTTATCATGGGGATCAGCTCTTCATTACATACAAATACCACATCTGCAGGATTAGGACTCTCTATTGTTAAAATATTTGTGAGATGTAGCTGTCAGAAAATCTGAAAGGGCCAAAACTCCCTCTGTGAAGTGAAACTAACACAGTTTCCCTGTCTGAAATGGGCAGGTTGGAGCACACACACAACTCCCCTCCATTTCTGGCAGGTTTCTTCACACTAGTAACAACATTAAAACCTGCCCCCAAATATTAATGTATTTTGAATGCTTGCATAGTTGACACAGAGGTTCTTGATTGCTAGACCAGGCTAAGCTTCAGCTAGTAACCGATGAAGTCAAACACTGCACTAGACAAAATATGAATCGTAAAGCTGTGCGCGTTGTCTCCAGCTTTGGAGCAGCAGAGAGGCCATTCGCGTGCAAACCGATGGGAACACGCACCCCATCACCGCGCTGCCCGGCTCCTCCTCCAGCCAGGGCCAGGATAAGCAGGTGGAGAGCCGGCTGAGGGCCAGGGAGGAGGGTTTTTTTTTTTTTCCCAGAGGTATTTAGATGCCCAAACGTAATCAAGTGCCTCAAAGGATTTCCAAGAGCAATTAGGAATCCAAGTTCTGAGAAACCATCAGTCCTCCTGAAAATTCCATATGGCATCAAATTAACTGCCTATCTTAATATCTAAATACCTCTAGCTCTGTTTCCACATGCACTGCCAGATAGAGACCGGTGCCCTTGATTTCAGCAGGGCAAAACCTTTGTTGTGAAAGGCTGAGATTTCTTCCTACCATCTCATTCACCTGGCACTTTGAAGAGGGAAAGATCTATCCTTCTCTCACAGACACACTGAGCTGTTGCTGCTCTGTGAACTATTTTAGCTGAAACTGCAAGAACTGTACTCAATACGCTGGCTATGACACAACTTGTTTCGCTATGGGCAGAACCATTCCCTCTAATTTCATTTGGGTTTACTTGTCACATATTTCACTCCGACAACTCCCCAACCTGATAGTGCAGATTTGCAGCTTCTTTTTCTGGTGGAAATCCTTCTCAGATTGGCCAATAATGCAAAGGCTTCAGTGCACACCCAGGTACATCAGATGGTCATGGCCACACATTGCCCTCTCCCTATTTACATGGCTCAATCGATATAAATTGGGTTACCACTGCACAAACCCAGGGCTGCTGTTTGCATACAGTATGTCCTCAGAAACATGATACTAATCTACTGCACAAAGATTGCAAAAGATTTGCAGTTTTTTTTTAATTTATAGAAGAAAATGTTCCCTTGATGTGATAAATACTGAACACGACCTTTGCTCAGACTGCAAATAGCAAATTACTTAATCATCTTCTATTTAAGTACCTATTTGTTTTGCTTTGAAGCAGAACTTTTGAGCAAGATGATATTACACGTAGAGCAGCTTCCTGCATCCTTAAATATTAATCCCCAAAGTAAAAATAGATTGAAGGTAGTCCTGGGGTCACTCTAATTTGCCACCTCCTGCTTTGGTTATGCACTCCTGGCCTCAACTTTGGGTCAATACCAACATTTTCACAGCCTTTCAGTGAGCCTGGCACGAGGACGGGAGCAAGGAGGCAGAGGGCAGGCGGGGACCTGCTCCTAGGTCACACAGGGACATCCGCGGCCATGAGAGCCCAGGAAAACAGCCTCTGCCACCAGCTGAGCAGTGAAACTGCCTTCAAGGGCACCTGCGCAGTGCTTTGAGGAGGGGGAGGAGGCTGGAAGCATCCCCGGGGGGTGGCGATGAAGCCAGTGGAGCCCCTGGAAAGGGGAACGCAGAGCAGGCGGGCAGCAGGAGGAGCAGGAAAGGGAGAACCAAAGGGGTCTGCTCAAGGAGCAGGTGAAGAGCCCAGGAGGACGCAGGAAGGGCACAAGGACACAGGACTTTGCCACCCCGGGCCTGGCGCTGCCGCTGGGACCTGGCACCGACCGCAGCAGCTCCACATGCAAGGGGCAAAGGCCGGGAGAGCGGCCGCGACGTCGCTACCTGGGCAGAGCTGCGCTGGGGCACGTGCTGGTGCTCCTGTGCCTTACCTCGTGCTGCTGCCAAGCCCGGCCACCACGACGGAGATGTGGCCGGCTCCTTCACGAAGACGGTTGCTTCCAATGGGGAAGCTGAGGCATGGGGTGAGACTTGGCATCCTCATGGTGTGTCCTGCT
>NW_010587198.1:151966-186768 GCF_000705375.1 Tinamus guttatus
CGGCGGCCCGGCGGGCCCGGGGTGATGCTGCGCGGGACTGCCCGGCCGGAGCAGGTGGCGGGAGGCGCAGCGCTGGCGCGGGGCAGGCAGAAGCTGTGCTGCTAAACGCGCTGCTTCGCTCCGTCCCCGTCCTGGAAAGGGAGGGATGCGGGAGAAGAACGCGACGGAGCAGCGTGCGCTGGAAGACTAGCTAGGTGTCAATGGCAAAAGTTGCCTGGTGCAGCGGCACCGAACACCTTTCACCAGTGTCCCGCTGTCCCTGCCGGTTCGTTGTCATCCTGTTTTGAGGGATTTTGGTTAACAGCTCGTCCGGGTTGTGCTTTTCCTTCGCAGGTAGAAATCCCATCCTTTCTCACTCCCTGCTCTCAAAGCCAGGGTTCAAAACTTTGAAAATTTTAGCTAGTTCTGTACAACAGCTTGTATCATCTGATCCTCCAGATTAATCTTCCCTCCAGTCATTAAGATGTAGCTGGTAAGTTCAGCAGCAGCTTAGGGGTGATTTTTGTCTTTAGAGACAGAGGGAAGTAGCTTGTAAATTATATCATGGGAATGACAACACCTCTTTTTTTTTTTATGCTCGCCTCTCATGCTCTTCATAAGCAAATGAAGAGGTTTATTATCTCTGTGCTGCTCTTCAGTAAGCTAAATCCATCCTCAAGTAATGGCCCTTGTTACAGTGTATTTAATGCTGGTATTTCAGAGGTGAACCCTTGTGCTGGGGCAAGGTTGGATTGGGTCAGCAACTGGCAGGATTTTTTTCATAATTCAAAGGAAACTCCTAAGGCAGTGGATCAGGGCAGTCTCACAGAGTGCATTTCAACCAAGAATTGAGAAAGTGCCTAAAGCCCAGCTATGTGCTGGGAAAGGTGTGTGAAATTTGGGTAAGAAGCTGTACCTGTACCAGGAATTACAGCTCAGGAAGCTAATTTGGGAAAACCAAAAGAGTGCTTGCTTTGCTTGTGCTTTATGGTGCATAACAACATGTTTCTGCTTTGGCTTAATCCCTGATGTAGCAACTTGCTGCCTTCACCAAAGGCATGAAAGCGCAAGCGTGAAGCCTGTGCGGGGCTGGAGGGCTGATGACAGTAGAGGCTGGTTGTTTCCCATGGCCATGGAAGTGGAGGGAAGGACTTCAGCAAGCACTAACCTGGCCCTCCAGAGAGCTCACGCTGCCAGCCTTCGTGGTCTGAAAAGGAGCAGCTCTTTTCAGACAACCTTTGCAGACTGCTTTCCCTCGAAAGCTGTGCAGGGTGCTGCCTGATCGTGCTGCAGCCCACGAGGGCCGGCTGAGTCCACGCTGTGCAGCGCGCAGCCCCTGCCCAGCTGGCAGCTGGAGCCGTGTGGGGCAAGAAGCAGGGCAGCCCTGTGGCTGCTGGGTTCCCTCTGGCATGTCGCTCACCAAGGGAGCACCAAAGAGAGCAATCCAGGGCCACCCTCGCTGCTGGGGCTTATCTGTGTACTGCAGTGCCTTGTGCTGCCTAGCAAGAGCAGGTGTTTCGGGACAGCAGGGATATCTCTGCTACGACTTCTGCTGGGGATGCTATCTTTGGGGACAGCACCAAGTTAGTCATTCATTTATCTACAGTGCAAGTCCCTTCCCTGTATCTTGCAGCATCAGCCTCAGTCTAGAAGATGCTAGAAAAGCACAACTGAGAGCAACCTGATTTTTCTTCCAATTTTCAAGCCTATGGCCTTGGTACGTAAGTGCAGCAGACAGCTGTGACTACTTGGATGCAGCGTGGTTTCCTGTGGCCTCCCTGCTTTTCTCCTTTGAGATAGTTATAGAAGAAATGAAGCAGCTTACCCAAAGCACTGAGCTGTAGGTCTGCTGGAAGAAACCATGCGGGAGGCACAGAGCAGGGAGAGGCAGCTCCAGGGAGGTAGATGGCTAGGACTGCTCAGTAGTGTGGGCTGCCAGGGGGCCATGGTGGCCAGGGGACACGGTGTGCCCGCGTGGCCACAAGGACAGACCTCAGTGCCTCACACAGAGCTCGCCTCGCTCTGGCTTTGGCCTGGGATGAAGGTCTGGAGTCCTGCTGCCACCGGAGCCCAGACTTGCATGGTGCTTGGCGGTGACAGAGCGGATTCACGTGCCTGCAGGTCCCGCTCCAGCTGGTGAGCAGTACCTGTTCCGGCTGGAAGTGACCTTGGGGGGCAGCTTTCATTGCTTATCCTCGTAGGCAAACAGGAGCATCCTGCTCAGAATTGATTCTTGATATTGCTAGAGCATTCCTGTGCACGAGCCCTGTATCCATCTCTGCTGCCTCCCTGCTGTCTCCTACCAGTTCTGCTGCAGAAGGGAGCAGTGTGGTGGCTCTGAGCACCCCTGCCTTGCAGCAGGTTGGGAAAGTTGGTGGGGCTGTGAGGAGCCCAAAGCCGGTGTGTGCGTTTGGGACGAATGCCCCAGCCCCCGTCAGGGGAGAGGATACAGTGTGGGAGGTGGTGGTGGGGAAGGGAGAAAAGCACAAAGGGGAAGCTGCTGGATTTGAAATAAAAGCTGTTTTTTTCCACACAGAGCAGGGTGGTCTGAAAGCCTGCAGCTGGTGAGCAATGCTATTAGGCAGTGCATTTGCTTCATGGATATGTGAGGGTTCATTCCTTTCTTGTACAGTCACCATTGATCCAGTCTTAATAGAAGTTCCTCCTGAGACTGCCTTGTTTTTGTCGTTATATATTTTTTCTGTGTGGAGAATGAGATGAGCCCAAAGACAGGCAGTTATTCTGGGTCTCTGTAATTCTACACACTCAAAAGGAACCTCATTTTTCCCTGAAGTTAAGGCTAAGCTTTAAAGTAGAGAGGTTCACACGTCACCTTGAGGAGAATGGAGGGAGCTGGGGAGGAGAGAGAAAAGGTTGTTTGGCAGCACAGGGCAAGTGAGACCCTCAGCCCTTTGCCCTCCCAGGTTGGACGCAGCCCAGAAACAGCCCTTGTCAACTCTCTGTGACACAAGTGAATGCAAGATGTCACCACGGGGGAGTATGAAGGTCACTTACAAAAACTAGGCCGAAACTCAGCAAAGACATGATACGGAAAAGTACTCACTGGTAACAGGTGCTGAACAGAGCTAGAAAACGGGATAGGTATCATTTGAAATACCCAAAGGTGTCTGAAGAAGGTCCAAACGGTGCTGATGCAGATGAGTACAGAAACCCTGCTGTAATTTGCGCCGCTTAGAGATTCTGCGCTATTGCCCTACTGAGCAAAACCCTGTGCTGACGTATGCCAGTTAGAGCTCAGAACAGTGCTGGGGCCATGTCTTATTTTTTAACTTGGAAGTTGTCACTGCGACGCTGCCATTTGTTGCTGTAGGTGTTGCTACGAGAGGCTGGTCTTGGGCAGGGGTTACTGAGCCTGGAGGGCCAGCAGGCGCAGGCTTCTCTGCTCCTCCCCGTCCTAGGGCGGCTGTGGTGAGTGGTTAGTGCTCATCACAGCTGCAGATGGTGCTGTAAATTAAAGGCTTCATTAACTCAGCTGTATTGCTCAAGTGTCACATGCCTGTTGTTCCAAGTGTGCTCTGTGTATTAAGATTATGGGTCTGATTCAGAAGCTTTGCACATAATTCATTTTAGCAGACAGATGTGCAGTTCTTCTATTTTCTTTTCCTATTCAACTATCTATATCCAAAATACACAGAATGTGACAGAAGCCAAAGTTATCTTTCTGTGTGGGTAACTGTGGAAATAGTAACCCCAGTGAAATTAGACTCTTAGGAAAAGGCGTCATCTAGTACCCATCTTCTACCAGCATGTGGAAACTCTCAAACAGATACAAGATCATTAGTTATATAACCCTCCTCCCACCCCAGGCCTCGGTGGATACTGCAGAGTGCTCCGTGTTTCTAGTGCCCTTCTCCTCACACAACTGGCCAATAGATTTCTAATTACCGTAGCGACGTAGGTTTTCCTTACTGTGGCATGCCTGAAATGAGGTGACAGATACTGCTTCTAGCCCACATGTGCCCTTTCTGTTTCTATTGCTTGTACTGCCATAATCTGAACAGCATTTCAGCTAATGGCACATTTCTGGATGATGAGTGTGTTGGTCTGCAGCATCTCTCCATGTGATGCTGAACTTGAACAAGTATCCAGGTAACGAGGAGCTGAGGGAGGAGATGATTAGATGTCACCAGAGCTGAGGGGTGGTAGGTGGGCTGGCTGCGAGCGCTCCTGCCTTGCATACCTCATTGATCCACCTCTGGAAGGTTTCAAGAGTGCTGGGGTGGGAAGGTTTTTGGATGCCTGCAGAGATCCTGGGGGCTCACAGTGCAGACCAGGACCAGGAGTCACATAGGGTGCAATTTCTCTCTGGACACGTGTGATTAGGGTCTTATGTTAGCTTTAATGTTGCAGGCTGATTCTCTGGTACAAAAAATCTGAGTGAGAGGAGCCATCCAAACTGATCCCTGTTGCAAATCTGCCCATAATGGGGATGGTGGCTATTTTCATTCCAGCTTTTGGCAAGCTAATGAAAGCACCTTGTTTCTGCCAGCCAGCTAGATTTTCTCCCCAAAGGTAACTTCTCTACAGTCCCCTGAAACATGTAGTCCCCTGAAACATGTAGTTCCCAAGAGCCAGGGGAGACTAGCTGAGCCATGTTACTGAAGCGGTCTTGGGACTTTTGTCAAGTTTGAATGCTGAGCTTTCATTTTTTGCCCTTCACTGGAGAGCAACTTTGGAGACACCTTGGTGCCAGTGATCATCAGGAGCTGGATTTCCAGTTATGTTTCAAAATGACTGCATTTATGGTAGTGGCAGGTACCTCCAAGTTGTTGCTTAAGGCTGAAGCAGCTGCACATTTTTCAGCATACGGTACATGGGCAGATCCTCAGCCTTGTGCAAGTCACTCTGTCCCCCATGACTTCAGCTGAGCTGGGCTATACCAGATGAGAGCTGAGACAGTAGCTTGGCCCTGCATTGCCTATTTGCTTGTTTTATCATGGTGGTGCACTTGGATATGAATCCTGACTTGTGCCCCCTTGTAGGGGGAACTAAACAAGTTTCATGGCTTTTCTCAGCAACTCTAGCAAAAAAAAAAAAGTACACTGACAAGCTTATCAGTTAATCGATGTCTGTGAATCTTTCAGGGTTTTCTGTTGGCTAATGCTCCATGCGTGCACGGACTTGCACCCTTGCTCTGAAGGGCATAACCCTGGTAAGCAGCTGCACGCTTCTTTGTGCGCGCAGGCCCCGTTTGCACCCGCAGCCTGGTTCCAGCAGGGTATCGCAAGTGAGGCCTCTGCTCTGCGGTGAGTGCCCAGGCTGGTGCTTGTGCGTTTGCAGCATTTGCCCCTGCCCACCTGCTCCTCTGCTTTGCTAAGACGGGCTGGGAAAGTCCAGTTCAGCTGCCTGTAGTTTCTTGGCCGTGAAAGTCCACTTCCTTCGCATGGTATTTGTGCCTGATACTGACCTGTTCAGTCCACAAAGTCTTGGCACAGGAATAAATATTGGAAGTAAAATCTGTGCTCCACTGCCACATGCAACATGCTCTCTTAAAGCAAGTTGCTCCTGTTATATGTTATAGATGTTATATGTTATAAAATGAGGAGACCTGACACTTTTTTATAAGGAACTAAATTGACAGCTCTGGAAATACCCATCCTTGCTGGAGTACACTGTTATTTTCCTTCCTAATTTTCTTTAAAATCAGCGCTTCACGTGCAGATGGGCCGTTCCTTCAGTGCTCCCTTAGGTCAGGGGAGCGGTGCTGTCCTCGCGGGCTCCCTGCACATCCCGCTCACTTTTGCCAGATGCTGCTGGTCTTACAGCCTCGCAGGGACTCACGCAGTGCGAGCCTGATGCGCAGAGCTGCCAGCCTCCCCTGCTCTCCACAGCCACCCTCCCAAGAAACTGCCCCTTCCCCACCTGGGAGAGGGCCTGTGTCCGAATGCTGCAGACGCCGCCTGCCTCCTGGAGCTCTCCGTGGTTTTTCAGGCACCCCTGGGGGCTGTGAGGACCTGGGCAGCATGGGGCAGGATGCAGCAGGGAGGTGGCCCCACGTGGCCTCGCCGCACAAGGCCTGGGTGGCTGCTGCGCGCTGGGGAAAGCTGCGCACCCCCAGCCTGGCAGCACTACAGCACTGGTGAGCAAAGGGGAAGGGCAGACCCAGTGTGCCTGGGGGTTTTAAACCTCTGCAAGGGCTTCTTTTGTGAGCATTCTAGCAAAGGAAATGTTTGAAGTGATTTGCTTTCTGCTGTGCAGAAAGGAGTATTTGGAGTGCCAGGAGGGAAAAGCAATCTTTGCTCTGATAGAAGATGACTGCAAGCAAATGCTTTTTTCTTGCCTCCTCCTCTGAAAGCTAGTGGATACCCTGAAACGTTGGTCTGCGTCGGCTCCCTCAGCCCCGCAGAGATGTTTGAGTTCGTGGCTGGTTGGCAGTGCTGACCGCTGGCAAGGGGGCATTGCTGAGTGCAGCCTGAGGACAATCCCCAGTACAGCTGACAGCTGGAGGGCTGCTGCGGATGGGCAATCAGTCATCTTCACCACAGGTTAAAATAAAGGTTTAAAACAGCCCTGCCTGTGGCTCTGTACCAGCCCAGTAAACAGGACCATGTCTGGTTTAAGGAAAAAAGCAAAACCAACCCAAACAAAAGAAACCATCACCAAAACACATATAGCCAACCTGGGGTTGGCGTTGTTTTACATCACAGCTCCTGCAGATGCAGCCAGCTCTCTGCGAAGGCTGCCCTGCTGCTGGGGCTGCAGGGAAAGCACTGCTCCACATTCCTCCCCTTTGGTCTGCAGCCGGGGGAGATACTTGTCTGGAAGAGCTTAACCCCAGTGGTAGCCCCCACGGTTAATGTGGAGATGAGGCTGGATGGTGACGGGACTGCTGACGAAGCAGCAGCTTGGCTCTCAAATGGAGCTTTTGTTGCGGATCCCATTTCAGCACGCAGCTGCACAGGGACCCTTTTTAGATGCCCACCCTGAGCAGGGGCCCTTTTTAGATGCCAGTTTAATTAATCCTCGCCCACCCCTTGCTCCCTTATGCCTTCACTGAATGGCGACTCTTCTGATGCCAAGAACTCTGCAGCAATATATCTGAGTTCACCACCCAAGGACTGCGAGGGCCTGTGCCAAATGTTTAGCTGTATTTTTGTCTGGCAGATAGCCACAGCTTGCTCTTAAAAAGAAGAAAAAAAAAAGACAACAAAAACAAGTCAGGTATTTCTAACTGTTGACGCCGCCTCCGTCTGCGGCGGAGCAAAGCTCAGGCATGGCAGCAGCGACCTTTGCTTAATGCGGAGCACTGCAGTTGAGTCGGGGGCAGGAAGAGACTATTTGGGCCTTTGGAGGGACAAGACAGGCTAAGGGAATGAGACTTGGTTTGCAGGAAGAGTCCAAGAGACCCTCCCTTTTCCCTGGTGGTGCCATAGCTGCCCTAGCAGGGCTGGGAGGATGGTCCTTGTGCAGGTGGGGAGCATCCAGATCCAGCCCATTCGGAATGCCAGGGGCTCTCCCAGCAGCCAAGGCCAGGGATTCTGGCCTGCTTACGAACAGGCCGGGCTGGGCAGCCGAGCGCGAGCCCGCCTGGCCCTCAGCGCAGCCCAGCGCCCCGAGCTGCACCGGGAGCTGCACGAAGCCTGCAGAGCCCGGCCACTCTCAGCGGGTGGCAGAAACACAACGGCACCAGGCAGCCCATTGCCAGCGCAAGTGTCTTCCCGAAGGCATCCACCTACCACTGGCGATTTATTAGCTATTTTACAAGCCCATTTCAGACAGTGCCTCTGCAGTCTTGTCTCCACTTGATAGGAGAGGGTTCATCTATCACCTGTGCAGGCAGATGAGGATCCAGGTCTTTCTCAATTTTCTGTAGCAAGCTGAGGCTGTTGGTGAGACATCTGCCCTGGATGCCTGACCCGTGGCACCTCCAACACAAACAAGCCCTCCTATGTAAGTCCTAGCTTGCACAAATACGTTGCACTAACACAGTAGTTCAGGCAGCTTGATCAGCTGGTTCAGTAACTCTTCACTACCCTCCATAAGCAAGTGCTTTTCCTCAGAGTTTTAGTAGGGAGCAGCTTGCGGCATGTATGAGCCTGTGTCTTTCTTGCTGAAAGGTGGCAGCTCTCCCCCAGGAGCAGGTTCACTCCTGCAAGAGAACAGTGTTGAAGGCAAAGGGCACCCAAGGAGGGCATAGTTAGGGCTGTCCCAATCAGGGAATTTCTTCAGCAACCCTGCAGATTAAATGCATAGCTGGCCAGAGTCCTTATATCTCATCCATCTCCTGTGCAAGCTGCCCAGGAGGGACCCAGAGCTGAGCACCCAGAGGGGCTGCTGGGTCCTCTGACCCACAGCCAGGTAAGGCCCCTTGGCTGGGTCCAAATTCCTCCCAGTTTGCCGCTCAGAATGCTCAAAAAGGCAAGTCCTCTTTAACGCCTAGACACCCGTGTGTTTATTTGTAGCTGAGAACATCCACTGCCCTTGAAAAAGCCATGCGGTTTTAATGCAAAACTGAGCATTTTTCTGGAGGGAAGTTGACCCAAGAAGCAACAGGAGAAAGAGGAAAGTGAACATTTAAATGGTGCATTTGGGTGCTGAACAGCTGAATCCTCTGTATAACGCACACAGCTGAACCTCTGCCTTAACCAAGAGCACCCTTACATCAGTTTGAGGGCGTACGCATCCAGAGAGCGAGATGCTGTGCCGCATGAGCCCGCGTGGAAGAGCAAGCCTGGGAGGGGGCTGCTTTGCAGAGGGCTCCCGTGGGTCGCTGGCCAAGAACTGCACACCTCTGCTGCCTTCTCCTCTGCTCAGCAAGGCCGAGGAGCTGTGGAAGCCCAGCGAGAATCAACTACCTCTGGGTACTCCTCTCTCTTACACCAGTTTGGTCAAACGCGAAGATGGGTTTTCTGTAGCTGTAGCCTTACGGGGCATTGGGTCAATTCCCTGGTGCTCTGAAATTAGAGCCAGTCGCACATATCCTACGTCCTGTGTCCTAATCGTGCCGTCCAGCCTCAGGCCCGAGTCCTCCATCTGCGACTCAGGCTGGGCAGAGCACGGTGAGCACCTTGCTAAGAGCCACATTTGCCTTCTTGTCTGGAAGAGGTTATGCGCGTGTGTTCTGTGTGGTGGATTTAGGGACTTGCAGACAGAAGGGCGTTATTTGGTACTCTGTTTTGTTTCCTGGGGCCAGAGCAAGACTTACGAAGAGCAAACTGTCTTCAGCTTTATCGTTTTGAAGCAACAGCCTCTTGCCATTTTTCTGCACCTCAGGAGCAAGATGTCTCCACGTGCCAGCTAATTTTTTTTCTATCCTATTTTCAGTCTTGAACAAGAGCATTTTGTTATGCTCTTTTGTTCATTTTCTCATAGAGATGCTTCTCATTTCCATCAGGGTGACACTGCAGAGGCACTGGTGCTGCTGAGAAGCAGAAGAGATGCTCCTCCAGATCATACCCCATAGAGATCGTTGGGTTATACAAGCACAAACCATCAGCTGCTTTGTGGAGAAAGGCAAGGAAGAAATTTGGCAGCAGGGACTCAGGGGCTCTCTGCGAGTCACCAGTTAATGATTTGTGGATACACTTTAGGAGCTGTTGTACTAAACTTGTCATCACCTTGTCATGCTACATCCTTTAGGTATTTTGCACTTTGGGAACATTTTTCCAGTCCTCATCACCCAACATTGCTCCATCAAGTCTGCCCCTTGTCCTGCAAGTGCTTCCTCATCAGCTAGCCTGACCTCTGCAGAAGTCTTACCCCAATACCAAACCACAGCGTGGCTGGAGGGCTTGCTTGGTGGAGTCACCTGGCTTTGTTGTGCAACAGCAATAAGGAAATGGGCAGTGTGTCAACTGGAGCAAAAGAAGAAAAGACAAAGCAAGAAGAGAGCCTGTAAATGTGCTAATCCCTAATAGGGATACCCAGTTCTCTGGAGCCCTTGGCCTCTGCAGAGCTCTCTGTGCCAGTACCAAGATCTGTTTAAAGATCTGTTTAAGTGGGATGCACATGGTGGTAGGAGCAAGACCACAACTTCCTCTTACTCTGCCTAAGTCCTGGAGAGTTTTGTTAGATTGTTAGATTGTTGTTGGATGCAGATAATTTGCATTGGTATTTTCACTGCAAATCCACAAATACAGAGCAAGTGGTTTTACAGTACCTATAGCAACTACTTTTAGAGACTCTAAGTAACTCAGTAGTCACAGGAATTTAGGAAACGTCCTGAATTACACACAGTTTAGAAAGTCAGAGATTGCAAATGCTGTTTTAACATTGTATTTAAGATGTTTCCTATAGTGTATTTCAGCCCAGAGTAAATTAACAGTGGAAGAAGAAAAGAATTAGAAAGAAAAAAAAAAAAGAATTTGTCATAAAATGCAAAACCTTGCTTAAAGCCTTGAAAATCACATACATTAGCAAAAAAACACCTTGTCACCTGCAGCAAGTATTTTCTTTTCCAGCATCCACATCTCACATGCCTCCCCTTGGATGCAGGTGCAGTGGAAATGGATGGCTTGATATAATTTAGTTATCCAGCCACATTCCCTTTGCTGAGGTACAGACAAGTCCAGTCATGGATTATGTGCCTGGCTTTTCCCAAGCCACAGCTTGTCCTTCAGGTGGCAAGTTGCCCCATTGCTTCTTCCCAAGCCTTATCTGCTTGTGCAAAGAGAGGAGAATCCCTCCATCTCACCTTTGGTTGCCTCAGCTTTCCTTGGGAGCCTCCTCCCAAGGATCCTGCAGTGCCACACGCACGTGGTGGCCTTCAGCCGCGCGGGTCCCTCAGTCTCTGCAAGCAGCTTCCCTCTGGAGGCACCTGCTTCGCCTGGGGCCAGCCCAGGGCTTCCCCGGAGCCACTGTGCAAGGGACAAGGGCATGTGTTAAAATAGCTCGTTTGAAGTATGCTTGCTGAAGAGGTGTAAAGGAATGAAATATTAATGATGTCAGGCATGTGGGCTTCTTAGAGCTACGCAGTTATTTTTCTGTGAGGACCTTAAGATCATAAATTCTGAGGTTACATGACAATAACTGAGCGTGGAATCTGACCCCTTATGCCTGAAAAAATCCTCAATTGTTATTAGGTGCAAATAATACAAACCATTATTCCAAAATAATGCTAGCTGGGGTTGCAATATTCACATTCAGACAGTAGGAGATGGTAATTTCAAGGTTGCCAAGCAAACATAATCTTTCTGCCCAAGTGTACATCTTGTGATCAGTAAGGCAAGGTTCCTAGGGAAAATGACAAGTGTAATTAAAACCTGCCTCATCATGCAGGCTCACAGGGGATGGCAAGCTGTGATCGTAATGGTAAATGCTCCTAGCAGGTGTTTTCTTTTAATACAGGGTTTTAAACAAAACTTCTTGTGTTTATATTAACCCAGATATTCTTCTGTCTGCTTCCAAGTGTGCCCTTGTTGTGGGTTGCAAACACAAAGCGAAACTTCAGCCCTTTCAGTATAGACTTCTTCCTTCTGCGATGGCAAACTAGCTACTTAGCTGAGACTGTTGCAGAGAACCAGATCACCATCAGTGCTGCCAATTCTGTGGTTCTTTGGGGCTTCAGAGGCTGTCAGTCTTCAGTATGTAAATCATTATCTAAGTCATATAGATCATAAGTATTAAAGATTTCAGGCTCTTTATGGAGCACTAGGGAGCTTCCATGGATATTGGGGTAAAGGAGGAGATCCTGCCAGAAGTGCTGACATGTCACTGCAGAAGAGCAGGAGCTGGGTCTGGAAGAACAGCTAGGGGAAGCTGGAGTCCCCTCTTCCCTCTACAGGTACTTGACAGTCCCTAGGCATCCGCAGTGCAAGTAGCACTATACCGACTTTTATGACTTTATTTCAAGTTCACTTGACATTTGCTGTCAGAATTCTCCCAAGAAACGCAAACAAAAGGGGATAAAGGTGATTAACTTGGACAGTCTAGAGGACTGATGACTGGCTCTCCATGTAAGACAAGAAACTTAACAGCTTCTTATGTCCTTTGGTGAGTGAATTATGTAGCCTGGTTGCTTAATGGGGTGTTTAAAAATTGTGTTGGCAATAGCCTATGAATGATGTATTCATGAATAATGAAATGCCTTTCTGGTAAGAAAATGCTGATATATTGGGGAACATTTTATCAGATGTAAAAGCAATTTTGAAAGCACTGTGTTTCCCAAGATACCCTTATCTGTGGTCCTGCTGCTTCAGAGACTGCACTCCCTTTTTAGACACTGCATGTGAAGATGTCCTCCACTACCTCTGTCTTGGTCTTCCAGCCTCACCCAGGTTCCCTTTGCAAAAGCCCCTGATTTGGGTGAGCGTAGGCCCTAATAATTGAGCACTGGGAACATGGAGCTATTTGCCTTACAGCCTACAGAAACCTATTCACATTTCTGAACCAAGGTACCTTGCAGTGAGAAGAAGACAGACGCTGCCTTTGAGTCACAGCCACATCCCTTAGTTTAAGTGATTGGGAAGAAAAGACCAGCATTTCTTTCCCAGGTTTCCGGTGCCCAGATTCTTGCATTAGATCAGCAACCCCAGCACCCCACAGGTGGATGTCCCACACTGTGCTGGGCTTCATCGTGAACCCAGCAGTGATGCCCCTAGACTCTCCCCTGTGTCCTCCTCTGGTGCACAGGCCCTGCGTGTGCTTTGGCCATCAGCACTGGGAAGCTGCTGTGAACTAAGCAACTAACCCTCGCCTGGCCACAGGAGAGACAGCGCAGAGAGAAGCCACTGGTTGCAGGGGACCCCTGGGTGCTGCAGCACCTTCCCTGCAAGAGGAAGCAGCCTCGAAGATCCACGATGTAGCTCGCCAACAGCACCAGGCCATCACCTTCTCTTTCGGGGCTCCTTTTTTCAGCCTTCAGCTACACTCTGGGACAAAACAGAACTGTAACTTAGTTTTTCATGGGGATTTTCATTTTTCCCTTCTGGCAGAAACGTCACAGGAGAGCAGGTGAACATCGTATGTATCTTACCATCTAGGATGGTCCCAGCTGGGTATCTGGGAAGAGCAGACCCAGCTGGGATAGGCTGGAGTCTGTCTCTGCCTCGTCTTTGCTGTGCGTAGCTGGTGCTCACACCGCGTTTCAGTGCCTGGATTTACACAAGAGATTCCTGAGCCGAAGTGCTTTCTGCAATAGGGACAATATATAATTAAAGTAATGTCCAAACAAAACAACAGGTGATTGACATGGATATTAGTCAACTGAGGAAGTGACATCCCCACCTTGGAGGTTGATATGATGGGTTTTGAAGTCATGTGGCGATCCTGACTGCAAGCCCCAGGCATGAATGAGCCTATGGGACAGGACAGCGAGGGGGTTACAAGAGCAGTTATATCCCCAGGGTGATGCGTAGCTAGCTAAGCAGGAGTATTCACCAAGCGGTGACCAAGATTCACACTTTATTCACCTCTTTGCTGCTAGGGGATTGCAGTATTTTCTCAGCTACAGGAAAGGCATGCATAAAAGCAATCAGTCTAAACACAAGAGAAGTGCAAGGGCCACCACTGAGTACTCACTGATTCCTTAAGTATTTTCAGTATAACAAATAAAGAGAAAAGGAATCTAAAGCTTCCTCAGTCTCTATTACCTGGCCTGCCAGCCAAAAGGTGTATTCTGCAGACACATTCACAAGGATCTAGGTTGGAAATCATGGCCAAGTTTCTCTCTAGGGTGGAAATGCTGCTGGTCAAGAGTATACATGAAAGGGGAACTTCCAAAGGAAGGCGACAGTTCTGTATGTCGTTCATTCCCAATGCTTCTGAAGATCCTATTAATTTCCATTTCTTTTAATTATTTTCTCTTTTAGGTGAAGAGTGAGGGCCCTAAACTGGTGCCCTTCTTCAAAGCCACTTGTGTCTATTTTGTCCTCTGGCTGCCAACTTCCAGTCCTTCGTGGTTCAGTGCCCTCATCAAATGTCTGCCCATCTTCTGCTTGTGGGTTTTCCTCCTGGCTCATGGAATCAACTTCTTAGTGGCACACCGGAGCGCCAGCCGCATCCTGGCAGGACTCATATTCTCGGCAGTGGGAGATGCCTTTCTCATCTGGCAGGAGCAGGGCTACTTCATTCATGGTGAGTGAGGCACCAGTCCCAAAGGATGCCACCATGGCCAGCTGTCACATTCTTTATTTAGTAATGAGTTGCTGGGCCATGTGGTTGCTTATTCATTTACAACTTAAGCCGCTGGCAGTGGGAGGCGCTCACCCCTTGACTAAAATCCACTGCAGTTAGAGGAGTCACACAGCGGATGAGTGTCCTGACCTTGTTTGCGTCCCTGCTGGGGAATCAGAGGGGTGGTTGGAGCAGGTTTGTTTTCCCAACACGTGCTCGCTGATGCAGGTGGCTGGAACAGGAAGGTGGCGCAGGCCTGGGGAAGAAGTGGAAACATTTGGCAGCTCCTGCATAGCCATGGGCAGTGTCTTGCCTCTACTTCTCTGCCAGGAGATCTGTCAGTCCTGCGAGGATCTGGAACAGGAGGCAGGTGCACAGGCCCCTCAGCGGGGAGCAGGTGGAGGGGACCCGTATGGTTTTGTCAGACAAGCCTGTGGTCTGGCAGCGGTGCTTAGGTGGATGTTAGAAACCAAACCATCAAAAACCTTGTCCTACTTGTAGACTCATCACTATGAATCATGCATCCTGTTTTACAAAAACAAGAGCTGGTTTTTCAAGACACATAAATGATAGGGAATCATGGGAAAGCCGACCAGGACCGCCCGCCTTCTCCTTAGGAAGATCCACGTTTCTCAGAGCAAAACAAACTTATTTTATTTTGTTGGTTTGCAAACTAGAACATAACGCTTTAGATTAATGATTTAAAGCCACACTGTGCCTGCCTACAGCAATGCTCCCAGTGGCTTTGGACTGTCATAAGAAATCAGCAGCAGGCGAGTCTTTCACTTAGCCACACTGGTGGCATTTCTGAAGCTAACTTGAACGTTGGGTTCAAGTGGTCTCACTTGAACACCCACCATTAACTGCCTGCTGGGACTGTGGAAAGTGTGATGAGATGAGGGAGCTTTTCCCATTTGTGCAGTTGTCAGCTCCAAAAGTCAAAGGATCTTCCTCTCTTCCCTGTCACAGTAGGTCAGTATTTTGTTTTATTCTGGGACCTCACAAGCTCTGCCTTCTTTAAGAGAGCAAAGTGTGTGAAATGCCAGCTGTGAAAGGCCAAGTACTTGGAATCTGCTTTTAATCCTGCTTCCCAAAGGCTTATCCAAGCCTCATTAAAAGTCCATGCAGATGCTGTTAGTATTTCAGCGGGGTTCAGGCTGGGCACTGAGGAACGGATCCGATGAGCTGAGCCTGGGGCACGCTGCTGAGGAGCCCTGGGCAGCACTTGGGCACCGGCCCCTCGGTGCCGGCCGTCGGCGTTCCTGCCCCTGGCCTCCTCCTGCAGCACAGCTGTCCCTGCTCCCGGGCTGCGGCTCGGGAGCGTTCAAGGCCCAGTTTCTCACCGGGCTCCTCCTTGGGACTGTTTCTGTACAAGGACTGCACGGAGCTTCCCCCTATTCCCTGCAGCTGGGATCTCCCAGGCTCCTCTCGCATCCAGCGCTACAGGAAAGCCGGCTGGTCACAGCAATTTGCTGCCAGGTTGTTTTAGATGGAAAAAACAAACAAACAAACAAAAAAACCCCCAGGATTTTGGCCCCTGTCTTACAACTGAGAAGTGTCCTGTTGGGGGGCTGGGCACATTTTTCTTTGTGATTTAAGGAGAATATTTGTTCAGCTCTCACTTTGAAAACCTCCGCCTTTATGCTGGCTGCCTCCTGGCCCGCTCCGCTCGGATCCGAGCTGCCGGCTTCCACGCTGGGGCGCAGCACGTGGGTGTCAGCTCCCAGCAAACGCACCGCTCCACCTCAGCTTCACCTCTCCTGCAAAATATTTGCTGCAGTTTAATTCTCAGCAGGCTGATGTTGCTGGCAACTGAAAACATTCACATTTTTGACATTATCTTCTGTGGAAATTTCAAATTTCAAGGGAATAAATAGCCTCAGATACACTTTCTATTGAATTTCTATGGCTTTCAAGATGAAAAAGAGGGCTGGAAACTGGGCTAAGTTGAATAGCTTCTGAGACAATGAGTTTATTAAAGGACATCTGTTCATTATTTTACACGGAAGTGGGAGCCTGGGAACCCGCTCCTGCCACACTTGACTTTTTTCATTTTTGCTGCTTCAGTCCACAAATAACAAGCCCTTTTCTGGGTAGTGCCATACTGTACGTAGAAGTTACTTAGAGTGTTAAATCCACTTCCTTTGATAAAAAGCCCTGGAAACAATTGATGCATTCAGGGAGCAAGAGAGGGACTAAGGAGAACGACTTTATCACCAGCCTGCGGAAAACTCCGGGGCTGGGGTGGGGACATGAACCCAGGCTAGCTGCTTCCATCTGCCCGGCCCACAACGGAGCGGAGGAGAGGAGGAAGCGGGCAGCGCGGGAAGGCAGATCTCCTGCCTTGGCCAAGGCTGAGCGCAGCTGCCAGCTCAGTGTCTGCAGCAGCGACGCGGCCCCCTCCCTGCACTGTCAGCACTGGTTTCCCCGGCGCCCGGCTTTTTTTGTGCGTGTCAATCGAGAAGAGCTGGGAGCAGCCTCTTGTGTTTGTGTCCGGCCTCACCACAAACCCCTCCTGCCGCCTTTCTTGGCTTCTGCTTTTCCTCCCCTCTCGCTTCCCTGCACAGGCTGCAGTGCTGGTCCCGTGCTGCCCTTGGCAGCTGCGTGGCCTCCTGCTCTGCTCTGCTCTCCTCCTGCTCCTGCGCGAAGGCCACCACGTCCCTCAGTTCCCCATCTCGGTGCCCTCCACATAGTGCAGCCGACGGAGAAACTGTACCCTTCCTCCTACCGCCCCCACAGCTTCAACCTTTCCTGCACCATGCCCAGCGCTCATCCTCAGTCCCTGCTTGTCTTCCTTCAATCTCTTGTGCTCCTTGTGTTTGATAACTCTATAAAACATCTGCCTCTTGTTGCCCTCTTTTGGGCATTTCTTCCTTCGCCTTCATGCTATCCATTTTCTTTAGCGTCACCTTGCAGACCAACCTCCCTTCCCTCTTCATTCTGCAGCTTTCCCCCCTTACCTTGTGGTTTCAGTGGATGTTTGATCTGGTATTTCACAAAGGTGGGGAGACATTTCCCTCTCTCGGAGCCGGCTCAACCTATGATGGATGAATAAACATTTCCCAGCATGGGGTTTCCATTTCACAAAGGTGGGGAGGCACTTCCCTCTCTCGGAGCTGCCTCAACCTATGATGGATGAAGAATAAACATTTCCCAGCATGGGGTTTCAGTGGTTCTCCTTGACACCCAGTGTCACACTTAATTTTAAGCAAGTGGCCTGCTCGAGCACTTGGCTCCTTAGGTCATTTGTACGATGTCATGCCTTCGAGCTGTACAGAAACTTGAGGCCACGCTAGTAAAACTCCCTGGATAAAGTGGCTTTAAACAGCCTTTAGCTGCACCACGTAGAGTCAGGGAAGAGAAGACTCTGGGGCCTGTTGTGTACCATGGGCAAGAGAACTAATAGTCAGCCGCTGTACCAACACACTGGACCTCTTTTTGGGAAATGGATTGGGGTCAAGGGAGTAACACATGGGCAGGACCTTCCAACACCCACAGCTGGGATTTCTCGGGGACGTTGCCCTTCAGAGGGAAGCCTGCATTTTCTTTTTGTTGATTGCTTCTAGTTTAGGTTCACCTGCAGCTTGCAAATAGCCACCAAATCATTGGCCAGTCACATTGGTGCAGTCCCTAAAATACGCTAGCTGCTTCTTTCCAGCTAAGGTTTCCCCTAGCTGTGGGTGAAAGTGGAGTAGAAGCCAGATTTAGTGAAAGTGTGACTGGTTTTGGTGTCTGTGGCTAAATATAACAGACTTTATGTCTGGGTTAATGGGGAATCAGTAACTCCGCACATTTTGTTCTCACCTGCTCTGATTCCACTCTTCCCTCTTCACAAGTGACACAGGAGTGAAATGCTTCATGTAGTTAAAGGGGGGATGATCACTGGTCTTCCATGCACCCATCCTTCTGTCCAAAATAGCAGAGATGGATCCCTCTGAAAAACAATTTTTGTCTTTCTTTAGCAGCTTAGTCACTGCAAAAATGATTGGATCTTACCAGAGCTGTGCTCTGAGGCAATTCCTTAGGACAGGAGCTTGCTGACAAGGCTAACCTCCTGTGTGCAGGTTCTAACCGTGAAACACTGCCCAGCACGCAGTCATGTTCTCACTGAAGGCGAGTAAGGGTTGTAATGTTGCAGGGACACCTAAGCCTGTAGCTGGTGCTGTGTGTTTGCAACCCAGCACAGCTGCAGGCTTTCTGCTGCTGTGGCCTGCCAGTCACCTCTGCCCTGTCAATGCCTCTTTGCAGGTCTGCTGATGTTCGCCATCACACACATCCTGTACTCCTCAGCCTTCGGCATGAAGCCTTTGGACCTGAAAGCTGGCCTGCTCATGGGCCTCGTTTCCAGCTCCTGTTATGCCTTCCTGTACTCCTACCTCTCAGGCCCCTTCACCTACTTGGTGGCCGTCTACATCGCCTTGATCGGCTTCATGGGCTGGCGAGCGGTGGCCGGCATGCAGCTCTGCAACGACCTCTGGACGTGGACCAAGCTCTCGGCCTGCATCGGCGCCATGCTCTTCATGGTGTCCGACCTGACCATTGCAGTTAACAAGTTTTGCTTTCCCGTGCCCTACTCACGGGTCATCATCATGGCCACCTACTATGCAGCCCAAATGCTTATTGCACTGTCAGCTGTAGAGAGCAGAGAGGACGAGGACTTCAGAAAGAGGAACTAGGTGAAGTGCCAATAGCTGTGGACAATATGGGTTATATCTCAGGTGTTGTAGCTGCATTCACCCCTGAGAGATCTCCATTTCTCTAGGCACATTGGTGATGTTGATTTTGCTTCTTTGAAGCGTTACCTTTGGGGCTTTTTTTCAGTGGCTTTCTCTGAGTACTGCTTACTTCAGTGTGGAGTCCACATCAGGAAGCTTAGACTGTCCCTGCAGTAGCTGCTCATTCAAGTGTTCCTCTCTGGAAGTGCTGTACTACTGCATTGCATTTGTTAGTCCTGAAACTGAGGCTGAGTGTCTGGGAACAGGGAGGCTGATGGAAAGGAGGTTTGGCAGTGTGCTGTGCTAAGAGATTTGCCTTCGTAGGGGGCACACAGGTCCACATCTCTCCAAATAGGTAAAAAATAATTTAATTGGTATTTCAGCTAGTCTCTCCTTTAGTGCATTGCGAACTCAGTATGCAAAGTGGAGCGAGCAGAACCTCTGCTGAAAGGAAGCTCAGAAACAGAGCACCAGGAGCATTCTCAGACAAATGTTGGGCTCTGGAGGCAAGAGCGGTGCACGGGCCAGCCCCCAGGGGAGCCCGGTAAGAGCAGGACACCCAGCAGAGAGATGTGGTGAGGGGCGCCTGGGGAAGCAGCACTGGGAGCTTTGGCCACGGCTGGTCCCTGCTCCAGAGCAGCTCTGGATGGGTCTCAGTGCTAACGTGACAGCATGAGGAACTTCAGGGAAATCCATGTAGCCAGGCCCGTGTGTCCTCCCTCTGACACACGTGCACAGTTACCTGGTGCCAGCAGCCACCAGTGACAGTGGAGGTGTGCCAGGAACATGAAGAACTGTGATTGTGGCAGAAGAGCTCTGAGGATCTGTCGAACTAATATACCTCCTCTCTGTCTCCTTAACATGGCAGGTAGGATCTAGCCTTTATGCCTTTCTTCCTCAGGATTTTCACGGATAATATTCTATTTACTCGTTAAGCTCCTGCAGTGCTGCTGCTCGCAGTATTGCTCCCAAATCTCCCTGCAAGCGTTTCCCTTGCCTGAGGACGGCTAACCAAGGCCCTCATTGTGGCTGTAGGTGGTTGCTGCCTTTCGCTGGCTGGTGGCACATGGTCCGCGTGGCAGCACTGGCTCTTGCAGAGCCCTTTTGAGCAGAGTGTCCTGGTGCTCCAAGGGCCTGCTGCTTCCTTTGGCACCAACATGGAGGCAGTGCGAATGTGCGAGCCCCCAGCGGCGGGAAAGCCTCTTCGGTTCTCATCCCAATTCTCTGTTCCGTTTGTCTGCGTGCTGATGCGAGATAACTTCCGACTTCAAACTTTCTTAAAAGGATATAGAAAGAAGCAGCCCTGTTAACTAAAGCAGGTTCATTTGCGATCGTACTTTTCCTCTTACCTAAAGTACCTTACAGCAAGCTCTCTTTATGCTTGAAGCTTTCTTGAATGTGTTCTTCCTTTCAGCCCATGCTTGGGCCATTCCTGGGGAGCGAGGTGCTCCCTGCTGGTTCACTTCCAAGGTGCAGCTAGTGCACTGCAGGGTGCAAAGGAAGCTTCCCGAGGGCTCTTGCACCTTCTCCAATCCAACCAAGCAGGTGGCACACGGGCTCCAACAAGCCCTTCAATAGGCCTGTGTGGGGAGGGCAAAGAGGAGCAGCAACCCTCCAGATGGTTCTTGGAGGCTGGAAGACACTGGTGCCTCCAGCGCTAGCATGCTTGGACCATTCCTGTTGAAAGCCTGGCAATGAATCCCTGGAGCAGCTGGCAGATCACAAATGCTTCTCCGTGAGGCAGGATGGCAGGGCCGGGGGCAGGTAAGGGAAGGTTTCCAATCCTAGCAGGTCTCCTATGGATTCCCTATGCATTTTGTGTGCAGTAGACGCTGCCTTCCCAGGACTCTCTTGCATTAGTGCAAACACAGCCAGTATTACAAAAAAACTAGGTTAACTGTCCTGACCCTGCAGGAACATCTGCTGCTCTTCAGAGAGAGGTCAGGAAGGCGGCTGCATTACGGAGCGCAGGAGCCCCGGCCCATGTAATCCCTGCCTGTAATGCTGTTGTGTAACAGGGCAGCCCCGGGGCCTGACCGCAGCGAGCTGCAAAGGGAGCTGAGAGCCACAGGACGCTTTCATTCATCAGCAGCGCCAGCGTGACCGCTGTGCTGCGGCTCGCCGGGGATGGCGCCTGCTGCTGCTGCTCGGCTTGAGAAACTCTCCGCAACAGACGGACCCAGCTAAGAGGAGATGGAGCACTGGGGCTGACTCCCACTCTGCTCCCAGCGGAGAAGCCAGCAGCACTTCTCAGGCTGATTTACACCCCCTGCCGTGGGTCGCTCAGGCACTCTGAAGGCGTCTGCGCGGCTTGAGAACCTCTCCGCAACAGACGGACCCAGCTAAGAGGAGATGGAGCACTGGGGCTGACTCCCACTCTGCTCCCAGCGGAGAAGCCAGCAGCACTTCTCAGGCTGATTTACACCCCCTGCCGTGGGTCGCTCAGGCACTCTGAAGCCTTCCTGCCAGATTTCCAGAGCAGCCTCCCCATCCCCAGCTTTCCTTTGCTTTGAAGAAAATGAGCGTGTATTAAAATAACCCATGTAGAAGTTCAGATGCCAGTCTGAGCCATTCTCTTCCTCCATCTTCCTCAATTATCTGAAGCTGTCTTAGTTGCTTTTCCAGAGTCTTTTTTATCTGGGCTTCCTTTGCTATCCTGCTCTGCCACTGTACACTTGGCGGGAAGGCCCTTCTAAGCATTCGCAGGAAACCTGCCCTCTTGCTGAGCAGACTCTCCGCTCACCGTCAGCGGAGCCTTCGCGGCAGCAGGAGCCCCTGGATCGTGTTGCTGCGCGGGGGGACAAGGCAGGGCTCCCTGCACAGGAGGCCAGGAAGAGGCCCAAGTTGTTCGGCAGGTCACCAGATAAAGCTCTCCTCATCAAGCTTTTCCTCCTGCTCCACAGTTCCTCTTTTAATCTACATTACTTGAACTGGATGCCCTTTCCTGGAGACTGTCATTCCTGCCAGGAGAGGCCAGCTGTTGCGGACACCGATTTGACACAACTCTGATTTTCACCAACCACGAGGAACACTGGGTGGCTGCTGCCAGGTTGTTAAACACTTCCCCTTGCTCCCAGTGAGGGCAGTCTCCAATTCCTAAGGGATCAGGCAAGAAATGGGGAGCACCGGCCTGCATGTGGCCCTGCCAGACCTTTCTGGCCCTTCCTGCTGCCCGTTTATGCAGTGCCACCTCTGTCCCCCGCACATGGATCCTCCTCGTCCTTGCTCACCCGAAGGCGCGCTGCTCACAGGCCTTGGTCAGTGCTAGTTCCGCTAATGTCAGCGCTGTGACGTGGATGGAGAAAGGAGAGGGGGAAGAGAAAAAGCCAGAGCATTTTCAGCAGCTGCATCCCCACCTTGGCAAGAAAACGGGGTTAGTGCTTTTTACCCGGCTTCTTGCCCTTCCCTCGAGGCAATTTGAAGACCTGACTGGTTAAGCATAACTCTTATGTGCTTTTCAAGTAGACTGCTGCCAATACACTGCCATCAGTGGAAATACATCTACGCATTCAAAATCCCCAGGGGTTTTTTAGTGTTTCTTGTAAGTATTCTCATTCCATTGTTTGTCCCCGAGACTTGTATGTCTTCAGCTTGGTATCACAGTAACTGTGGGGGCTGTTCCAGGAGAAACCAATCACAGCTAACAGCTAAAGCTCGGGGGCCAGTGCCTCTTTCTCTTCGCTGGGATGCAGACGAGGCTCTTCTAAGCGGAGACAGTGGAACTGTGATCCCAGAGCAGCCTGGGGAAGCGCTGGCTTCCCAAAGGAGAAGTCCTCCCATGTCCTTCTCCTGCCTTTTAGCCATGCTTGCTCCTTTTGTGGCCTTGGGTAAATCACTTAAATACTCTGAGGCCAATTCCTTCTCTGGTGCAAATGAGCGCAAAAACCAGAGCGATGCCGTGTCACAGCAGTCGGGGACCAGGCCCTTCCTCTGTCCTATCCCATTGCTAAAATGGGGATACTCACACATACCTACCTCACAAGATGCTGTGAGGATTAATACTCATGCAGCGCTTCGGAGATGTAAAGTGCTATATAAGTCCCAAGTATTATTGTAACATAGCGTTAAAAATTCTTCTAGAGATTTGCAGGACTTCTCTTCAGAGCCTGGAACATGTGACTGCCTTTTTGACTTGCATCAGATGTACAGCAAACACAAAATATTTGTTCTTCATGTCTAACAGGAAAGGTTTAGTCGCACTTGAACTTGGAGGAAGGTTTAGATTGAAAGCCTGAACTCTTAATTTTACTTTTGCAAATGATTTTTAGTTCTTCTAGAAGTCTCAGCCAAATCTTCAAGATGTGAACTTTGCACCCAAATCTTGCAGTCAGGTCTCATCCCTGACTGCTATCCAGAATAAATCTAACGCAGCCAAAGTGCAGTGCCCTCAGGCTGTCAGGACTGTCGGATAGACTGGAACAGAAAATGGAGTTGTTCTCGCTTGCCTTCAGGTTGCAGGTGGCCAGCTCAGTTTCAGGGACATCTTCCAAAGGGACGTTTCAATTCTGTGACTCTTAAGTTTCACTGGCTTTAAAACCAGCCGTGAGGGAAGGTCTTGGTGGTGGTGTCGGCGCGTCCCTCTCGGGATTCCTCCCCACGTGCACCCGAGAGCAGCGGCAGGCTCTGTACAGAAGGAGGTGTTTGTACCATCAGCCCTAAGGCCCTGAATGCTGTAGATTAGAAATAGAGCTCTAAACCATCACCATGTTCTCAGCTTGTATGAAAATGCTCCAGTCACGGATCTCAAATCTGATGGTGCAGCTAGGAGGTACTAGGTCGTGGTAGCACTAGCTGTGCTGTACAGCCACACACCAAGGAACGCGAGTTGTGCACATGTAAAATGGACCATAATTTTGAAGCAGCTGCAGTGAAATCTTATCTTAATATGAACTCAGAAGCAAACACAATGCAAACTTTTTTTGTTTCTTTAAAAAGTTTCATGAATTTTAGTTTTCCTAGTTTGGAGAAAGTTTTCTCGATGTTATTTTATTTTTGCTCTTACTGTAAGAAATAAAAATGTACAGCTCTAGATAGACTAAAACGAAAGAAAAAAAAAAAAAAAAAAAAAAAAAAAAAAAAAAAAAAAAAAAAAAAAAAGGTGGCCAGTTGGCGGGAATGCCAAAACTTCCGTGGCCTGTACTGCCCTGTGGTGCCACAATGCTGCTGCAGGACGAGCTGCGGCGCAGCGGGACGCTGAGGCACAGGGATGGCTCGTGCACCGGGGCGGTTTGCTGCAGGCCAGCAGAACCCAGCCCTCGGCTCAACAAGGGAGCACCACAAAAACTGCCCCCAGCCAAACCAAAAAGCCAAGCAAGGGGCAAACAGCACCAAGCAAGCACGAGCCGTGCCCGGCTAACCCTGCGGGCTGGCGGGCTGTCCTGGACACTAACCTGCGTCTCCGCGCGCAGCCCGAGCGCGCTCCCAGCTCTGCCTCGCGCCGCTGCTCTCCCCCCAGGCAGCGCGTTGCTGCCTCTGACCGTTTCTAGCACTTACTTCTTCACCATGATTGTTAAAGGTCACCACAGACAGTACGGCCACTCCATCTGGGATCTTTTCTTAACACATTTTTTTGCTGATTTTACTATTTTAATTCTTTGTTTGGAATGTATTTCTTTTTTTCTTCTTCTGTGTGTAACATCAATTAAAAATATTAATTTACTGAGCATTTTTACTGTGCAGATGCTGCGTCTCTTTGCTTTTTTCTGCTTCCATGGCTGCTTCAGCAGGGAGTTGCCCCGGCGTCCAGTGCGCGTTAGAGCTCCCAGCCCTCTGAACGGATCTGCTCACCAGCTCAGCGGAGACTCCTCCTCGCGCCCCTTCCCAGGCGTGGTGGCTCTCCACATGTGGAAACGAAGCAGTATCAGGCAGGAATACCACCAAGCTGCTCTCAGAGCAGCCCAGGGAGATCAGAGCATGGGAAGGCAGAGGTCGCGGCTGCTGCACGGGGCTGCCAGCAACGCCGAGCTCAGGGGGCAGGCGCTGCTGCAGCCCGCGCCGCAGGGGCACAGAGCCTGCTCCTCTTGGAGCCAAAACGTCTGCCAGGGACACAGAGTCACTGCGGGCTGCTTTGCACCCTGCAAGTGTCTGACCCACATACACCCCAGCAACGCCAGCCCTAGCAGCACAGGGAGTCTCCTCCTGTGCTAGTACAGATCTGAAGGACCCAGCTATGACATTTTCTGCCCTGGGCCTTTTTTCTCCACCATGGAAAACTCAGCCAGGAAGCAGGAATAAGCAACACTGCATTAATCTCAACATCTGGCCAGCGTGCCTCTCCCCCAGGTAAACAAATGCAAACTGGAAAGCATGAGAAGCAGGAATCAGAAATCTCCTCCTTCCATTAACTTGCTGTGCAGCTGTAGGCAAGCAATTAATTTCTTTGTTCCTCGGTCTGTAAATAAGGTGTTGGGTTTTTGCTCCACAGAGATACTCTGATGATTTCTCTCACTAATGCCATTAAACTATAAAGTGCTCTGGGATTTTTGGCTCTCAAGGTGCTTTAGAAAAGTGTGATTAAATTACACCCAATTATAAACCCAAGCAGGAGATCTCTGAAAGGAAGGGATATTGCTCCGCTGGGGGTGCTCCGAGGCATTAATAGGCTAGACAATGCTATGGGGGAATGATGGAGAGCTACACAGGCAATTTTTCCACTGTCCACTGCCAAACAGTCTTAAATTTGTCACCATCTACTTACAGACGTTTTTGCAAATCAGTAGCTCATCTTGCACTGACATAGGGTCTCAGCATGTAAATCCCCTGGACCCTGAATGTAGCACTGTAGAACAAACCCTCCATTGAGACCTCACTCTCAGGAAATAGCTGTATACTCTCCTTATCCTCCAGAGTTTTTTTTTCCCCACCGTCTCCCAAGGCTGTGCAAATATATCTTGGAACTTGTTACTTAGAATGAAGAGCAGGGAATCAATTCACGCTCGCTCGTGTCCTGCCTGGAGACGCACATATTGTGACCGAGGGAATGTACCCCACCACACGGACAATCTGGCTTTTCCTGCTGTTCCCTGTGGTTTTTCTTGGGCTCCACAGAATTTCCTGAAGTTACTTCAAACTTGAAAAGCTCCCAGCTTAGAGGGTCTCTACATGAACACGACTGAAGTCTGGAAGACACTGGAAATACTCTTTCTTACTAGCAGACACAGAAGAAATACATAGAACAGAAGGTAGAGGGATCAAAAGCTGGTTCTTAGATACAAATGGTTCCAACCCATCTGTGTGACACCTTTAAAACTTTTCAGTTTATTCCTTTCTTTTATGCAATCACCTATTACACTGCTGGGGAAATACATGCATAATCTGTTAATATACTAATATACAGTCTGACTTTTATATAACTATTTTATTAAAACAGCTATAGACCAAGCAGAAAAAATGTGCTCAGATCTAACTACTCAGACGAACTACACTTTCATATGCCCCAAACTGGGTAGAAATTTTCATTTGATGAGCTGGGGTTTATTCGGTCTTCTTTGGGACTGCTTCTAATGAGACATCCTTGCTATGTACCAGGCCTGTGCATGAAACAGCTGGACAAAGAAGGACGGGACACTCGCCTGGTGGGCAGCCATGGAGCAGGTCATCTAACGCTTTCAGGGGTGTTCGCAGCTTGGCTCACAAGGATGGCACCAACCTCCTCACCTGAGGGATCTTCTTGCTCTTGTTTTGTGCGTAACTCCACCCTGGAAGCAGCCCGGGACACTATTTCTAGCCGTAGACCTTCTCTGCAGCTGTAAGCCACATGGCAGCACTAACAAAACGTTTCAGGATAACAGAGAAAGTCAGTTCATCTTCTGCATCTAGGCTGCAATTCCGTTTAGGGTCACGGTGTTTGGGACTTCCTCAATCAGCTGCAGATTAGTGGTTAGTCACAGAAAATCTAAGAATCAATGAGCATGTCTAAATACTGGTTCCTTGTATGGTCCTTCTGACATTTTCTAGAGGTCAGTATTTTTCACTTTAGCTTCTCCCTTCCCAAGTCCTTGTGTGTCTTATGCTACATCTTAAAGCTAAGGAAAGATGACTGGGGTGGTAGAGCTAAACTTGTTAAACTTGTACAGTTCAACTGAGGATACTGACGTCTTACCTGGAGGTGGCGCTGCTAGAATTCCTTCCTGCAACTCTGCTGTTTACCCGACATCAGCTTCGTTCACTGCTCAGATTTGGAACAATGTATTTTCTATTTCTCCTGCAGGCTTTCCACAGTGTAACTGATTCCAGAGATTGGGATCTTGACACATCTCTAGTATATTATCCTGAGGACACGTCTCCCTGGTCCAGCTCTTCCCAGGCTAAGGAAATGTTGGAGTCAGCAGAATCAACCCCATGGAGGCTCCTCACCAGTGCTGGAGGCTCTAAGACAGTACGAGAGCTGTGACGCTGCTGTGACACTTTGTCCGAGCGCCAGGCGCTTCCTCCAGGCATCAGGCCCCTCTCCAGGGCCATGTCTGCACGTGTGGGGAACAGCAGTCCCTCTTTCAAAATGCACAGCTTGCATTTTTTGGGAGGGAAGAGCCTCAGCAAATCCTATAGAATAGACAACACAGCTCCTACAACGGCCACACAAATGTGCAGAGCTGTTCCAAGGCTGGCCATTTCAGAGCAGTCCTAGCAGGCTTTTGTCCTAGGACCACCTGAATTAAGGGTGGAAAGGGCACCTTCTCTGAGCGCTGACCAGCACTCATTCCCCACCTATGTCTAGGAGGGGTGTCTGCACTGTTTGTACCTCGTCCTAGCTCGCTCAGGAGATCTGTGTATTTCCCATAACCTGTCTTATATGGCTTATACGACTAGTGGATTATTTTTTAATTGCCTTGCAATATCCTGTTAACGATCCTCAAGCTTATGTAAACAGAGATTAACACACCCCTAATGAGGAGTCACTTTTGAAAACATAGATCATGCTTTCTGCCCTTTAGATCCACCTTCCAGTCATTTAGTTAAGAGTCCAGAAGAACAAATGATAGGATGTTCAAAAATACCTGCAGGGTTTGAATCACAGGCACCTGGGTATTGAAATGCATATTCTGCTTCAAGCCTCAGCTAATATATATATGTATTTTAAAAAGGGCAGAAATACTTACATGACGATACAGGGTCATGAGGAATATGGTGTAAATGGAGAGTACGTATTCTCCTAGGCTTATTTTGGAATAATACAAGTCTTCAAGTAGGAGGAGAATCACAGCTTCAAGAACCATAGCTTGAGGCTTTAAATTGTTTTTGCGTTATTTTCTGATTTAAAGGAACCTGAATGCTACTCATCTAACTAACTATTTAAGCTAAAGGCTTTCATCTCCTACAAGCCTACAAGAGAAGATTTCTCTTTTCTCCTAGTTATACCAGCTTACACATGTTGCCAAATTATTTTTTTTTAAATTATGTGCAACAACCGAGGTCCACTCCTATAACAGTCACAAGATTTGTCACCATCATAGCTTTAGCTACTTCCATATCTTCCATCTCTTTATCTTCCATAAATGCTGCATGAATTTTCCTTTATTTTATTACAGCTGGTGGAAGACTGCTGCAGAGGACAGTGACATATATTGTATATGTAAAGATTTTCTTCCTTGCTGTTATAACTGCATTATGGCCTTTGGCAAAGCTCAGCCTAGACCTCCGAGCGTCTTTATCATGTTGATCTGTGTTTGCTTTTTGCATACACTCAGCTGCCTCAGAGGGAAATTCCTTACCATGTCCTTATCTTAATAACTTAAATTTTAATGTGAATAATGTAATTATGTTATAAGTTCTTGAAATATGGCATCTATAGTTACAGGTATTGAGGCCTTCCTTAGCCCTTAGTTAAGCTGTGAACACACTGCAGTTGGTTATTTTGAGCCAGGCTAGAATTTGCTGCAGCCCCTCAGGCTTCAGTCGTAAGTGTGTAGGCCTGGCCACACCACCCCCGTTCAGGCAGCTATACATTAAATGGCAAAAGGAACAACCTGATGGGATCCTTGGCAGCAACAGGACTTTGGGGTCCATGGGGCTGTCCAAGGCCTACGTGGGTCCCAGCTACCACATGGAACTCATTCAGCATCTGCTGGCAAACCATCCGCTTTGAACTTGCTACCTGGAGAGAGAAATGGCACAATGACACAAATCTCTAATCATGTATAGAAGTGTCCCTGAGTGATCACTATTATTTTAAATTGCTTCTGTGCTGAAATAAACTACAAGCACCTTCCTCATGCAGACCTTCCTGGAGAACGACAAAAATGGATGTTTAGGGAGCCCTATAATTAGGTCTGGCTTGCACTTCTGCAGGGTTTGCCCCATCTTCACATCCCTCCCCAAGGTACAAAAGAAAGGGCTTGAATTTGGCTAAACAACTATAATATGAGAAAAAAAAAATGGATATATTTGCCATCAAAATGCTTTCCACTAAATTATGGTCCACAGCCTGATGTCTTCATACAGGTTGAGGAAAAGTGTCATGTATTACCCCGCTGACTTTAATGGGAATTCCCATGAAGCAATAAACTCAGAGTGGACAACGTTTTCAAAATACAAGTTTCGTGCAAGTTTGATCCTCCATTCAATTTTAAACAAGAACTCAGGAACCAAAAACTTTTTTCTTAAAACTATTTCCATTATTTATAGTGATTATTGTTGATATTTATGATATGTATGATTGAATTGATAGGAGTGAAACTTAATTAATAAGGATAGTCCAATGTTTGGAATGAGACAGTGGAAAGATTCCAAGAAAGAACCAAAATATTAACAAAAGAGGAAAAGCAAAAGTCTCGTTAGTCAGATGCTGCTGTGGATATGAATACTCCCATGTGTTACACAAGCTGTGCTCAGCCTAGATCATATGGTTGCTATCTGATGGATACAACAAAATCAGTCACTTGTTTAATTCTGCTCTGGTCTAAGTCAGGGAAAAGCAGTCAAATTTAGCTAAAGAGGAATGCAAAAACATAAGTACTTGAAAACAGGCACCCAAATCCATAGGCAGGTACCTACACTAAAGAAAAAAAAAAAAAAAAAAAAAAAAAGACCATAATCTGGGCTGAGAGTTTTCTTCTCTCACTCACTGTTTCATGAGCATCCAGCCCTTTCTACTTCAGATCAGACAAGCAGACTCTGTTTGAAGTCTACCTGCGATACGCTCCTGTCTTGAGGAAATGGGACTGTGAACCTTGAAAGATGCAATCCAATCAGCCCATAAAGAAAAACTGAGAACAAGAGGTACCCAAATTTTAACTCCAGGACATGGTTGAGCAGCTTTTTTCAACCAAGTTAGTTGTTGGCTGACTTGTTTTCTCTTTTTTGGCTACACAACAAAGCGTTTTTAGGCATTCACTTTTTTCATAATCTCTCCTCCCCCACAATATTTTCCCGAGAAAACTACTTTTCATTTCCACTGAATTCTGCTGAGCCTATGTAATGACACCAGAACAGCGTGTGAGTCTTCACGCACGGTCAGTCCGTGCTGAGGGGTTTCCAGGTCTACACACACTTGCAGTGACTTGCACCTGACTATTTGTTTGATCCTGGTCATCAGGTCAGGCACAGAACAGCTCCTAAGCTCCTGTCCTTGGAATTTGTGCCCTGCAGCACAGGGGACAGTATTCTTGGGGAGACTGGCAAGGCAAAGGAGGACATAAGTGATGAGGAAGCAGGCCTGTGAAAGTCCATTAAAAACAGACATCTGGAGATGCTCATGTGCTTACCAGTGGGTTCTCCAGCAAACAGCTCTTCTGTTTCCAGTGGTTTGCTGAGGTCCTCAGAGTTGACAGCAAGGACTCGCAATGCGGAGGCTTTTCCTTCCTCCACCTGGTCTGGGACAAACACGCTGTACTTGCACCTCCCACCTTTGATCCAAGATGTTTTCCAGCCACCCTCCTCTCAGTGATGAAGTGAGTCATCCACTTCTCTCCATGGTCTTTGGGTGCTTTCCATTTCACTTGAATGCATTTTCCACGTGCTCCAGGAACTCTCCTTTCTCCCAAGGGTGAGGTTTGGTTTATCTACAGCCTGAGGAAACAGCCAAAGTGAAATGGAAGGTTATTATTCAGATGGTCATATCCTCTCCTGATGTAAATCAGTGTAGTAGTTCTACTGATTACAGCAAAGCTCAGCTGTTAACTGCCTGTCCCACTGCAAGATTCTTTTTTAAGGGAAAAGTCTAGATTACACCATTTATAACCCAGCATATTGACCAATGATGGGCTGGCTACCAAATGATTCAAATGACCTACCAAACGACCTACCAACAATTCTGAGGTAAAGCCTGGCGGAGTCTGAGCCACAGTCGCTTTTCAGCTTCAGCACATGGGCTCTGCTCCCACACAGCTTGGGGCTGTGGGTAATACATAGTCAGTGGCTTTCTCTGTCACTCGATACCTGCCTCGATATCATCTTTGAACCACATGATTTTGGACACTGGCTCTACCTTGAAAGGCAACTTAACGTTCACTGCCTTCATATTAGCAGGGTGTGCAGCAAAAAGTTCCAAGGCAAATTCTTCAGTATCAGGAGGATCTGGAAAGAACAGAAGACACCTGCAGCTGCAAATATATTTGAGATTTGCCATGTGTTTATGAGCGCCCTGCAAAAGTGGTCTAGAGCTGGTCCTCAGATGTTCTCCTTGATGTTTTTAATACTGAAGTTCTGTATTTTGTGAAAGTTTTGGGGGACATGCAAAGTGTCCAGGGTGTTTTGATTCAGATAGTTTAGTTCTGTCCCTTGTACATGGTGCTGTCTGACCTCCTTTAATTGCTTGGCTCAGTCTTGGAAGAACCTCTGGGAAATGACAGGCACAAAAAGCTCCACAAATCCCCAACACCTTGGGATTTCATTCCTGGCAAATTTTGAGTTTTGCAAGACCTGGAAGGAAGAAATTTGTGTTATTCTTCCCTAAAGCCACATTTGGATATATACAATTCTGATAAAAATCATGGAATCAGAATTGGGTACTACTTTGTCATGGAGTGGGTATGTTTGTAATGACAGTCTTCAAAAAAAGAAAAAAAAACAGCTGTAAAAATATTTATGAAGGCAAGAAAAATCAGCCTTCCTTAGACCAAATGCGAAACAAACAAACACAAAAAAAAAAAGGCAAAAAAAGTCCCCCAAACAAACAAAAACCCACTAAAAGTCCTCACGGACAAACAGCCCCCCACGGTGCAGGTTTGCTGTGGACAGATGACTCCCCATCGCTGCGCGGCTCCACGGGCAGCCCCGGCCCTGCTGCCGGGCACCCCTCTCTGCACGCCTGGGCTCGGCGCTGCAGGAGGCGGCTCTGAGAGTCCATCCGGCTGCCGAGAGCCGACCAATGGACCTAGTTACGTGTCTAGGTCATTGCAGAGATGTTTCTTTTTCTTGCTTGTGACAACACATGACAGGTAACATTTCAGGCCAACATTCTTTGTTACTGGAGATGGAGATAAGCACGGAAACTCAGCATCAGTCACTTAAAATCTGCCAGCATGAACGCTCAGTTCTCTCCCCTTGAATAAAGGAGGAGGAGAAAGAAGATTTTGCTCCTGCACGTGGACAGAAGTATAAAATGGTCGCGACCCAGGTGAGGAGACCTGGTGAGCCCTGATCCTGCCCATTTATGTGCAGCACCTGGAAACAGCGCAAGGAGAAGGGGGAGCCACCTGCAGCGGCAGCTCTTGCCTCTTGTCTCCCTGGCTCTGAACGGCACCTCCCCTCGTGCTACTTCCTGATCTTCAGCAGCAAGTTTGGAGACAGCTCCCGCTTCTCTCCTCCTTTCCCATCTGCAACGTGAAAGGCAGAGTGAGGCAGGAGGCAACCTGCCTTGCAGCCAACACCATCTCCCCCCCGGTCATGAACCTCCCATCAGTTTGCTGCTCTGAGATGACGAACAAGGCAGGATTTCCAGGTCCTACTCCATGGACACAACCCATTCTGGGGGTTGCATGGATGGGAGATCTGTGCCGCAGCCTGGAGCCACCACGCGGGCGGGTGTGCACTTGTGCCTGGGCACCAGCATGTACAGGATAGGTTTGCTGATGCCCTGGAAAAAATCAAAGAGTGGGACAGGGAGAGAGGTGGATGGTGAGAAGCCAGTCCTGTAGGAAAGGTGCGAGCCCACAGGCTAAGAACATGGGTTAGCAAATGTGGAAAGCATGTTGACAGGAGACTAGGAAGGGCAATTCTGAACCAGCCAAGATCCAGGCCCACAACTTTGTAGGACTGAGGCTGCATTAACCCAAGACCACCAGTTCCTGTTGATCTGTCTACCCTTAATAAAAAGCCCTACGCCAAGAAGAGGCCAAATCCCACCACATAGGGGAAACCCTCCCCCTAGGGCTTTACAGCCTTTCGTTATACTGACAACCCCCTGGGCATTTTACCTCTTTGCCATCCTTGAGGAATCCTCCACCTTCTCATCATCCAGGAGAACAGACTGTTCACCAGATTCCCCAGGGGCAGCATGAACATTGGACATTCCATTCTTCCTGGTGGCAAATCTCTCTGCCAGAAATCCCATTGGAAGCCTGTGGGCAGAAACATAGTGCAGAATGATTATGGAATGAGCACTTAAGCACCAAGGGCACTCGGTGGCAATAGGACCTCCTCCATGCCTTCACCATGCAACCCCTTGCCTCTGGTTGAGGAGTTAGATGCTTTGGCAGGAAGGGTGGACACTATTTGAAAGTAGTTTTTACCCTTCTTTTTACCCACTGGACAGGGTGTCTAGTGAAAGGACAGCAGCTCTAGAAACCCTAAAGCCCGAGCAGAAGAGAGCATCTTGGCAGTGCTCCATCAAACCATCTAGACACTCCCTCTGCCTATGCAATCTTTATGGTCCTACCTGAGCTCCGCACAAGGCAAGGGAAGCGTGGAACTGCAGCACCAGACTGCCATTCCCGGGCAGAGGGGGCAGCGGGAGCCCCGGGAACCGCCGCAGGGACAGGCAGGGCTGCTGGGGGCCGCTCCCTCCGCAGGAAGGAGCTGGGCGCAGGCCCTGCCCCACACTGTCCCTCCAGGCCGTGCTGGCCGCAGAGGGCACTGCACACCAGGCCCGACAGCCACCTCGGGGAGTCCCAGCTTCCCTGCCCCTGCTCCGTCCCACTAAACCCCGGCTCCAAACGTTTCCACCTGCACACCCGGACACCCTGAGGCTGCAGCTGCCACCAGCAGACAGTTCCTTTCTTCTGGCCTTTGTTGAAAAAGTCATCTCAAATAACAACCACCACTAAAACCTGTGCTATAACATTGAAATTTTTCTCTTACCTGTCCTGACAGCAGGACTCTAAGCTTGCTGACCTTTTCCCTCTTGACAGCTCTATGTCTTTCTATAAAGTTCCTATATCTAAATTTAAAGCATCAATAATGCAACTGCAAGATTAATTAATGCAACAAATATGTTATTAAATATTTATCAACAACCTCACATTGTGCTGCAGCCTCAGCAGGTTGCAGTCAAATGTCCCATTGGTTGCTTTAAAGAACCAGGATAAGAATTTGAAACAACAACTCTGATGAAAGCAAAATATATATATATATATGTATATATGACAGTTGATTAGACTGGTTTAGGTAGCGAGTAAAAGGACTTAAATGCAAGATTTACTGCTTTATGTTTCTGCCACTTTTTGTAGCAAAGAAAATTGTTTAATTGTTATCTTCATGCTGCAAAGCAGGGCACAGCTCTACACAATTACACAGCAGAGTGGTGCTACCTCAGCGCGGGTCCCTGGCCGCAGGAGCGAGCGGCACGGCTCCTCTGCAGCAGGAAGAGCAGAGCGGCTGCTGCTCCTCCTCTGCTCCCTTGCGCCAGGCACGCTCGCCTTCGGCAGCTACGCAGGCAGTGCTGCGATACTCACCAGGATCATCACCTGGCAGAGCAAACCCCGTGTTCTCTCCCCAGCCGCCCAGCTCGGCACCCTTGGGGACAAGCTCTCCTGTCTTCTGTTCGCGGTGTGCTGCGGAGACCTCTCAATCAGCTGCTCATTCTTCTTCCAGTTCGGGGTGACAGAGGCCCATATATTGTTATAAGGAAAGACACAAATGTTCATTCTGTTTGCTTGT
>NW_010587198.1:191682-209053 GCF_000705375.1 Tinamus guttatus
GATACTTTTCTCAGCTTTTTTACTCCTGGTTTTAAGTCTCTCAAGAAACCACATTTCTTTCCTTTTAGGAAAAGAAAGGCTCCAAAAGGTAAAAATGGCAAAGAAAGCTGACATGGAGGAAAAGAAGCTGTCAGTATCAGGCAGCCACCTTCCAGACAACCTTGTTACAGCCACAGAATACAAAGTAGGGTGATAACAGGCAATATTTGCTTTTATATATATATATTTTATCTTTTCTTGCAAATATGCTTTCAGACCATTACTGACCATTCTGTGTCCCTCAGCTGATGTAAGGTCCTGTAGACTGTTGCCATCTCAGGAAGATGCCTAGGTCCTGCCACACAGGACAAACAGGGCTTTGAGTAGCACAGACTTTAAGTACATAGTGGCCTCTTGTGGGCTACACAGTTACATCCATTAAACTGACTTCAGCAGCTTCCCTTCTTGGAACAACAGAATGATAAAACCTGAAGAATGAAGATAAAAGGACTAACCTTTGCTAGGCTAAAGCGATGGCTTCTTAATTAGATATATATATTAAAAAAACCCACCTCTCACCCCACTTTTTTAATGATAGTTCTTTTTATGACAGTTTTATGTCATGCTTTCTCAAAACTCTCACCAAAGCAGGGTCAGGTTTCAAACAGCTGAGCATTCAAGAAATCCTGTTTTGCTGCCTAGGTCGGTCCCTGGTGATCATTTCCCACCTCAATGAAATGGCCAGGTTTTGGTCTTGTTTATTTATTTATTAAGTTCTATAGGCAGCAGTTTCCACCATTTCCAGGTCCTACTATGTCACACAGATACCAAAACCTGCACAGGGATCCCTGGCAAATCAGTCCATAATTATAGGTACTGTGATAATTCTTTAATTAGTGCTTTTACACTTTGTAGAAAGTCTGTCACTCTTGCTCAAATGGTGCTTTTTTTCTGACAGAGTAAGGTATCCCTTGAGAGAAAAATGGATTACAGACCCCAGCCTGGGTATTTAGCAGACCTAAATCACTAATGCAAGTGCAACAGCACTAAAATAGTACAAGGGACCATCTTACACGCATACGGATCTACGCATTTTGAAGGACACTAAATCCTTTGCTTGTGATCAGTGCTGAACTAGCAGAGCAAAACTGCTTCTTCCCACTGTCTGCATTTGATGCATGATCAGAACAGGTTGCTGTTACTTACTGCGCACTTAAGCTCAAATAAGAAGGGAGCCTGGCACAGGAGGTGTCAAGAGTAATAATCTACTTGATGCTTTGTAATAATAATAATAATTATAATAATTACTTTGTGAGATACAGAAACTTAGAAAACCAAAGGTCCCAGAGATGTTACCAGGTTCCAGAGGCCATCAGCAATAATTCCAGTGGAAAACTCCTCAGAAAGGCAACGGGAAATCCCTCGGGGATATACAGCCTTTACTGATGAATTTAGATGATTTTTGCTATTCTAGGAAAGAAAGAGGAAGGTAACAAGTCTGACAAATAAAGAAATGTGCTGAGATAGAAACTGTGTCAGCTTTTTCAGTAAGTAAAAAATAACCGTGAACAGCTAAAGGACTTCAAGAGATGTTGGAGCCCAGAGTAGCAGCCTCAGTCAGAGAGGTGAGGAAGCCAAGAGGTGCTATTGCCTGAGAGGCCACAAGGAAAGCAGCAGTCTGGAAGCAGCTGGTTCCCTCACACATTTGGTCTGGCAATCCAAAACCTACTCAGACAAACAAAAAGCCTCTTTAAACCTTCTGCCCAAACGTGCAGATGCACACAAATATCTGCTGCAAGGGAAATGGCCCTCTGAACTTGAATTTCAGCATCTGCTAGGGTAGAAAATAACAGAATAATCAGTTGACTATCAGAATTTTCCATGGAAGAAAAGGACCTTCTAATTTAGATACCTGAATTCAAGAACACTAGGCAGAACAGTTCTTGGGAAGACCTAATGAACTAAAGCCTGTGTCCCATACATGTCCATGAAGAGATTTTTACTCGCTCTATAAAAGGAGCAATCCACACCAAATGTCATCAGAAACACCATTACAGGTCTAGTCATATACAAAATCAGGCTACATGCACGCACACTCAAGCACCGGTTTAGTTATCAAAGTGTAAAATCAGAGACAAAATGTAGCTCGCTTGACCCCACGCATCATAATGTTGTTCTATCTTTCCTTCTTCCCCTGATAATCAAGTAGACCATCCTAACAGAGCCCTCCCCTTGCTCAGAGCTCACCTGCAAGCTACTGCTGTCTCTATTTCCCAAGTCCTCTGCACTCCTGACAGCTTTCCTCATGCCCAGTTCAGAGGCAAACACGCTAAGCATGCAAAGGAGAAGGATGAAACCAAGTGGAGCTGTGCAGAATCCTTTCCCTCTGATCCCTGCCAGGAAGTGTTGCTGTGAAAAGCCTTTGCCTTTTAAGAGGAAAGCAGATATCTCACAGCTGCTGCTAGGACTGGAGGAACAAAGACACAGTAATAACACTTTGCCTCAGGTAAACATTACTGTTCCTCCAAAAAGAGGCAATAAGCAGTAGGAAACCAAAGCTGAGTGGCATTGTCCAGCAGAGAGAATGAAGGAATTGCAATACCCAGGCCCTTCACCAGACTGCCTAAGCTTTCTCTTCTTACATGCCCTGGGCCACATTGCCAGCTCTGGGGCCAACGTGGCTTTTAGCTCTGAGTTAAATCATTTAACCTTTCCCTGCGATTCTGCTTCTCTATCGCCCGTGTCAGCCTTGCTACTGCACTGCTAGGGACTCCTTGGAGTTCAAGTGTGGGCAGCTTCTCTGTGCAGAAGTTCATATTGCTCCCTCATGAACAAAGCTGCAAATACTTTCATTCATATGTGTTTCTCCCATGCTTTGGTACAGAATATTTTTTTTTTCCTGGAGGGAAGAAAAAAAAAAAGAGAGAGAGAGAGACAGTTATGATTTTAAAGTTTTGAAGTTTACCCTGTGTTTAAAACTGTTTCCAGCTAGGTTTGGGGAGGGATAGATGTGCTCCTAAAACCTGCCAGCTCCCCAGGCAACACACGTATTTCTAAGACTGCCTGTCTGCAAGTTGCACCCTCCCTCCGCTGCATGTGCGGCAGGTAAATGATAGGAACCAAGATCCTGTTTAGTTCTTTCTTGAACTCTTGAGCCTTTTAAATAAAATCTCAGGTCTCAGGTTTGTTATACGCTCATCTACCCAGAGAGAGGAATTTCATTCTCTGGGAAACAACTGTGTTGCAAATATTAACTCTGTAGTCTCTGGTACAAAGAGGCCTGAGCAGTGATGTGGAAAGGCTTGGAAAAGTGTGCTAGGAATTCTTTCTTAAGAAAAAAAAAAAAAAAAGTCCCTTGTGAAGAGAGGTGCCTGGAAAGATGCACAGCACAGTTTTTTTCCTAGTCAGCTCAGCTTCAAACCTACAGAAAAACAGAAGTAGCAGCTCCACTCATCTCAAGTGCTTCTGCACAGGCAGGGCTCCTTTCTGTTAATCCTAACGCACTTCTTAAGACTACCACTGCAGTCAGAAGAGGTCAGAACAGCCCATCTAATGTTCTTCAGACCTTAAATTCTGGAAAAAGAAGTGAGAGACAGAAATATGTTAATTAATAATTATGGTAAGAGCAAAGAGCAAATAGGAGGATTATCTTCAACTCTACTAGACAAAATAACACTTCAAGAAGCATTTGAACATTTTGGTCTAGACTAAGTCGTATGTTCTCGCCTGGTGTGAGACAGTGGCAGTTTAGCTCTCATAACCACACAGTGTAACTAGGCTGATACTCGCTCTGGACAAGCGAGTTGATACAAAGCAGCACTAAGTCAGAGACTGCTCTCTCAGGACAGTCGATATTTGGAGAATGGGAGTGGGCCACAAGCTACATTTCCTTCATCTATATGAACATTTACTCCTACTCAAGTCAATGGGGGAATGCCAAATAATACCTGCTAAGGATCTTGCAAGGACCTCAAAAACAGCATTTTAGATACCTTCATATCTTGCTTGCCATAGAGCAACTCTCCTCTAGGAAGTCTTCTTATACAGGAGGCAACTTACATGTTCACCTTCTCTCCTATGTGCACGCCTACCCATCATCAACAAATATTCTTTATTAGAATAATAATCCCCACAGCAAACTCAGACAGAACAAGTCATTTTATTCACTGACTCAGATTTGACACTGAAGGGCACTGAACAGCTGAAAATATTATTTATAGGGAGTCCCACTGACAGTATTATTCAGAACACTGGTGGTGTTTTTGCTCTTTCTAATGAGTGCTTAGAAGAGCATAACCTCTTTGAAAGAATCTGGAGCAATGGGGACAGACAGCTAGCAAGGTTTACATAAAACTAACAGTCATGTTATGCTCAAAAGCTTAAGTTTATTGCTCTATTTAACGACTACCGCCAGTATTTTTAAAAAGAATGCCAGTTCTTCCTGCTAGCTTCTCACTGAAGGAAATATTTTAAATACAGCAATAAAATCAAGTGGTTTAAAGATAACACATTTTGCCACACATTCATGCAAATCCTGCTGACAGGATTTTTTTTTCTTTACAGATTCATGGATACAGAATAAACACAAAAGGTATGTACTGAAGTGCTGGGAAGCCTTCCCCACAGTGACCAAGTAAGTGGTAGACATAACATTTCAGGCCCTACCCTGCACCTCCTGAAGGCAATGGCAAAACCTCAGTGGAAGCAGGGAAGCAGAGGGGATCAATCCTTACTGTTCCAAGTGCTGTTTTACCCCCTCCTGATTAGCAAGTGCAATAAATTCTCTATCTCCTGCACTAATAAAAGTGGTGGGTGTGGATTATTACTACAAAAAAAAGAGAAGTAAAAATATTTTTAGTAGATCATTATGGTCTCTATTCATGGAACACTCATCTTTTCTTGTTAAAGCTTCTGTATGCCCCTCTCTTTGCTCAATAAAGAACTAAAATATGTGCTTACCTCTAAGCATTAAATATAAATTTCAGTCTTCAGCCAGACTGAGATCTAAAAAGAAAAGCAGGAGCAGCAGTTTGTATTATCTAAAAGGAAATACTGTTGCCCAGACAAGGGATTAGAAGGTGCTAATGATTGTCTAAATTTGGTGTGAGGGCAAATTTATTAAAAAGCAGTCAACACACTCAGGATGAGATTTTTCTAAAGCTGCCTACAGGATTTACATTTCTAGTCTCATTAATTTTCATATGCACTGGGCATGCAGTCAGCCTCAAAGCTTTGAAACAAGTTCAAATTCATAGAGCACAAACAATCTTATCATTGCACTTTCAATAAAGATGAAATCAAGTCAAATTTTCTCACCTGATTTCAAACTTGAAATTTCAGGAGGAATTGTGTTAGAATTGTGGTCTGACTATGCAAAAAATGGATGCAGTCCGAAACTACAAAAGGCTAACAAATAAAAGATAAAGCACAGAGTTCATATTCATATTAACCTCAGATTCACCCAAGATTTCATCATTCTGGGGTACGTTGCTGGTAGGAATTGCAGGTGAAAATTTGACTCATGACAGTGAAATAATTCTTTCCTGTTAGTTGTGGTAACCCTGGAGGTGACTTTTTAAAAACAAACAAACAAAATCCCAAACAAGCAAACATGGAGGAGTGAAATTTCACTTCAACGTGTATCTACTTGAATCTTTCAATGCAGAGGCTCAGAAGGTTTACGATATACACAGTATTCGGTAATCTTATATGTAAAAACAGAGGCAAAAAGTTACTTTCAAGCTTAGCCAACATACGGTACATATTTCAGCATGACAATTCAAAAAGTTTCACACTGTTTTTGGATATATTAGCAATTATATTTTAAAAACAACAAACTGAAGACAGTGGGTTGCTTTTTCTTTTTGGATTTTGTAACAAATGAAGCTACTGTTCTTATTTACAGTTTAATAAGCCTTTTTTGGTGAAGTTTATGTCCTGTCACATGTGTTGAAGACAAGGCATACCTCAGCTCTTAAATGTCAATGCAAACAAGAGCATAAAAGCAATATCGAAGTAAAATAATCTCTCTTTCTCTGCAGCTAGGACAGCCAGGTTACCATGTGTCTCTTATCAGATCTGAAATAGATATGAATGCAGTCAAAAGTTCTCTTGACTTTAGGCTTTAGGAATATCATGAACACTTATTCTTCTGCTGCTCTAGAAAGCTGTTTTCCATACAAGCTCATGACATGATGGACAAATTGATACTGCTCACAAGTCTGGATCATTCCTCCCCTGAAAAGGAAAAAAAAAAAAGGGGGAGGGAAACAGCAGCCTTATTACATGCAAGCCACATCTAGCAAATGGCAGAAATAACATGAAACTGGTGTGACACAGAAAAGGTCTGCTCCAAAGCCCCGAGGAATGGAGGAAGCAGCACCCACTGACTGCAGTCAGCTCACGGGCTGGCCTTGAGCTCCACTCGGAAAGCCTCGGCTCCCCGCGGGACAGCAATGGGCTTTACCTTCATCTTCCTCAGCAGAGGCCTCAAGCCGCTGAGGACTGCCCCCATCACTGGCATTTGTGCTGTGGGGTGCCTATACCTTGAGCACTATCCTAAGCACCATCAACAAGAAACTATACACAGGCCAATGGGGCCAGGGAATGAAGAGCTGAAGCAGTTTCTCCAAGGCTGCACACATGGCCCAGGGACCAAGTGCAGCCCTGCAAAGGGCTGGGCCAGCCCAGGGGACCAGTGCTGCTGGGCCATCTCAGGCCATGCTTTTGGCAAGGCTACCAGGGAAGCAGGAACGGCCAGCAAGTCTTTGCAAAAGAGGAATGTTAAGAAAGGACAAATCAAATTTACTAATCAAAGTGGGGACAACAGTCAAGATGCCCAGCACAGAAATTTGTGCTTTGGTTTAGCTTTTGTTTCAGCACTTACTGTTCTCTTTAAAAATGCAAACCTGAAAGTAAATGCAAGCAAAGGCAGAAATGTAATTTTCTTTTCCATGTGCCGTTACCCTACACATTTATGCAAGTAGTATGTTAACAAAAACTACAATGGGAGACCAACTTGCCTATTTGGAGCAGATTTTACTAGAATTTGGATTCTGCTGCGAGCACCTCAGCAACACCATCCCTCAGTAAGGCGCTACACCACCACCTCGAGCCTGTTGCTCGCGTTCAGAGCAGCCTTCCCCCAGCTCGTGCCAGCACCGCTGCAGAGACGCAGGCAGCGCAGCGCCAGGGAGCACTGAGCCCAGACGCGGACGCTCGGGGACGTCGGAAGCCGCGGGGGGCCGGCGCTGAACAGACTGTGTCAGTTTGAGAAGGGGCATATGTGGCCTTTTGCCTCCGAAACCCCACAGGAAATTAATGAGAAGTTGCTTCCTCTGAGCCAAAGGGAAGGCAGACAGGCAGCCCCTCCTGAGAGACTGTCCTCATCCATGCACACCAGTGTGGGTCACATAGTCCCCATAGCAGTAGGGGCAGATGAAGACACGGACAACCTCCTCTGTCAGCCTCTAAGTTATTTTGTTATGGGGCTCCCTGAAATACTTTCCTCAAGACAAAGGGAAGGGCAGGGACCCACGACAAGCTCCAGTCGATAGGTGAAGTTGGGAAACACACTGCATTTTTAAGCAGCTCACAACGCAGGCTCACGGCTAGCCCGAGTCCCTCTGTGCCTCACTGAAGTCCCCTCCTGTGAGCCCATGACATGCAGGGAATGTGCATCATACCTGGCACTTGCTTCCCCCTACAGTGTCACTGACAGCAGGGGGTTATCCTGAGGCTGTAGCAACAGAGGCGCTAGGGCGGCCATCGAGTCCCACACTGCAGAAAATGATTTCCTTTTTACGTGGCTCCCTGCCTCGTGAGGCTCCCTCCCTTTCCCACATGCATGCGTGCACATGTGCACACCATGACACACTTGCTGTCCAGGCTTTGGCACATAGAGAGAAATCAGAGTTTCACCCCTGTTTGCCACAGAAACCTTTCAGATGTGAGTTACGCTGTGGGAAAGGGCAGCAAATGTGTCTCAGCACCATGGGAAGGATGCAGGAATGATCAGCTCCTCTCCTGAGTCACATCAGGTTATTTTAGGACCAAGCGTGGGCCACTAGTTGTGAGCCCAAAGCACAGCTTTTTGCAAGTGATTTATGATGGTGTGAAGGGAGAGAAACATTTGTCCTTTCACCCCACTCAGCAACCTGCAAGGGAGCATTGGGCTAGAGCCAGCCCCTCTACTGCTGTGCACAGCGAGGGACCTGCTCCGGCCCCTGCCCACTCCTGTTTCCCCAAGTGCCCAGTGACAAGTCCTCTCCACACACCCTATTTTGTCTAGCCAGCTCCCACCAGCCAGGAGAGGGAAGGGAGCAGACAGGATCTTCCTTCCTGTAGTTGCTTAGTCTCATCCCCACATGCTGCTCCCGGAGTCACCCAGAGATTTTGTGGGAGTTTAGTGAGAATGACAGTGGATGGCAGCATGACTTACAAGAGACTGCAAGTCCTGCTCTTATCCCCCATTCCTTGAAAAAAATACGCTCTCCCATCGCAAGGAGGGTGTGGGACTGCTTTCCCTCCTGCGACTACGCTCTCCTTAAACAGTTCTCTGAATCTAAACAGCTTTTTCCTATTCCATCCCAACCCTGAGAAGCACATGGCAGCAAGAGGGGCCCCTGCAGACTTCCTTCCCTTCTGCGACATCCTTCACTGTGATCTCCTTTCTCCTCCCCCTGCAAATGACTCCCGGTTCATCTCTCCCTGCAAGGCTAGTATTTTTATTGGGTCTTCTCTACACAGCACTTTTGTGAGCGGGTGTCTTTGTATGGCTATTTGCCTGCATTTACTCACAGACACAAAATATTTCAGATCCAGCCAGCTTCACTGGGCCATGAAAAAGCAGCACTCCCTATGCATATTCAGGTTTTCTTATTTCTCAAGAAACCTTTCCTGGTCTGGCTTGAAATCCACAGAAATAGCCAAACCTCCAAGGCTCCTGCAGGTCCCTGTCTATCAGAGCCTCAGCAGGGCAGCAAGCATTTCATTTTCTGCCTCCTACTGAGCGTAATTGCTCCTCTGAAATCAAGTTCAGCGTGGGATTGAGGTTCCCCCTCAGAAAAATCTTTGATATGTTTTTCATGACATCTCTTCCTCCGACTACATTTATCATTATCATTACAGAGAGCACTAAGACGTGTTTTGATGGTACTTGAAACCAGTGGGAGAGGAAAAATAACATCTCTGGTGCAAAATTCATGCCTGTTTACTTCATAATCAAATTCAAGGTGGTGTACTAAGAAATTCGATGGAAACCATTGAATGTCTGGAGTTCTTTGCATCTCTTTTCCAATGTTTGCAAACACTCCGGCCCTTGCATGCCCTTGCCCTCCCTGTCCCTGCAAGGCAGACAGCAGCACTCACAGCTCCAGCTAAGCAAGGCCAGGTCTCCCAGCCCCTCCTGAGAGCCGAGTGCTGATCTGCGGCTCCGAATCTGGCTGCAGCCCACCCTTTGAGCCTTGGCTTCTGGATAAAGACAGGGACAACTACAGGGCTGGCCCTTACTACACTCAAGTGCATACAGCTGTGCAGATTTTCATGTCAGCTATGGACCTAGATCAGTTGCTAGGGTTATTGTTTTTGATTTGTTGCTTTCATAAGATAAGCAAAGCTACAAGTCAGAATGGGACAACTTCCTTCCAGGAACATTTTCTTTTGGCCTCCGCATGCCTTTGTTTTTTTCCCTCTTCCTGCTTCTGTTTAAGCAAAGAATAATGTTGTTATTTTTCTGGAAAGGAAACAGGCTGTCTTACCTGTCTAACCGTAGCTGGCAGGCTGTTCGCAGTATGTCAACTATGCCCTCGCTCTTTAGCTGTTTACAGCAGACACTGGTGGCAATGAAGCAGCCAGTCCTTCCAATGCCTGCGCTACGGAGGGGAAGAGAAGAGGCAGGAAAGATGTTAGATTGCTTTACAGCATTCTTGCCATATGGTAAAAATGATAAGCACCATAAAAAAAAAAAAAAAAAAATCAATCCCCATTATCCCTTTCCTCCCTCCAACCTCTGTCAGATGTCAAAGGATGCCTGTGAATATAAAGCTGTAACCAGAAAAAAAAATCATTTCACTTGGACAACACAATTAGGTGTGAGCCACTCCCACCACCTATTGCACATAATAGAGACAGACTACCTAGCTTCTGCCTGCTCTCTTATGTAACTGATTCTTTTAAAAGAAACAATTAATCAGTGGTTTTATTGTGGGACTTGGTTTGAGGGCAACCCTTGCCCTTTGATTCTTGACCCTAATAGCTTCTTTGAAAGCTATTTTAGCTTCTTTGGAAGCTATTTTCTTTCATAGTTACTGTGAAAGAAATCTTGCTTAAATAATTAGGGCAAGCGCCAATATGTAGGTGTGATACCCTTTGCTGATCAGATCTGCAACCTCATAGCTCCCTGATCTAGTAGGGATCAAAAAAAAACACCTAACCCATTCTTTGTTTAATGACCAGAATTGATTTTGCTCTCAAAAGCAGTGCTATCAAAACTGTGAATTCTTCTTGCCATCTAATAAAGAACTAGCAGCAAAAGCTGACAGCCATTCTCGTGTGCTAAATAATTAAATGAGCATCCTCAGGAATAATTACCTGACACAACTGCAAGAAAACCTGCTTCTGTTTAAAATGCACTGAAATCATAACACAAAAACACCAGCAACAAAGGTGCAAGCAACAATGGGTTTGGCAGAGAGCTGCTATCCACGTTCTTTGACTCCATGATTGTGTTGTTCAGGGCAACTACTTTAGCAACAGCTACAGTGGAATCATTTTAACCCATAGTACAGAAGGACCAAACCAAGGCAATTCAATGGAAATTTGGGGAATGGTCTTGCTCTGTAAGAACTCATCTCAGTCTTCAAGCAGTTGTGATGAAGGTACCCAACTGACATCAAATCTTTGGCCCTGAAACTATCTGTGCCTACTCTGCTGACTTTTTCTGACAATAACTAGCAGGTTTACAGTGACATTGAAGACTTCAGAGCACTCTTTGCTGCATGCAGAAGAATCAAGACATAATTGCACGTCTACAAGTTTGGGCAAAAAAAGTTTCTCATCTTTCACGTGATACCATATTTGAGTTGACCAGAGTACAAAGGAATATTTTACTAATGGAGCAAATGACCTCCCATTTTCACAGAAAGAAAGTAGCACCTTGTCCCAGATCCAACTGCAGGTGCTAAGACATAAAACCATAATCCCCCCAAGACTGCACACGAGTGGCACCTTATCCACAGAATCACAGCACCACTGCTAGCCTACCTGTAACATCAAGTTGCTATTAAGTATAACTTCATGATAAGACTGTATTTGTTTTCTTAAAGGTGTGTTATCACTGAGGGCTGAAACCACAATAACCCTGTTCTGCTGAAGGTGACTCACCTCCCATGAGAGTCAGAGGGACTACAGTGCTCAGCACAACGCATGCCTTGCTGATGGTTCACTGTCCACACTACTCAGGGCTAGTCAGTTAATGAACATTAACTTAGTTAATGAGCATCATATGAACATTTTACTACCAGTCACCATGTTTGCTTTGTTAATAAGGATGTTTGAGAGCACAGGACTACCAACAGGTCACAACAGAGTTCCTCTAAAATATTCCCATTTTATGACACAACACTATTTATTTTAGTGTGCTACCAGCTGACTTCTTTTACAAAACATTACACAAACCTCAGTCAAACTCTTTACAGATGTCCGCTTGAATAAAACAATTACTTTTATTTAAAAAAAAAAAAAAAGTTAAGTTTGGTCTAGGTACGCTCCTGGAAGTCATACACATTTATTTACCTGCAGTGAACAATCACTGGGGCATTTTTCTCTTCCGCATCCTGCATGGCCTCTTCCACTTCCAGTACTAATTGCAACAGAGGGGGAGCTTGATCCGGTGTTTTCTGGTCTGGCCAAGACGTGTACCAGTAATGTTTCAGGTTTCTGACTTCTTCACCTTTCTGCAATCCAATTAGATAGACAGCTTAGACAAACACACAAAATTTTTAAAAGACTTCCGGTTATAAAGTAATAATGAATATATATTTTTTTTGAGTCTTTACTTTCAGAATTAGATGAGTAAGCTAATGCAAAGGTGCCAGGCAGCAAGCTGCACAACAGAGATATCTGGACATCAGCACTGCATCTCTGTAAACTGCCTTAAAATAAATAAATAAAAATCACTGAAGCCCCACCAAAACTCTCTGCTCTTTTAGTGCCAAAGACGTGTGCAAAACAACTCTAGCCAGCCTCTTCTCCTCCTGACAGATTCATTCAGCAAAGCTAGAGCTCTGCTTGTGACATAATTGATTTCATAATGTTTTTGACAGACAGAGCCAGAAGCCATATCTCAGTGTTGGATAGCTAGCCAGCTAGCTAGATGACAGAGATAGAAAAATAAGTTTTCTTCTATCTCCTCTGACACACAGATTAACATCAGCTTCTTGCCACTTTTATATTTCTCTTAGACACCGTGAGAAATTCAGTGACTCTTTGGGAGGTGGGAATTGTATCTAGCTGCAGTCTAGGGCTTTTTGAGACACACAAATTCTGGTTCCCTCCTTGTCTCAGCAAGGCGATGAATAAAACAAATGTACTGTTATAATTTCTGCATGCCAAGTAGCACCGTGTGCTTCTGATTTTGTGTCCAACATGACATCCTTCTGTGCGATTTATAAAGATGCCAAATCACAAAATAGAGCTCAGTGAATCGGCCTTACCCTTCCAGGCATTACATGAGCCAGCTGGCGCTGGGTTATACAAATGTCTTCAAAAGGTCCAGGAACGCGTTAGTTCCCACAACCTTCCCTTAAACACACAGCTGGCTGAATTCAAGACAGGAGGAAAAAAAGAGCAACTTTGGCTCTTACTGAAGAACCAGGCACAACAATTTTGCAATATTTCCTGATATCTAGACTTCTAAGTTCCTCTGACTGGAAATCTGTGGCTACCACTTCCCCTCCTTCTCTTGAACTAGAAATACTTTTGCAGGGCTTCACTGCTGTGAACTGGATCAGGAAGCAATCCACTTAAACCCCTTAAACAAACAAAAAAACACCACTGGATTCGTTTTCAACTGGATCAGTTTACCTCTCAGGCTTTACCCCAGTCACACTTGTGCTGGCACAGGAGAAGACATGGCACAAGGGTGGGAACAACAGGCTGGGCAAAGGCAGACTGCTCTTCACTTGGTCACTATTCCAGCTCACACTGGTTTGAATTGCTTAAAGTGCAGCCATAGGAAGCTTAAGGGTAGATCTAGCTCAGTTTAGGAAAAAAGCGCCTTACTAGTGTAGTACACAGCCTCCCCTCAGGTTATACACGCTGGTGAGATGATGTTCTGGGTTAAGAGAGGAGCTCCAGGCTATCATAGCTAGATGAATAGGAGTAGCTTCCTACAGTGAACTAGGCCAGGTACTTGCATGAACATACACAGTCACTTTTGAACATGTGACTATACATGAGACATCAAAGTTATGAATAATAGAGTCATTAAGTTGGTTTTGAAAATTAGAATCCAAGTGTTGTCTATAACACTGGGAGAAAAGCAAAAAGACAAAGGCCATCTGAAGAAAAACATGAATCATTACATAAAGTCACTCATTTGGCAGAAACAGAAAACAGCCAATATTCTAATTATCAACTCCAGCTGTCTTCAGTTCTGTCCTTACTATTCCCAGTTGTATACTTCTGCTAAAGGAATCTTGACTTTGCTGATTCTGTTCACTTTATTTTGATTTTAATAAAATATTCTCTATCAGTACTTCCCTGAGATTGAGAAGGCTTGGGAACATGTAGGAGGAAGCAGGATTTAATTGATGGTTTGAAGCCTACCATCATGTATACTGGAGCTAAGGCTGAGACAATGAATCAGTGGCTCAACATTGGCAGGTTCTTTTGAGAAAGAAAATAAGCCTTGTCCTTGCAAAGCCTTTCTTAAGCATTTTCCAAAATCCTGGGGCTTGCCAAATCCTGTCCCTTGTGCCGAGACAAGTACGACAGTCCATCCTTTGGCACATGCAGTAGCTGGTGGGATTTTCAGACATTTCTGATCATTTTACCTCTCATTAAAGGAACAGGATTCAGTTCATGTTTTTTTTTTTTTTCCTAGCTTTCACTACCATGACTGTTACAACCTGTATAGGCCAGAACCACTACCCCACTATTGTTACTACATGACAAACTTAGAGTAGTTTAACACAGGTTTTATTATGGGCTGTTTATTGTGCAGCACCTGGTAAAATGCACTTCTTTCCTGGATATGATGCTGTAATACTAATATCTAAAGCTTCTTCCTTGTAATTCCCATCTGAAAACAAGTCTGGCTGTTATCTTCCTGAAAAGGAACAGAATGATCCCTCCTCCAGTGAGGGGAAAAAGTTTCCTTTCATAAAGAGAGAGAAAGGGTGTTTTCTGATAGGAAAATCTGAAAATAAAAAAATATTCAACCTAAAGCACTAGAGTTAATGCCACATTTAAGAAATGCAACATGCATTAACACTGAACGTTGTACTTAACTGTGACTTTTTAAACAACTGAGGAAACTATTTTGGTAGACATTTCATATGCTTACTAAGGAAATTCTGTTCTGTCATCATAACTAAAAAAATGACCAGTTCTGGAAGCTGGTTTCATTCCAGTAGAATCAAGCTACTATACTTGCCGCTGCACTATACTGTCTTCAGCAATCTTAAATACAGCCTATTGCAAGCCTATAACACACTTGGAAATCATCTTGACTTCTTATTTGTCAGAGAGTGCGAGCTTCTCCTTACTGCCTTTACAAAAAGCACGAGTGAGAGACTTTCCACACTCAATTCAGACTCAGGATTTCATATGCTGGCTTTCTACCTATTAGCAAATGGCTGAAGAGCCTTCAAACTGGTTGTACAGAAGAGTTTTTTCCCAACCCCCAACTTGGAAAGAAATTGTGTTATTACACCAAAGTTGGGCTAGATGTGGTAGGCAAGTGACTTGAAAAGGTTACGTAAATAGATGGTTCTTATTAAAATATGTAGTTGGGACTGCAGAATCTAGTGATGGAAACAGTTGTAAATAGGACTCTGGTACTTTAGATAAGCAACTTGAGTACTTATGCTGAAATTCTGTATTCACAAGATGTCAGAATGGTTACTGGCATCTAAAACTAGGCATCTAGTTAGTTGGAAGGATACTATGCTCAGAAATGCTTGCATAGAGAATGATGTGGTAATTTTTTTTTTTTTTTTTTAAAAAGGACATCAACAGTTTGTCTTAGACTACAGCAATCCACTAAAGCATCTTCCCTGCAAACTCAGCCAAATTACTCAGAATAAAGTGTTGCCTAAATTAGAATGGTACCTATGAAAAAGGCTTCACTACAGTGAAGAGAAGTTGTGTTACCACAGTTCTGGTAAGTGACAAGCGGACCAGCAGTTCCACTGCTGACAAACCCAGCTAGGCAAGCAAAATTTTGCAGCCAGCTTTTTGCTCGTGTCTCAACTCTCCTACCTCTTGTTAGTAGCACAAAAGTCACTGCAGGTATAAAAATGCTGGCCGCATCAGTCTGACAGCATCTTAGCATCTTAATGATGCTTCTATAAAGAGAAAAATTACAGTCTAAATGTTTTGTGCAGTCTGCCCATCCTACCTACACACAGTCTCGTGGCAGTGTAAATCAGGGTAACACCTTTTCTGTGTCAGCCACCAAAGACAACATAAGCCTTTGAACGCTGCAAAACATCACCAGAGTTTAGCAGATTACTAGTGTTGTCTTCAGTATGACTTGCAAAGACTGGTAAGAAGCCAACCCTAGGCTAACGCACCATTCTAAATGACCAGTCAACACACAAGACCTGGGCACAAACAACTCACTTTTTTTTTTTTTTTTTTTTTTAAACCAGTGAGTGAACTCATTGCTATCACAACTGGCCTGGAAAGCTTCAGGTTGTACATCTGCCTGCCTGCCTGCTTATTTTAACAGACCCTTTATATGCTGGTGAATTGGGCAAACCCAAAATGACTGCAGTAATGACAAGCAATAGTTGTATCAACTGATAGTTGTACAGTGGTAAACCGTGGAGAGGATTTCTGCACAGCTCCCCATGGACAGCCCAGTTTAACTGTTTAGATTGCCAAGTTATGGTAAGTACACTTGAATGATTTACCTTTAGGGTGATGAGCCTTAAACGGTAATCATCTGCTTGTATGACTTGGTTAACTGTGATTTCTATTCCTTCGTAGGTGACCTGCTCCTCTGGCCAATATTCTGTGCATTTCTGTGTGCAATATAAAATAAATCTAGTTAAGCAGGCATCAAGGGAAGCTCATTTTTACTCCTCTGAAATTGGATATAGTGCATGCACAGATGAATATGAATGAAGGTTGTTTCTATAATAAGTACAAGTTACTTTCCATAAAGGAACTAAAGGCTTTTTTTTTTCCTCTTGCACTCAGCTGTGTGATTAAAAAAATGCCCAAATAAAATAACTACTAATGACTGTTTTTAAACATTCACATCCTAATTAAACTTCACGCATGGTGATGTATAGTTTTAAGGTTCACTAGGGAGACCAGTGGTGAGGTATCTATGTTTATTAATAACTTATATTTTATATTATCTTCTTATGATAATTATTAGTATCAAGTACATTCATTACTAATATTTCTGCAGGGTACATAAATGGGTAGGGAAACACAAAATGCATCTTTTCTATTTTTGATCTCTGACATCTTCAGAGAGCATTTGCTCTCTGAAAATAAAAACATCCTTTTCACAGGCTTTTGTACAGAAGAATGTGACTGGAGATGTTTCTGGAACTTAGATTATGTATCAAAATCTGCTTTAAATGGAGGTGAAGAATCTTTCATCAGGGCTAGGAAGCCAAAACAAAGCAACAGCTGCAACAGCTATTGGAATACTGCATTTAAACTCACCAAAACACAACCAGGGACGCAGCCAACACAGTCAGACAACTAAAGAAACTGAAGCTATGCTCCAAACCTCAGCTGTGGTACTGATACCCTAGACTTGAGGAAAGGAGGAGCCTGGAACTCTCCCATCCTGGAAAAACAGCTGGCAAAAAGTGGTATTTTTTGTATGCAATCTCTCTGTGAACTAGGCAAGTAGGTAAGGGAAGAGACAAGTGTTTTCAACAGCAGAGTAGGGACTGGTTCATGGAAGAGGACTTTCAGAGAGAATGACACAAAGGCGGCAGGGCCTGAGATAAAGGTTCCCTTAGGATAAAGTATGAAGAAACTTTTTGTTATTATAGGTGAATAAGGATCTGCTGTTGGACAATATCTGTTAAAGAGGAAGTTTGTAAGCTTCCTGTTTAGCATGACTAGATATAACCCTGAATAAAGGCAGCAAGCTAAATCACGTACTGCTCTTCCCCAACAAAAATAATCCCTTTCCAGG
>NW_010587198.1:209090-226377 GCF_000705375.1 Tinamus guttatus
GGGAGAATCTGTGTTCTTCCATCTGCATAGTGCACCAGTTAATAACCCACTGGGAATGTGGCCCACTGTGTCTGCAAAAATTATTTACGCAGATCGCGTTTTTTCTTCCCTTCCTCTTAAGCCGCAGAATCCATTGTAAAAACCGTCAAGTGCGCTAACAACTATCAATAGCACAGACGTCGTTCTGCTTCCGAGTGGAGTAAAGCTGCCCACTCATTCCTGTGGGCTGTCTGTCAGTTCAGATTAGACATGACAGAGGGCTGAGATACAGAGCTCTTCATACTTGTATTAGCAAAGTCACTGCGCCAAAAGAAACACAAAGCCTGTTCCCAGCATAACAGCAGAACAAAGGTTTGGGGTTTCAATCTCTATCCTCTGACTCCTGCTATTCACACATTAATATGCATTATGGAAAAAAAGGAATGCGTCTAGGCAACATTTACATGGAAGCACTTACCCTACATTTATGGCTGAGATCCCTGACATCATTTAATTTTTGACACAATAGGTATCAGGTAAGACTCAACAGCTCTGTAATGATATACAGGCTGCAGCAAGTTCCACTTACACAGTGCAACAGCACTGCAGTGCATTGCTTCCCAAGGCTGATAAGATGAATGAAATATTTTCAGTGCTCGTAAGGGCAACTCTGGATGTAAGGTTATTCTGCATCCCTGTTACACAACCCTGCCACAGAAGCTACAGCAGAAGAACTCCAACACACATAACATATTGGACGAAGTTTTCTCTGCCTTCTCTTTCTTAAAAAGGGTAAACCTTTTGAAAGTGCTCAAATGATTCAGGTATACTATCTTGTAATACCTTAACATGCCATAAACTGGCCCCTCAGACCCATGAAAAAGTTAACACTTCAGCTCTGTAATAGCAGACTTTTACCACACACAGTAGTAACAGTTAAGAGGCAGATATGAGCTGAAACATAGTACAAATCTCAGGGAGAAAACCTTCAGACCAGCAACACACTATGCTTGACATCAGCAGTATCCTAAGAGCACTGGCTGAATGAGCTGGCTGCAATAACTGATGGGTACTAATGTGCAAAGCATAGTAATTCTGTGTGTCCACCTGGTTCATGCCTTTCTCACTGAAATTCAAGCTTAAACAATTTACTTCACGTGGGGAAAGCTAAAGATTTGTGCACATGTATAAACATGCGCACTCTGCTACTAGTTAAGCTAGCATAACTCAGCACGTATGATGTGTGCCCATCTGTCAAACTTCTCCACATGAAAAAGCCTCGCCTAAGCTACCAATGGGTTCTCAGGAGTGAACATGGACAAATACTGCTTCTGCGGCCTAGGAAATACCATTGGAAGCACTGTGCTTCACACGCTATGCTGCCAGGGCTCATGGATGCTGCAAGAGACTAACACATGCCCAAGCCACTGCCTCGCATGCTGCTCTGCCAGGGAAGGTGGCCTGAACTCTGATACCTGCCTGTGGACTGAAATTCAAACACATGGCTCTGACAGCTCTGCTATGGGGCAAGAATTTCAGCAGGGAAGTTAGTAATGAATAGTTGGAAAACAGCAAGATTTTAAACTGAAAATAGTATGTTTGGTGAATATAGGCACATTGAACCATAATAAACGCCAGAAAAGTATGGATTGTTAACTAATAAATATTCAGAATATTATTTGGAAAATATTCAGAAACCCTACTTAGTAGGAATAAGCAAGGATTGGGTGCTACCACTTTTGACACCTTCACAGAGGACTGCAGAGAGTTTCTGCAAATAGAACTGGGTTCATAGAGGCCTTACGTCAGTTGGGAGAGGAAAACTAGCCAAAATAGCAGCAGGCCAAGCCAGACAGTGAAACAGGACTTACAGCAACCTCACCAGGAAGCAGGAAGACACACACATCTCAGTCTGAAAAGTTTCACATTGACTCTGATAACTCAGGCCATTGCACTAACTTCTTTTCACTTATTTCCACTGGCTTAGCATCTGTGCTAGAAATATCTGCTACAGTACATATAGAATACAGACTGTATGTAACACCATTACCTCATTCATCTCTTCTATATTGGTAATCATGACAATGATGGGACAACGCTCCTGCCACACCATTCTCCAGAAATCACTTACAGTATTAACTATCGGTCCCTGAGTAGCAATATATACCTTTTCCTCTCCTCCATAGCCCTGCCAACAAAACAACAAGAGATCAGTTTTAACAGGGATGCCCACCACAACCTTGAGGGTTCAGTCTTTAAACAGAGAGCTACCACTGGTTGGAATGGAGACTCCATGGCATAGGTTCTTCCCCTCTCTCTCTCTCTTTCTCCTGCACATACGTACACAGGAGCAGAATTTGGACTCTCACAGTTCCACCAGTGAGAGTCCCATGGCTTTGAGGTGACTCTGGCTAGGTCAAGGGCCGTATGCAGGCTTGTTTTCTAGTGCCTTAGTCAGGCCAGGTGACAACACTTCACCTCAATAAGCGCAGAAGCGTGCTTCTCTCAGGTCTGAACTTGTACAGTTGTACCTTAACACTTGGTTTTCAGTTAATATAAGCAGGAAAGAAGAGTAATCAGATCAGCTAGGATGTCTTTAAGAGTCAGTGGGTGTTGCAATTCTGTTTACGCTAACAGTGGCTGATAGAGGCCAGTCAAACACACTGGACTATTGAGGTCTTACCCTGATGTAGTTAGCATTGATGTAAGAGCTAAGGGGGTCGTCCTGATCAGCTGAGGTAAGGCACACTCTGCTGTGAGGATCTGAAACGTGTAAAGAGATAAGCTACAGTTTATCAGTTGCCCAGAGGAGTGAACCAGAGATACAAGAATATTTTGTACAGCCAGACATTTAGTGCATACATGGACATCACAACAGATGGCAATGGCCTTGGAGAGCTCCCATGTCAAAATGTTAACACAGAAAAAAGGGAGAGGCTGGTTGGGGTCATTTTGCTCCCTCTGAAGTCTCATTCCTGTTGCAGAATCAGGGTTGCACAATTACTCTGGAGAAGCAGTAACTTTTTAGCTCTAGTAAAGTATTTCTCAGTTTGTTAGGTCATTGGACATATCTTGCCTTCTAGGACACGAGAATATTATTTGTGAAGTGGCAGCAAACAGTTTTTCCCCCAAACCATAAACATACATTCCTTACCTAAAAGTAAGATGACAATAACTTTGCCCTGTTTTGTCTTGCACTGAACTGAGATGTGCTAGTGATAAATATGATGCTTAAAGAGAAATTGAGGAATGTCAGTCTCGTGCTTTGTAAAGTTGCTGCTCTACCTGAGTTTCCCTTGTGGAGGCTGTTTATGAAAGATTATTCTTGCTTACATGAGACAACAAATGAATACATTATTCTAGCTGGGAAGCTCCATGAATTTCTCACTGAATTCAATGGGAACTGTTCCACCGATTTTAATAGGAGCTGACACAGGCCCACATTCATCCACTTTCACAAGGAACACATGTTTGTCATCATTAACAAGGAACATCCTTTTGGCAGAAGCTTCGTCAAAAAGCAGCAGCATATTGCCAGGAGAATATAAAAAACAAATCACAAAACTTCTTCATAAAAAATTCAACCTGTTCAGAAACCAGAACAAAATAAAAGTAGCATGATACTGTGCAAAGCACAGAGGACCAAGTACACAGCAGTTTGTTGTATTATGAACACAGGCTCAGCATGAAATGCTGCCCTCAGACAGAACCAACTGACATTATCTATAACATGATAACATAATCACAATCTGCACAGCAAAGTTATTAAAATTACCATTTTAAAGCACAAAGTACTGAAACTAAGTACTGAGGTTCTCTGAAACACCCTTCCCTCCTATTCACCTTTGCTATTCACCTCACTGCTAGTGGATTGCGAGAGAAGACCCTCAGCAGGGCAGTAATTCTGAAAGCTTCTCTCTCACACACAAAGTCACATAAAAGCAACAGTAGCTGCCAGATACCTTTTTGAATGTCACTAGACTTGGTTCAGGCCCCTTTCAATGAGTACCTTTTGCCAAGGTTCTATATAGAGTCACCCATTAAGTCTGTTGGAGTCTGAATAATGATTATGTGATTTGCCCTACTCATAACAATGTTGAAATGTTTGGCCTAACTTGGAATGGAGTAAAGGCAACAGAACTGTGTAGAAATTAGTCTGCCTTGACACTTCTCTTGGAGGAAAAAAAAAAAAAAAAATCAAGGAAACTGATAGACAACATCCTCCAACATGTTCTCACACACCTCTAGAACTCCACAGAGCGTATTTTCCCATTATGTTCAAAAAAAATGCTTCTTAATATGCTAAGGAAAAGTTACCATTTCTTAATCATATTCTGTAGGACTCTTCTCTGGAAGGAGAGGATTGTCTGCAAATATTAAACTTCACATTCATGAAATGCTCAAATTAACCCCCTCAGCATGACATTTTTCCAGGAAGATCCTTCTGCCACCAAAAATAACCATTCTAAGCCATTTCACTACCACCATCATCAGGGAATCTGCAAAAAGAATTTACTACAGGGAAAAAAAAAGTTAGATGAGCTAGAAGCTGTTAACATGTCTCTAACAATTAACACTAGATTTGCAAGTAACTGATCATTATGTTAAGTGACTGTTTATCTTTCAATGATAACTGCCTAGATTACTTCTGGAGATGTAGCTGGTAGGAGAATTTTAGTTATTTCTAAAATCCCAAGTGATAGAGTTGAGGTTTGACACTAGTTGGATAATCCAACACTTGCTGTCCCCAAAATAAAAAGGGGATCACAGCTGTGAGAGCCTGCCCTGTTGCAGTGTGTTCAGCAGCTCCTGCCATTATTACTTACTGCATCCAGACCTTAGAGAAATGCTAGGTAGATATACAGAGCAGCACAGGATCCACTGGATCAGCTTGGAAACCAGAAAACCACAGGATGCCCAAAACCAAAAAACATCCTTTTCTCCTTCATCTTGCCTTCAGTCCCTGTCTGACTTAGTCCATGGATAATTTATTAGGATCTTCAGCTTCAGGGCACAGAAGGGACTATTCTTGGAGACGGGTGAACTAACGAGGAAGCCCTCTCCGTTCCTCAGTAACATCACAACAACACTGCAACATAACACTGCACAAACTGCCAGATTCAGAATTCATCCAGGGGAAAAAAAAAAAAAAAAAAACAGTGCATACAGGGCTTGGAATAAGATAGTTAATCCTCAGAATCAAGCAGGGTACAAGATAGTTATTTTAATCTTGAGAGGTCAAAGCGATAGCAATGGCTGCCACCTCATATCTGTAAGGTTGAGATGGAGTTTGCAGCAAGTAATTAACCTGGTGAGTGATTATTCCTAAAAGTATATGGCAATGAACCATATGCTTTCACAACTCAGTTTACATCACAGGAAGTGGGTGTTAAGAACAACAGCAATTTTGATGTTTCTGTTTAAAGATCCAATTTGGGATATTTGAAATTGATCAATTCTCAAGGTAGGCCCTAGATGTCAACTTCAGAACATTCAAGTCACTTTAGGATAAAGCCCTCTAGACATTTGCAATCATTAGCACCTGAAATCACTAACTACTTCTGAAGTCATTGCTCAGGAGAACAACACTACTAGAATTTAGCTCTTCTGAATGAATTTATCACAGAAAATACTAGGTAACATGAATAAACACACCGAGGTCTCAGGTATAACAGCATCACATGATTCAATTCTAATGACTTAAAAACTTAAGCCCTCCTGGTGGTCAGGGGATCTTAAATTCTCCATGCTCTATACCCCTTTCAAAATTTAATTTATGCTTCAAAGCCATGTTGCTGCTTCATAAATACTGCCTTTAGACAAGGCATGGTAGTGAGAACACAGTATCCTGGAAAGCAAAGTGCAAAGCCTTTCAGGCATGTGGAACAAACCACTGTGTCTTACTGACTTAAAAAGTAAGGAACTTACTTGGGAGAATTGTTTTGTAGCGATTCTTCCGCACTAAGCCTGGAATATCATATTCCTTTGGATCAACAAAGTTCATTGGAATTTCCTGTTCAAAAAATGCAGAGCAGGTAGTATTATTAGATTCACAAGAGAAATAAAAAGCGCAAACTCATTACGTCCTGCCTGTGAGGGAGGAGAAGAGATGAAGTCAGCTGAGACATATGGTACCGTACTTCTGGCAATTTACCACCAAAACATGATTGATGTTTCCTTTTACTGTCACTGGCTTTCTTTCCTGAAATACTTAATAGGAAAACGCTCATCGTGACTGATTCATTGAGTAATACGCACAATGGCATTATGTTAGCTCCTAGTATTATTAGAACTGCATTACAAGCGTAGGCACAGAACTCAGCAAACAGAAGGTACGTAAGATATCCTGCTCCAGAAATCACCGGCCCTCAGAGAGCCTCCTTTGACTCACGCGCCGTCCCTCGCACTGAGGGCGAAGGGAATAACTTGGTGACGATCCTCCCCAGCAACAAAGTATGACACACGCTGAGGGGCTGGCCTGCTGACCTGGCACTAGGGCCTCGAGGCCGCTCTGTGCTCTCTACACTTCCCAGCTCCATGGGCAGGGAGAGCAAATGGCTGTTCACTAGTTACCTGCTCTCCACACTACTGGGCTGAAGACACACAAAGACAGACGGTGGTCTTGTTCACCTAACTCATTTCTCACAAGGCAGAGTGTCGCTTAACCAGAGGCAATTAATAATACTACAATAAAGCAATCATGGAAGCACTATTTGGTGGAGCTACCAGTTTCTCCTCCATTTACGAAACTTCTGGGAATTAAACCTTTATCCCAAAGGATTTCAAAATCCCATTTTTACCTCCTTGCTCCATCTTCGTATGTCAAGGCTACATTCTTTTCCCCATAAGAAATGGGCTAAGAGCTTTCTCCCAAATTAAGAGAGTATACAGGATTCTGAAGTATATTTCTCTGGTTTCTAAAAACAACTAAAGCAATTGCTTATACCTGATTAATAATTGTGCAGATTAAAACAAAACAAAAAAAAAACAAACAAAGCAGAAAAAAAAAAAAAAGAAAAAAAAGAAACCACCACCCATACACTAAAGCATGCTCTATATGGCTCCTGCTGAGCAACATAGCCTTCCTGTGCTCCAGTTGTCTGGAGAACATTCAGGCAATTTAGATGATAACTCCTTGCCAAGCACTGAAGAGTAAAGAACAGTCATTTGGGGTGATTTCATCCCTAGGGCAACTCCACAGACTTCAAGGAATCATGCCTATAGCAAACTTGGCTTTTTTTTCCCCCCCTATAGTCTAGCAATTTTTTTCCCCTTCAAACATAACATGCTGAGAAAAACAAACAAATTTCTGGAAACAGAGCTGTTTTTCATTGCCAAACTACTACTGTCATTTCTAAGTGGCAAGAGCACTACAACCTTTCAGAGGCTGTCATGTTAAAGACACTGTCATGGTGAATTTGAGGATTTCATCAAGTGCTTAACTGATAGAAGCGGGTTTTTTATTTCTTAATTTTAGTCTTGCAGAAGATAGCAACAAGATTCATAGGAGGGAGACAACATCCCACTTTGCTGATGCTGCTAGACTCTTACTCTGCAGAGAGAGGCCAGAGTACTCACAAAGAACTCTGCCTGGAGTATGAAAGGATCCAAGGCCTTCTTGTGCAGCTCCTCTTCAGTAAGGACATTCGATGCTGACTGGAGGTATTCTTGAGCTGACTGTTCCCGTGGTGACATGACATAACCGAAGCCTTGCTCGGAACAGCCCGGCGTGCACATATCCAACGTGAGGGAAACATTTGAACCTCGCCTGCAAAAGACAGCGAGCAGTGTTTGTTTACAACAGCAGAGATGGACCCACCACTGCCAGCATGCCAGCAATGAATATGGTCCCAGTGACAAATAAATGATAGCTTTAGTCAAAAAACCCACTTGGCTGATTACACCGAGTATGTTACTGTCACTCACTACCAGTGAACAACAGGGGATGTAGTCAAGACTAGAAGATCATTTCTGCAATGAAAACACACTGGAGGATGAAGGCCAACACCTTCAAAATGTTGTCTATAGTAAGGTAACTCTCTGTACTGTTGCCTAAATACAAGCAACTTGTTTTTCAAAGATGCTAGGTAGACAAATGCAAGGAAGTTTTAGTACTTGTGCAGTACTTATTTTTGCATGCCAAAATATGGAATGACATTTTAAATATCATCAGTGAAAATCCTGGCCCTAGTTTTCTTCAGGTCAGATCTCACAAACTACCCCTCCTGAATAAGCATTTACCACTAGCCCAGAACAACATCAGTGCTATAAGATCTTGAGATAAATCTTAACAGTTCAACATGAATAAGGGGGCAGGAGACACTGACCCATTACTGTAATTTTTTCTGTCTGAAAGCTCTTCTTGCAGCAGTTAATCATGAGGAGGGTAAAATGAAGGCCCAAACATTTGACAGTGATAGTGACTGCTAAAATCATTGGTTATTTCGAGTGTAGAAATATTAGTGACATTTATATAAGCTAGCCATGCTATAAAATGAAGAAGTCAAAATCTGAGCACTGTTTATAGAACACAGTTTTAAAGCATTCCTGATTTTCTACCAGTCCAACGAATCTCAGTGAATCTCTAGTTAAGTCATCAGTGAATCTCTAGTTAAGTAACTGTAAAACAATAACAAGACCACGGAATATCATGATTACCATCTGTAATATTCTTTACATTCACACAGTAGACCTGTATTTGGTGACTCAGTTATCAAAATCTACTCGGGAACTACTTGCAGGAGCTGTTGAAAAATACATATGCATACAGACACAACCAGCTCACAGAGAAGAAGTTGTTACTAGGATGACAGCTCTTTTCTGGATGCAGGAGTGTTTCCATAAAATGTGCAGCCAGCCTCCTGCTATGATTCACAGTCGTGGGGAAAATAAACTTGCATGAAGCATAACCAATACTGGTAGACATTGATTTTTTAGTGAGCTATTTAATAAGATTTTGACTCTATCCTGTGAGCTGTTATATAGCTCCTACATTTTGCCCTTAAGAAATAGCTGCATTTGACCATTTGACCAGTAACAAATGCCCTTTTTTTTTTTAATGGTAGAGGAAACTATGTACTTAAAGATATTAATATCTCTCTAGGATGCAGAAATGAGATGGATTCTTCTTAAGGCTAACATTCAGTGCTGTATAAATTCAGGCTAGTGGTTATCCTTGTAATGGTACAGGTGGTTAAGAAATGACAGAGATGGAAGATGGAGAAGCAGGATGGATTAAAGAGGGGCGAGTAGGTAACTTAACGCAGTAACATCTAAAGAGTGACCAATGCCTGGTGTGAATGTAATCTGTCAGAGCACAAGCCACAGCTGAAATCACGTCTGTTTTCTCAAGCACATGTGTGCGTTAACAAGAAATTTTACATCTTACTATGCACATTCTATATAGTGTGAGAACTTCAAGCAATTACTACCTATATTCCATCTCTGCTTCCCTCACAGTTTTAAATTGTTGTCAATATTCAGTGTAACCCTTGAAACAGTTTTCAGTTTTCCTGCAGCCTGCCACCTGAGAAGAAATGGCGTCACCTCTAAAGAGAGATGGAATAAAATCAGGGATGGCCAAAGCCACAAATGATTCTGCTGCCTTTCAAGACCAGTCTTGCTCAAAATGAAAACAAGGCAAAACTCGCTGATATCAACAGGCTCAGGGATTGGCCCTAGGGGTTACTGTAATCTCATACTTAAAGCAGAAGATTATAACGTAAGAGGTGTGACATTTCAGGGCAAATGATCTAACCATGATTTCAGAGGGAGAAAAAAAATATTGCAAGCTCAGAAGCAAATTAAAGGTCTTTGCTGTAACACCCCTCTTACCACAGAGCTTTGGAAACTTGGTGTCATTTTAGACACTTTTAGACAATCTACCCTTTGTTTAAAGTTTTAGATGACTATATTAACTATCAAAATTCCAAATAAGCTTGAAAATCTGGGAAATAAGGAAAGTGATATTCCATATTGGGCCTTTCAGTAACCTTATTCATACCACCATTATCTTTGTAGAATTACTTGACAGGATTTCTGTCCTTGAGATCTGCCATTTCGCTGAGACAACTGAAAGATCACAGCATACAGATGCAGGCTGCCACCAAGGTCAACTCAGGCTTCCTGGAGGCCACACAAGGAGAATGGACAGGAACTTCAACCTTAGCTTCGGAGAGGACCATGTCAAGTTTGGCGTTCAAGTTCTTCACCTACCCTTATACACATACATGCAGACAAGCACTAAATCTAGTGAACTCTCAAGGATGAAAGTGTAAGGATACCAACCCAGCAGAGTGCCTAACACACTGCTGCACCTTCCCCTGTCAGCACTCACATGATCTGGAATTCACATCTCTCCGGGGCTTCTATGTCTTTCAAAGCATGCCTGTTACAAGGACCCTTCTGTAAGATACATGAGTCAAGATGGAGAAATGTAACACAAATCAATACCGCATCTTTTCTGACTTCTTTTTCCTTAAAAATATCTTTTTTTTTTTTTTCAGCTGTGATGATCTCTGAGAAGCTCTGTTCTCTTGCTGATTCAAGGAGCTTACCCCAAATTTCCTTATCAGATTCATTTCAAATGAATTGATTTACTTCAGGACTAACCCATTTATAAGAGAACTATAATAGATGACTATTTGAACCGCAACTGGCTTTTGGAAAAAGGACTAATCCTTCAGCATGAATGAGGGGAAAAAATTAACAGGGTCCACCTTCTAGCAGTAAAAAGGTTCAGTGCCCTACAGTGGTTTTCATGCTTTCCAGTTGCCATCTCAGGGCAAGATACTAATCAAACACAAATGAATCTCCTAAAGGAAACATGTCATTTATGAATAAGACTTGTTGACAGCCATCTGGAAACCACACATTCTTTGGCTGGTATATTGTATATTTATGGCTGGACTGAAAACAAATAGGAAATTAAGCCACAGCTTGGCTTTGAAATCACATTTTTAAAGTGACATTCATGAAGGCAGTGAAGCTTCCTGTTATGCACAGAACTCCTAAGCCCACAAAGTCTGGGACCAAACTTTCTCTCTTCATTGCGTCTACCCTACCTTTCTTGCAAGCCCATGGATTTAACCGTTAGCGAGGCTGGATCCGTCTCCGCTTTAATGTCCATTACGCAGTCAAAGACCGGGGTCTCTGGTACGGGATCCAAATCTAGGAAGTCATCCTCATTTTTATCCTCCGTCCACTCGGAGTATGTGAACGATGGCTGGCGGCTCACGGATTGGCGTCTGTCCTCTTGTAAGGGAAAGGGAGGGTCCGAACGGGCTCTGACCAGATGCCAAAACTGGAGGAAACAAACATTTTTTAAAAAAACTGTTTGTTGCCAGCCTTTCCATACAACCTAGAGGGGGCATCTTTAGGGCAGCAGCCCTCATCATACCTCGTAGAGCGGGATGCTATTAGAGAGCCCAGGAGTGATCTGTGCAGGAACTGCTTTGCAGTGCACATCACAAGGATTCACACCTACCTATTAAAACATGCTTTCAGGCACCAGATATTTCCACAGAGGTAGCCAGGCTTAGCTCGGGGACACAGTGGAGGCTGAACGCCCTTGTGACTGTCATATGCAAGCCAATGTGATAGCACTGTCCCTTTGTTCAGTTTATTACCCTTCTGACACTTGCTTACAAAACCAAAATCTATTATACTGTTCCACAAATGTTATCTTTCCTGACTTAAATTTAGGATGTAGATATAGCTGTTTAAGATAGATAAATCTGATTTTCCTGAATTACACATCCTTGGTAATCTGGCACTGCAGCCTAGCACTGTAGCCTAAATCCATATATAAACCAATGGCATTCTAAAGAAGCCTCAGTTTTAATGCACCTGGTTTTGAGGTTCAGAAATCTATATCATTTTTGACTAGTGTTTAAGTTTGTTGAGTAACTTAGCTGTCTGGTTAGCACATTAAATAAATCCCGTGAAGTTCCTGGGTATAAATGCAATACTGAAGTTTATAATAGCAGTTTTGAATGGCTGAAAATGTTATGAACTAGCAATTATTGCACAATACTAGTTCACTGTGGCAGACTAGATAATTTGGATATATTATCTTAATTACTGCTTAATTCTAAACACAGGCATCAGTTAAACTTTTTAAAAGTCTATATCTGAGCCCAGGGACATGGACTCTTAGGCCAACTTCACCCCTCTAGCATAGGGCTAGGAGCAATGTTACCAGGTTAAGTGTTGTAAGACTGCCTTGTCGTGCTATACACCGTTTTGAGGCCAAGGAGATTTTGAGAGTGTGTAGTATTTCCCAAAGTAAAGCCTCTTCTGGTTTTCCTTACTGGGCTTTTAAGTAGTCAGGCGACTTCAGAAACCATGTACTGCTGTAAAAAGGCCTAACTTATCTTCTTATGCAATTAAAGTACATTAATTTCTACAGGATTTTAAAGGCTACTTTTCTTGTGGCCTGTGTATCTTCATGTACTTTCACTACTTAGAGCCTAGACAACAGAGAACTTCAGGGAGTTTTCATTTCTCTCCATATCCAGTTTTAAAGATTAGACTCTCACAAAGCAGCACACAGTTGACAGTTATTTCAAATAAAAGGTTTTTGTTGCAGTAAATCAAAGTACACAGTAGCTACAGAAACAAACATAGGAACATAATTACTAGGTTTTTATTTGAAACACATTTGGGGCCAAATACGCACGGAGTCTGTCCACACTTGGCCTAACGGACAAGAAGTAAGAGCTTAAAGATCTGATTCTATTTTCAATCTCTAAGATGCCTTCTGGAGCTTGGCAGTCTCGCAGCACTGGTCATGGTCCTTGCACATACCCAAGGACTGTAATATCCCAGCAGATGTAATGTATTTATCTGCCCAACAGCTTTGTATAGGAGGGGCATGCTCTTGTGGCTATCAACAACACTTGTGCTGAGTGGCCAAGTGTAAAGCCTAGGTGCAAATTATATACTACAGATGTAGTGCAGAGCTGATGGGGTCATGTGGGATTGACTTCACTGGTGATGTAAAGAGCTGTAAATCCAAAGAAATATAAAGTTTGTCCTGAAAACAGATTTTTTTTTTTTTAAGGTTGAAAAGAGTGTGTGGACAGTAAGATATGCCCAATACACTGGAGGAAATTAAATCACACTTAAAAGTAATGGTATTAAACTAAATAAAAGAAAAATAGCGAGCTCTGAAAAGCTGGTCGGAAGGACTAGGCAGCCCTGCACCGGTTCTTTGTAGCTGCCTCGGCCTTAAAGCACCATCTATTCTTCACACGAAGCAGAAAACAGACAGCATCAGTAATGCAAACCTCAAGAGCTCTACCCAGCCAGCTGTTCTCACTGTGATCACTAACCTAGCAACACATCCTGGTAATTGGGTATTCTCAGAAGAGTGCCTCAAACCTTAGCTCATGCCTGCTCTCCTGAAAAATTTGTTCCAAGATGTCAGATTTATAAACTTCCAGACACATGATCTGGATTTTGGTGTGTGCCCAGCGCAGACAGGCATACTAATACTCCGAGTATCGTGCCTTGGACTCTGCTTGCTTACCATTTCTCAAGCCTTGTTAGATGGCCCAACAGCTGTTCCCTTACATTAAAACAACAAAGTAGCTAGATAGCCACAATCTCTCCCCTCCCCAGAGAACCTTAACACAGGTGCTGAAATAAATAAATAAAATAGGGACTGAGGCAGAGGGAAAAGAAATAAATAATTAAAAACATGGAACTAACTGCTTTCCATCAAGCTGGCATCTAGAAAACCTGCTCAGCTCTACCACTGCATTGCTTGCCATGTCCTATTAGCAAATGTTTTACACCTTTCTCCCTAAATGCTGGCAGAAGCAGATGTTTTCATCTGCTGTGTCACCTGCTCTCATTTACATTGGTGCAACTGTTTGGTTGAAATGCGTCGCTACTGATGCAAAAGAGTCCAAGCTCAGCCTGGAATTTTTTGAGGTGCATAGAGCTCTAATAGCAGTGCTAAGAATGACTTGGAAATGAAGCATTCCAATCTAGCTATGGAAAGGTTCAATATTAAGAGAAATCATGCTCCTGCTACTCTGATTTCCAGCTCAGGTCATTTTGCTGCAAAACCAAAGCAGTATCAAAACAGCAGAAACTTGGGTAAGCCAGACTGTCTTCCTTACCTACAGCAGTGATCCCAATCATGGTGAAATAACAGTAATTACTTAACTTTGTGAATGGTTGTTAAAAGTACGTTCACCTGACACGTGAAGCAGATCATTTTGTTACTGTGTTGCCTTGGCCCTACATTCACAACCACACTGATGCTCTGAACTAACTCGTGCTCCCACTTGAGTCAATAACGGCTCTGTGACCAATTCTTAAGGCAGCAATATTTGCTGCTCCCTTTACTAGATCATAGCCTGCCTATTGTAAGTGAAAATACTTTACCCATCTGTGTATGGAAGCAATAAAAGCCATCAGCTGAATCCCCATTTCATCAAGAAACTGAGTAAGGATAAGTGTAGTCAGGATTCCTCTATGTAAAGCATGACAGTAATTACACAGAAATATCCCAGGAGGTATTACTTTAAAAAGAACTTCAGCTTAACAGAGTAAATTAGATGTTTTCTGAAAACACACTGCAAAGAGACATGAACATGGTTTTGCAGTATCATAGCTTACCAGAGATCCTACAAGTAGCAGTCCTAGAGAAGCTAATGACAGCAGGATATATGATATTACAAAGCTCCCAGCTCTGGTCAGGTCCTGTGAAATGACAGAATAGACCATGTTTTATGAAGTATTTGGGGGCATGGAACAGCATCTGTGTGTGTCTTTGGTAAACAGTCTGTATTCATTCTTGCATTTACCATGTTTGTTAGTCACACCTTACTCTTGTCTGTGTGGAGCTGTCATACTCCACCAACAAAAAAAAAAAAATCCAGGCTTTGGAGATGACTGAAATGGAAACCATCTCTGAGCCCCAGGACCTCCAAATATCCAATATTGTCTCTCAGTAATTTGGTACCAACCATCACAGTGAAACTGCTTCCTACCCTCATACATTTCCAACATTGACATCTGAATCCATGACTCGATTTTGCAGCTCAGGCTTTTCACAGTCTGTGTAATTTTTATCCCTTAGCAAAGGGCTTTGGTGGAAGCTTAGTGCTGTTCTTTTGATTACAGCCTTAACAAAAAATTCAACCACAAGGGTGTTTTAAATTTTCTGTATATTCTGAGAAGTGTCATAACGTTCATTTTCAGCACTACCAGTGAAATTCATGCCAATATCCTGGCTGCATCAATGTAGTTCAGAGCTCAGCCTATTCTCAGTATTACGTGCAAAATGTACTTCTGTTAAGCTTTAGAGGGCTGGGATTTTCAGTCTGCTTCTGACACATAGCTAGGAAGAAATGCAGAGTTAAGGGCTCTTATTTGCTCATTTTAATGTTAGTAGATTTCTTTCCCTTAATTATTCTCAAGTCTAGATTGTAATAAATTTGTACTGTAAACAGTTCTGTCATAAACAGTCCTCAAGGATATGCATGAAAATCTGTAGAGTCATACTTGGGGTGTTCTTGTGGTGCACTCTAGGAACTGCTGTCTTCCACACTGTACCCACAAAACACTTAACTTTAAGCCCAAGTCATATAAATCATGGGTTTTCTGTTATAAACAATTTGTTAGCGACTGTCCCACTGCAGATAAAATAATCAGAATGCCTTATCTTCTATAAAGAACTTTGATTGTGCATTACTAATCCAACTGGGAAAGGTCCAAGTACTTCTTTCCAGTACACAAAAGAGCAGGTGATATGCAGCTCACACACTTAACACCGAAAGCAGCCGGCACGATACTTCAATCCCAATGGGCAAAGCTCCTGTTTCTACTGAATAACCTCTGCTCCAAGGACCACATATGATGAATCTAAACACTGACGCAAATATATGTGGTGTGATTTTTGAAAGTAGCTGCTTACCATTTAATTAAAGTTCTGTCCACACTAGAGAAATCTGCAGAGGGTATAATTACCTCAGCAATTCATCAGATGAATCATACTGGTATACGTGTCATTCTGTCATGATGAGAGGCTAAGCATTTTTATTAGGGTAGCTCTGTAGATATAACTCTGTACACCTGAAATACTTTCACCGCATACAGATTTGCTCTAAACACTCAAGAAAAAACAAAACGTTATGGTCAGTCTTGTGTTTCACAGCCTTTCTGTGCTCCTTCCATTTTCCCAGAATCTAAGATTCTTTTCACCCTAATAAATAAGCTTCAGCTCTCTCATTACTGTGGAGTAAGCCACAGAGGCTCATTACTTGCTTTCATTTGCAATCGTTTTCAATTTACTTAAACTCCGCTATGCCGATTTAACAACATGGTCAAATTGAGCCTTTTTTTGAAGAACATATTTTCAGAAAATATTTTCTACCATGCATAATACAGCAGTCGCTATATTAACTGCATACGTATTATACACTTAAACCGGAGAAATATTTGAAGCATCACGTAAGGCTACTAACAACAACCATTCTGAGAGAGACACAAACACAGGAACTTACCTCCCCTTGATCTGACAAAAAATGTCCAAAGGGTGCAAGTGTGTAAGACAGCAGGTCTAAGGCGTTCTGAGCTGCTGGGACGGTCCCATAAGTGCTGTAGCACAGCATCATGCAGAGAAGCTGCGCAAGCAATCAGAAAACACATAATGAGCATTCCTCCTTAAACAACATTTTCATTTCAAGACTGCATAATTAACTAATTTAGTTCTCATCAATTTCATGTTGATTATGTTTTTTGCTTTAAAAAGAAATAAGGTATTTTCTGTACTGTAGCTTAATAGGAATAAAAGACTGAAATCCAAATGTTCAGTTAGCATTAATGGACCTATGTCACCGATATTACACTAGCAAAGGACTGTGCATCAAGAGAGTAACAGAGATCCCGCTGAATTCTGAGCTTTAAACATTACTTTTAAATCAAAATTGGTATTAAATAGACTTTTATGTTATTGAAAGGCCTATGACATACTACATAAAGCTCTCACAAATAACCATATCCGCACATACATGCCTACAGAGACATGTAGGCATAAACACACACGTGTTGAAACATTTCATTTGAGCCACTTGCATGCACCACAGGCTGCTGCATGCACCACAGATGACAAAAACACATACACACAAAAAAAGAATAAAAAAGAACATTAAAAGCCAAAACCGTCACAGAGAGAAACAGCCCCATCCCATAACCAGAGGGGACAGCTCTAAGGGGTTCCCCTCCCAGGTCACTTGTTAACCAGAGGGATGCTATCCCTCTACATGGCAGTGGCACGGGATGATTTGTAGCA
>NW_010587198.1:242055-264368 GCF_000705375.1 Tinamus guttatus
AGAATCAGTAGAAATTATACAGGGCCAGCCTGACGCTTCCTTCCTCACCTCTGCAGTCTTAGGCAAGAGATCTCCCCAAGATCATGAGGGTTATTTGGGAAATGCATTACCAATTGAATCAAGAATTACAGTCTAGCACACAGCAAACAAAGATTACACTCTCGTATGCTGCAGATAGCCCATACACTCCTTAAGTTCCTTGAAGGCAAACTTCCCCATATAATCCTGAAAAAAAAAAACTTGTACTGAAGAAATAAGGACAGTAAAACTGAAAACTTGTACACAACAATTTACCAAACTGATATTTGTCAAAAAGGCAACAGACTGACTTTTAGTTTAACTCTCTGTTGAAATCTGGGTCCCTGTAGGTGCAAACCTGATACCTTTGCACTGAAAGCTGCATGATTTTCATCCTCTCTCTGACTCTCAGTTGCTGTTTAGGGATATAATTACATTTTCAGCAGTTTCATTTTATATGACATTTAGTTTGTGTTCATTCAGCAAAATAAACTTGCTTTTACAAAGCTCTTGCTGAAAGATCTTAACTTTAAAACTCTTCACCTAACCTAAGTGTAAACTCCTAAAATAACGTTTCATTTTGCCGATCTCCATGACTGTGACCCTGATTTACATTTTATTTTCCGCCTGCATCACAGCAATTAACGGCGAGGCCACACAGATAGCAAAAGTTTTTCTAGCTTTGAAATCACCAACCTATTGATTTTTGCTTGCATACCTTCTGCTTGAAAGTATGTTGGATGCAAGCACATGCAAAATCTATCATGAGACAGTTCTGCAAAACAGATGTCCTTTTGGTGACTTAAAAGGACAGCTTCTAATCTAGTCTATTATTTCATGGTTCACCCACCCTCCCTGCCTGACCAATACCAACAGCTTGCAACAGTTTCCAAGGCACTGTTCTGCCTTGGGAAACAAACCCTGGTTCAGTATCTGCCCTCCAACTTACCCCAAACCAGGCAAAGCATTAGCAGTTTGCCATCAGTTCACATGTCCTGCAATGAAACTGATATTATCTTTGCATGTTTTACCAATTGCTCAGCTTTGGCTTTAAAACACTGGAAACCTTTGGCCACAGTTAAGACAGCATTTTCTGCACATTGGAGTTCATCAGGGTGTTAATGACAAGTGAGGAGAATTAAACTGTTTGCATAGCCAGGCTTGCAGCCAAGGTCAGTCTACGGTTCCACAAGAATGCCTGGATAATAACCCTGCTTCAAGTATTGACTGCAGCAGACATCCTTGGTCTACTTTAAACACCCTGATTTGCAATTCATAAACCATCTCCTGAGCCTTCACTCAGACTCCCCTCATTAATACTTCCTGATTGTCCTTGTCTTCAGAGCCCAACCCGTCCACACAGGCACCTCACCACAGGCCACGCCAAGGCACCTTTCCAGCAAGCGTGTGCCCCGCAGACCCCATGCAAGCGGCCTTTCCTCTTTCCCACTGCTTTACAGACATGCTACTTCCATGCTGACACTCTTACATTAACACTAAGGCAAGTGCATGATCTTCAGCTCACATCCGGCTGGAAAGCTTCAGTGCGGTTTTTTGTTGGAGCGATTCCATCTTGATGTCACACGACAAATGATTGTCGGTCTTTTCTTTCTCCCCTCCCACATCAGGTCTTCCCAGGGCAAGCTTTTCTGCCAGGCAGAACTACCCACGCCTTACTCTGCAATAAAAACAAAACTCAGTTTGAAAAACTTCCCTTTGTACTGCCCACATATAAAAAGTAAATCTGTTTCACTGCTTAATTAAAGAACTTTTTGATGAACAACCTGCAGGCTATATGCACAAACACATGATTTTTAGGTCAAGTAGAAGCCAGCTGAAATGGGGAGAAGGGAATGAAAAAGGGGACACTTTCCTTAAGCAAGTGTTGAAACCTAAGTAAAAACAAAAGGCAGGAAGTCAAGTCTCATAAAAGCAAAGAAAAAATGTCACTCCACCAGACCCTTTCACTCCAAAGCAGCCACATGTGTGTCTGTACACGTCCAAACACAGGAGGACTTCAATTATTTTGCAGACCCCACTGCTCTTCTTGCACTACCTGGCCTGACACCAAGGGGTCAGCTCTCCCGAGCAGGCTGCCCCCATGCCGAAAGCTACTACTCCAGTTAAGCATTAGTGCAGTTGACTGGGCAGCCTCCTAGACCACTGCAAACAGAGTCACCCTTGCTTAAATTCAAGCAGAAAACGGCGAGCGTTTTTACTGAAGCAGATTAAGGGTGTGTACAGGTGGTTACTGCAGTTCAGCTGACACAACCATGTGGCACTTGATCAATGTATCCGAGTTTTTAAACACTGGGCTGTTGAGAGTAACAGCAAAAGTAGTCCCAGTTGCTGTTCTTGGGCTCCCGTGGCATTGGCAGTTCACCACAATATACAAAGGTTGCTATAAATGAGCTTTACATGCACAGCTGTGCAAGGAGCTTGACATCACAGCTTTTCCAAAGAGGCCCTGCAAAGGAGAAGTAATGCCTGAAGTCGCAGGCACATGACCTGTATGTGTAGCTCCTGGAAAGAAAGGGTTCCCTCTCCCTAAGCTACCTGCAACTGTTTGAGTTGGCCTTCAGTGCAGGTGCCTCACCAGACTCCACACTTGGCCCCTTACTCTGCACTGCCTCTCAAGTCAGATACTTTTCCTCTGCTGTGTCTTTTTCCCTACCACATAACTTAGGCAAACTTGTTATTTTCAACTGCTTAAGGAAGTAAGCCCATTTGCAATTCCCCTGCCTAAAATATTCCCATCTTTCTGTCCGTCTCAGAACATGCGATTCCTCAGAAGGAAGTATCACAAAAGTGAGAATAATTAGGCATCATTCCCGACTCTGAAAACGCACACAGCCTGATTCCCCAATGCCTTTTATCTTGCAGTCATCATCAGTGCAAGACTGATGTGAAAACAATATTCCGATTTAGTAGATGTAAATGAAATACACTGAATCATTACTGCTATGCCCGTGACTACGAGGAAAACCTTGAAGGCAGAATAATTTTTACTGCCAGTCACCTTAAACAAGAGAGGCAACACGGCTGCACAACCAGGTCCTTCGTCACGTGGACACGAGATTAGTCACAAGAGCACTTAGCCATGGCGGCTGCACAACCAGGTCCTTCGTCCTTCGTCACGTGGACACGAGGACCTAGATTAGTCACAAGAGCACTTAGCCATGTGCCTAAGTGCCAGCAAAATCAAGCTACGTGTTAGAGAAGAATTCAAGGTACTTCATTTTGCTCTGTGAGAAGCCCGCAAATGATGTGTCAGCGAGAAGTCACAAGCAAGTGCAAAACTTCTGGTAGCAACTCCTGAGCAGAGTACTTCATGGAAGCAGGAGTGACTCTATCCTGTACTCATTTCCAGCAAAATCCCACATTTTTAAAGCTACGAGGCTGTTTTTCCATGAGAAACATTGGCACGGTCTGCCCAAACACAAGCAAAATATATATAAATATATATGTGTGTATAAATATATATATATATATGATCATTTGGCTATGCAGTCTGGCACTGGCAGGGCTGCAAAATAGACCAATATGTGCATTTGTATATACACACCCATACATTAATACATATATAAATGCAGAATACTCATGGATTCTCATTGCAACCATTCCACAACTCCCTCTAACTTCTGGTTTGCAGATTAACAATTTTTTGCTGGTACAAATATAGGAATTGGTATGAGAGCACAACTTTCCAAGAGGCCAGGTAAGAATCAATAGGTTTATCAAATGGGGACAGAGGAATTAACTGTTTATTAGCCAGTGTAATATGGATTGGTCTCAATTTCTGTGACAGAAAACTAGCTTTACTGCTTATTGATCTTGAGCTCACAGAAGCCCATTTGTCATTACACAGAAAGTACTCAGTCCTAAAGGGATCTTGACAGGCTCCACCATTGTCCGACAGCCCTCTGTTTCCCTATCAATAGTGGAATTCTGCTCTCTGAAGGAGAAATCCTTGTGGGATGAGCCATCGAAGGTGTCATGAGCTTGGAGAAGTTCTAGACCTTGGAACAAACTAAGATCTCTCAATTATTTGACCACTTCTGTCACATCACAGAGCTGGAACTTGGGGGGTTGGGATTTGGTCTTTCATTCCAGCGTCCACATTTCTAAAGACTCAGAAAAAGAGGCTGTCTCCCACCTTTGCACAGAGTTCTTGGTTCAGTGGGTCCTAGGTAGTTCTAGAAAGATTTAAACAGCACTACCACCCAAACAGCCAACACTGAAGGTTACATCATGCTGCAGCTAAGCCAACCTAACCTTATGCTGCAGCAAAAGGCAGGTTTCATCCTGCTCCCTCTCCTCCTCTGCATCGCATCCACCTATGTGTGCAGCAGCAGCCCTCCTTGAATTGATGGATGACTCCTTTTGGGGGAGTGGATTAGTTGTGGTTGCAGCACAGAAAAGGGGAACGCCTTCAATGGATACTTACTGCTAGTTGGAATGACATATGGAATTGTGCCTCCCTGGGCATTTAGCTCAACAGTGTCTGCATGGGTATTGGAGCACTAAGACTGAGCGAGTCATAAATGGCATTCAGCTCCTTCCTTACAGTGTGCTTAGCTTTGTCGGCACCTCACACCCATTTTATCAGAGAGATCAAACCTCAGGGAAGGCAGTTACGCACGACGCACGAAAATCTCCCCCAACACCCGCACTGGAGAAACAAAAAGGTTATTCCACTGAATAAGTAATTAATGGAAAGCTCACATCATTATATATGATGCACAAGGCTTTCCTAATCAACACTTAGAGCAATTGCTTGAAATTCTGATGTCACTTGCAATAGATATATCAGCTGGTGGTTTTAAGAACCTGTTCGTATATTAAAAACTATGACCAACATTGTTTTCTGTGCATAGAGATAAACATCCTGCTCAAGGATCTGAACTCCTATTTAAAAACAAAACCAAACATTAAGAATAAAAAGCACTCAGTATGGTTCTGAGACACATATGTGGCTGCATTGCATATTCCCTGCCTACACTGACAGTGTAGGAGCTCTGTTAGTCATCTAATGCGCATATTTGCTTGGCACACTGCCTTTCTTTTACAGGCAAGAAGGATGATCACCAGCTTACTGTATTTTCATATCTTCGTTGCCTGTTCATCAGTCAGTACAACCATGTCTTGGCAATTCAAACCACCAGCTGTTAGGAAACAGCTAGGGGCAAAGGGAAGCCCAAGGTCCAGAATGCTGTTAAGCAAGTCTGCAAGAACAAGTAGCATTAGGCTGCTTATGGATGTTTTTGGTGGGATCTAATTAAATGTTTATTAGCAACATCGCTCAGAATAAGGAGCTTCTACTGAATAGAAGGTTAGTTTGGTTTTTGTTGTCAACCCAAATGCAGTTCCTTCTGCATCTCCTAAGCGCAGAGTTCTCCGCCTGTTTGCTTTAAATAGCCACCTCTTCTGCAGCTTTAGCCAAAATGAAGGCAGAACTTGAATTTCAGTTTCAAGTAAGGAGATCTTAAAGCAGCCTTGCCTAAACTACAACAGGACACCAGGCAGGGTCACATGGACCTCATCCTTCTGGCAGCCCATTTTAACAGTTCAGAATATACAACATAGATCAGTGTTTTTATCACCTGGGCAGCTTTGCCTCTGCTGCTCTCTATCCAAGGCACACAAGTTTGCATTCCTGAGAACTGCAGTGCTTTGGCACAACATCTGCTGAGCATGCCAGGTGGGGCAGCACGACTGCTAGGAGGGCAAAAAATAGTCAGATACAGAGGGAGAAAGACACTCAAAGTCCATATGGGGTTAGAGGACAGATTTAACCAAGGATTTGCACTCTAAGCTGAACAGGGAGAACCAGGAACGACAAGGAGGGGTTGCTAGAGCACAGGGTCAGATGCATGGGCAGGACTACTCCCTGCTCTGCCCTGAGGTTTTAGAGCTCCTTAGATCTACTACGACTATTTCCTTATCTTAGCTGTGCTGTTTGTGAGAAGCCACTGCCTGAGGAGCAGCTAGATGTTGTAGATAGACCTCACACCCCTGGTTCCGATGGGAGCCTGGGCAGTGCTCAGTCCCACATGCTGGGCCTGCTACCATGCCCCCTGCCAGTCCCCACACCTCCCTTGGCAGAAAGGAATGGCTTTTGACACACACAGGTTCAGATTAGGTAGGACCAGGCCCAGTCTTGTGGAGCTCTGCCTTTAAATCCTGTGATGATAAGAAGGAAGAAATATGTGGGAAGCATCCACAATAATCAACCATCTCAAGTTAATTAGCAATTAATTTAGTGAGCTACTGAAGTCTAGCAAAGATGAATCCTGAGAGATTCTGGTCACAGTTACCCTGATGTAAATCTAGATTAACTCCTAGAGAGAACATCAATCTCCATGACAGTTACTTCAGATTTACATCCAGCTCCTCAGAATTTGTGCACTTGTTTTCACAGCCATGTGGGAGATCTGTCTCAACACAAATCAGCTCTGCTCTCCTGCAGCTTCTGCAAGGTATGCACAGTTACACTGCTGCAAAAATCCAACCTCAGTGAGACGTGGAAATGAAATTCTCTGCTCTGATGAAACCTCAGCCACCCACACAACAGACAAAAAACTTGCTACAGAGCCAGCCACTGCAAGTGGTCATTACATCTTCCTCGGCTCTGAGTGTCTGGGCAGGAAGGGCAATTCCCTCTCACTGGATTTCACGAAAAAGCAGCAGAAAAGGGCAAGCAACAACAAAACTATATTCTTCCGCCTAAGACTCTTAGGAGGGATATTAAGAATACCACATCCACAGAGCTGCACACCTTTTACTCCATCTCACCCCACCAGCATCCACACATGTCTCAAAGCTGTCTTTCCAAGATGGTGAAGAGAAGGCAGCACCTTTGGCGTGTCAGCACTGTCCCTGAGGACACCCACTGTAGCTCTGTCAAGGTATTAATATTGATGTGACAGAAGAACTGCTTGCACAGCCCCCTGCCACCACATACTAATGCCCCCAAGGTCTGCATTCCCACCCCTGCACAGCTTTAGTTTCCCCTTTCCCTCGTCCCCTAAGCTACCTGCCGGATTTAAGTGATATAACACCCCTTCCCACCCAAATGACTCTCAAGCAAAACAGTGCAGCCCTGCCCACAAAATGCCAAGCTGGTTCGGGCAGAGAAACCTTTGTCTGCTCATGAGGAAGCCAGAGCACAGGCCACAAGCAGCAAACAGAAGAAATGCCAGTGTATCAATACAAGTGATGAATTCAGCACGCAAATCGTTGGTGAAATGTGGAGACATATAGAATCACCCCTTCTGAACGGCTTAAGTTAACATCACTATGAAACTCTTGCAACAGCCAAACTCTTTGGCGTGGGGACTTCACAAGCAAACAAAAACCTCCCCATATCAGTCAAGCTTTGAACGAATCGTACAAGTTTCTTCACTGACAACTGTGTTCACCTGCAGACCCTAACTTACTCCGAGTTTTATACTTTACAAGGACCAGCTATAAAAAGGAGCTGAGAAGTCCTTTGCTGTTCCTTTGCCTCTCGGCCACAAGAGATGGGGTGAAATCAAGATGATCTGGCAAGCTCAGAGCACAGTCTTCATCCACTAAAATGGATGTCACAGAAGCCTATTTTAGAGTGATTTTTTTTTCATTCTCATGTTAAATACCTTTCTGAAGACTACTTAGCCATTAGAGTGTGTTCATGATCCCTCAATTGGAGTTCCTATCAAAACAGTTTGACCAGGTTGCAAGCAACACCATACTAACAAAGCAGAGGTCATGAGTACAGGTAGCCAAGATTTTCATGGCCCCCAGCATTTGGGGAATATAAAACCAAAAGTATATCATAAGGCAGACAAGTTGCAGTAGACTGCACAGAAGATATGTCAACACTAAAACTTTGGTCTTGGATGAGATTCAAATTACAGAAGCAAGTTACTTCCATGGTGGAAAGCAATATTTTGAATCTATAAGAAAGCTTGTAAAGGGACAGTGCTAACCATTTAAACAGAGCCCATGATTCATTATCTATTTAATCTCTTAAAAAAAAAAAAAAAGACAAACAGCAAGTTTGAAATGAAAAATAACATTTCTTTAGGAATTTAAATGAAGTGACTATATTTTCACAAAGTGCTTGGCAACCAACACCTTCCCTTACACAAAAAAAATACGCAATAGTAATTTTTAGGGCTGGATACTTTTAAAGGTTCTATATGTTAGCTAGATAAACACTGATTTTTTTTAAATATGACATTTTAGCTAATTAATTCTGGGGGGGGGGAGGGGAACTCTTCACCAACCTATTTGGCTTGTACTATCAGACCTCTCAAGAAATAATAAGCGTTTAAGAACTGGCCTACAGATACAAGCTGTAGCCATGTTGTGAGAACTTTAAGAATAGCTGTTCCAGAACCAATGTGTTTACCAACACATGTACATTAAATGATTTACATATATTTACTGCACACAATAAATAGACAACAACAAAAAACCTCCAAACATACTAAGAACCAAGCAAATTTTGAAGCATAATATAATCTCTACCTCCATAAAGACACCAGGCAGAAATCTACCTGGGACTGCGCATAGATCTTGGATGACTTTTCTGAAGTCAAGTGAATTTCACCAACAGATGAGAGAGGAATTTGTGAGGTTACCCAGGGCTGGGCAGGAACTTCCTGATGAATTTCTAGAAGACCCACTGGGCACTAAGCAGCCAAACAAAACTATCTGTCGTTGTACCTTATCTCCAGGATGTCTCCAGCTGACCCACTCACACCTTCTGCTGTGTTTTAGACAGGACTGAGCTCTTTAACAGAGATGAAAGCAAAATATATGGTAAACCAGAATCTCACATTACCAAAATTCATTAGTATAGTAGCAAGAGGTAGACTAAAAAGCAAAATAGGATGACGATTTGAAAACTGTCATTAAATTTCCAGGACGCTAATCCACCAAGGAGCATACTGCACCCTTGAGAGCCTTTAATTATCACATCTGCAACAGGAGAGTTAAGGTTGTGTCAGCATTTGTATTATACATCCCTAATTATACTTTAGCCAACAGTCCTGAAACTTACTGAAATGTGATATACAAGCTTTTGCTCCAGAGGAGGGAAAAATATAAATAAATAAAAAATTCAGTAAGTGTTTAAATCAGTGTAGTTGTGATTTCACATTTTTATACAAAAAGAAAAAAGACAAAAAAGGCATAACTTTCACGATTCAAAATGAGATAATACTTTGGCAGTCACTTAAGTCTGAACCTTGGAGGCGATAAATGCCCTTAATTCTAATCCCAGTTAAGGTGACAAGGATCTCCAAAGGATGAGGGATTTCCAGTGCCTGAACATCTATTTAAAACGAAGGGAGTTAAAGCACCCAGTTACTTTCGAGATCTGCTGTACTTGATCTGCTGCTTTAGAGAGCTTGATCCTGATTCCATCCCAGGGCAGCTAGTGCCTAAGGTTAGGCAGATAAGCACTATAAACTCCCAAACTTTATGTAATATACGCTGCATACCATACAAATGACTTATCCACTGAATATACTTTACATTGGATGGAGATTTGCTCTTCCCTTGATGTTTGTATGTGGCATACTGCACTGTGTCTTGCCATTGCCTTTTCTTTTTTTCCCCCCCTCTCCCCTCAATTGAAAGATGTATAGTACCTAGTTTGGAGCTCATTCAGCAGCCAACCACATCAGGGAGAGCAGAGAGCACTTACCTGCCTTCTAGTTACCAGAAATGGGATTGCAGTAGCTGGGATGGAGATGGGAAGCAGCGTTATGAGAGCAGAAGGAACAGACTGAGGCACTTAAGGCATCTGAAACTGCATTAAGTGGTCTCAGTGCCAAAGTTGTGCCAGTGAAGTCAAAAATAAAGTCAATAAGATCAAAGTTAAGGCCAGTTTGTGACCTCAGCACCAAGATTCAGCTAGCTGCTGAATGCATCCATCCTTTGGTGCCCTGAGCTCCAGGCATTGAGGCCCTCAGTTACCCTGATATCTTGCTGGATATCTTTTCATTCCCATTACCTCAGTGATATCCTCCCAGCAGAAAGTGTGGTGAGCCTGACCTTTTTAGAATAAATCCCCCCCCCACTTTTGCCAACAGGCTGAGTTTATTAGCTTGGCAAGCTGATCTTAACAGACGCTTTCATCAGACAGCAGCAATGCTCTAGACATTTGTTTGCTTCCACTATAGCATCAAACAGCATCTGCCCAATGCTAACAGTGCAGTTACCCCACTGATCACTGAGGGGAGCAGTACTGGTTACTCCACGACGCCTACTGCTGCTGCAGCCTTGGAAACCCCCGAGTTCCTCAGGGAACACACAGACATCACGCTCAAAGCCAACAAGGCTGCTGGTAACACTGGTTGCTTCACGCTGGACAACTTCAAGCCATGACAACACAGAGCAGTGGCTTTTGCTGCTGAGAAGAGAGTATCAGGATCTTTTCAAACAGGAAGCATGGGTGAACCTTGAAATTTTACAACTCACAAACCCCTGCTGATGCAAACTGACCTTGTTTTGTCTATCAGCTAAAGCATGAAGAAGAATTAAGTTTAATTTTGGAGTAACTTCTGAGCTTGCCTTAGGCCAAGCTGAGCAAAGATTCCAAGCCCTGCTTGGGTATAAAGACTGGGATAAAACTAAAGAGAGTGCTTAGTCTTTCCAGTTCTAGCACCAACTTGATTTCTGTCTTCTTTTCTGTGCAACAGTTAACACACCCATGGAGGGAGCCTGCACATACACAGAAACACAGGTCGGCAAAGCTGCTTACATAAGGCCCCTTCTTTAAGGAAATACCTCATGCAAAGGGGAGTGGGACTCTGCTTTAGCACCATAGTGCTCAAACACGAGTGTCTGGCTTCACTGGTGGATGTAGAAGGGGATGAGAACTAATTGCTGTCTTATCCCTTCTAGCCCTTGCTTTTCATGGTACCTTGCACCAAAAAGATGCGGGAGAAAAAAAACTTGGCCTTCCAATCCCCTTGCTTCAAAAGGAACAATAAACACAAACAAATAAAACATAAAACCAAAAAAACACTAATATCCACCAATGTCACTAACAGGGTGCCAGCAAAAGGCTTAGAAATCCTCAAATAAAATTAAGCACTCAGAATTTTCATCAATTAACAGCTTCAAAAATGACACATAAGAGATTAGCACATCAGAAAAGCTTAAAAATTTACACTCCTCTAAGGTCTGAAACCATTTCTTGAACAACAGAACACACACTTCAGTGGGATAAAAAAATATTATCATGTAAATCACTATGATGTGCAAGGAAGACTATCTGGCCTGAAAGGATAGTGGGATTTTCTACTGATCTTTATCCTGATCCCTAGTGTGGTGGCTTACGAAGCACAACTCCTAGCATCATGCAGCAACTGAAGAAAGCTGTCAGTCACAGGCAAGTCCATGTAATGCCAACGTTTCATACTTCAGGAACTGGGCTAGAAACAGTTTGATGGACTAATGCACCAGTTTTCAGGCCCAATATTGGTTTCAAGTTAATTCCAAGTACCAGCTGTATTCTCAGAACCGAAGTGCACAACAGTCACAGCTTTCAGTTGCCGAAAGGAACAAAAAACCAAAAACGGTTCTATTCACACATTCTGTAGCTGTGACCATCAGTTCATTTCCATCCATAACAAAACCCCTTATTAAAAAGGCATTATGTTCCCCCCCACTATTTATTCTAATGAAATCTCAACAGCTGATCTATTAGTGGTTAATAATATTCTAGGCGGTAATAAACTTGATCCCAAAGACAGTGCATGCCATGAAATCAAAGTTAACTACAAACACTTCCACAGGCCTTGAAAACTGTATTTTGGTCCAAAACTAAGCAAGGGCTACAAGTTACTAATACTGTTAATGGTATTTGGGGCTGTAAGAAATATTATGAACTAGAAGACTTTGATATCAACATGCAAAAAATTGTCATTGCTAGAAATTCTTGGGCCTTCTAAACCCACTGAATACTTTGCTTAAGCAAAAATACAAACTACAGGCATTACAGTAAAAGGACTACAGAAACAAGAACCACAGGATTCTACCTCAGAGCAGCTACTCCTCAACTCAGAAACCATGCAACCACATGTCTTTCACAAAGTCATGTTAGATGGCTCATCACTTACTGTGTTAAAGCAATGCTGCTAAATAGTGGGAAGAAAGTGCAAAAGTATTGGAAGCAGTCTCATGCAGTAATTTCTATACAGCTTCCCTGGCTCCAGTTATTTATATATCATCCCCAGGTAGTGGGCAGTATGTCATTTTCAGGTGGGCACATACTGAGACTCCCAGATTTACCTTAACTCACACAGGTAACTAGCTTCCCTGAGGTCTGAATTTCTTTCTCATTATTACTCATACATTTTGAGCTAGCAACTTGTTTCTGCTGATGCACTCCATTGCCACTAGTTTTACACTAAACCAGTTTCTACCTCCTGGGCTGTTCACTGGATTTATGGACAACCTATCACACAGTTTTCAGAAATTACCAATGTAGGCGATTTCAAAGCTTACAGAACAGCTCTGCCTCTTTCATATCTGGACAACATCAAACAGAAGCTGTTCATCTGAGAGGATGTGATGGATAAAAGGGCAGTTTGTGCTTGCTTGGATGATTGTGTTGGTAGCAGAAGCTTACTGGGCTCTTTATGAGACAGATGGCATCTCTTCTAGCCATCTATTTGGGCTGGCAAGATGACAGACAAATGGAAAGAATGAGAGCTATGCAAAGAGCAGCACAGAGTGGTACCAGCTAGACAAAGGTAAAGTAAGAAAAGGCAGCACAGCTAAGAAACTCTCTATTCCAACTGGGAAACATTCCATTCCAAGGACAGCATATCACCTTGGACATCTGCTCCTGATTTCAAGTTTTGTTCAGAACCAGCAATGTCAGGATTAATTGGGGTGCTTTGGTAGAGCAAATACCCAACAGACAGCGGACACCTCCAGCTAGCTCTGGTCTGCCTCCTCTCCCCAATGCCTTCACTATTCTCACAAGCACAGCTTTACAAAACCCAGGATCTCGGACAAATCCATACCAATAGCCTATGACAAAACACAGTAAAGTCAAAGACTGTTAGCAAGACCTGACTTTTAAGCACGCTTGCCAAACAAAGTGAACCTCCCCCCAAATGCTGAATGTACAGGTAGTAGCCTTCTCGGTCCAAAAGAAGGAGCCAGCACCATGCCTGAATCAGCCTCTTACCACCAGCACAATTGTTTTTTCAGGTTAAATAAATAAATAAATAAAGAGAGACCTTTATGTAACATTAGAGCCACAACCGAGAGGAACAGACCATTAACAGTTACTTAGCATGAAGTACTCACACATGCTGGTAAGAAACTACCACAACCAGCACTCAAGGGCTTTGAAATGATAAATAATGGACTAAAATAACCACAGCATCGAGGCACTCATCTCCTCACATATGTCAGCACAAGTTAGGTATCATGAAGGTAGGCAAGGAAGTCCTCCTCTCTAATTTAGAAAAAAAGAAGTTAACTACTATAATTAGGTGGCCATTCTAACTGGGCTTGCAAATGCTGGGACAATGACTGGCAGAATAAAACAGCCATTACACACTTTTCAGTCACAGGATTTGTTACAGCAATTCACAAAGCTCCCAGCAGTTTCACAACAAAATAGTCACATCTGCAGTTCCACAAAAATGATCCTGTGTGTGCCAACATTTCATCTTATGAATGTTTGCAGGCTCCGATTTCCATGTTTAGGAAAGCACTGAAACAAGTGCTTTTATTTAATTAATTAGCTAAAATTATTTCACCGCTCTGGCTTGCTATTCTCAAAATTAAGGAGCAAACTGCTTGGTCAGCGTAATGGAATGGTGTCAGTGATTTATACCAACAAGAGAGAAACTCCAATCCTACAGGAAACAGAGAAACCCAAGCCCCAGGCTAGTAAAATGCACTCCTACTGAAACAGGAAAACTTGCTCTGCAAAACCATCAGAAAAACGTACTGCTCCACAGAAAAACAGATTGTCCAGATGATGCTAGAAAAAATAAATATGTTTTATTCACCTGCATGTTAAAAAAAAAGAAAGGAAAAAAAAAATCAAGCAGGCAAGTATAATTCTGTAAGTTTACAGCAAATTCAAAGGCAGCATAGGTTTAAGAGATAAGAGTACAGCTTAAGTATCATCTTTGGCAAAAGAAATACTTTCGCAGAGGGCCTAACTTGCTTACAAATCTCCTGACCTAGACAATGTGACATAAATCTTGCAAGAGTGGAGAAAAATGAAACCTCAAGCCCCTAAGGACTATTACTGCCATTAACAGGCCTACAGGAGCTCAACTGTTATTTTTTTACTGGACGGTAAGCCTGTATTTTGCATAGCATGAGTTTCAGTTGCATGAGTTGCATTCAGACATACAAAAATCTAATGAACTACTGAGAACACATGGAATATATGCGGGGAAATCAGGCTACCCAACTTTTGGGTGATAACCAGCAAAGTTCTAAGATAAATCTCTGGTGGGATTCTGTGGAAAAGCCTATGGGGCTGTCTCTACATCTGCACACAACAACTGTCAACTTACAACCAATGGAGTACTTGTGAGAACGTGATTTTCAGATGCCAGCTGGGAGAACAGAGAAGGTTCAAGAGACTGTTCTGCTCCCAGGTATCATTCAGAAAAGAAACCTCTTGGCTACTTCCTTCCCAATCCCATTACTATTAATTCACTGTTTTCATTCTGCACACATGAAGTAAAACTGCAGTCCTGGTGAGCTGGTGGGAGGCAGGAACAGGGCTGCAAGATACAATATTGTAATTAGACAAGCATCTGTCTGCCTTCCTCTTTGCCCAAAAAGGCTGCTTAAGAGCAGCTAAACTTTAGGAGTCCTGCCTTTCAAGTGGTTCCGAAGCCTGCTATCCTCCACTGGAACCTTTCCCTTGTTTTTACATCCATAAAACATTCACCTCTACAGAGGTCTGAAATGCTGCTGGTTGCCAAAAGTCTCTTGGCATTGGAGGGAAGAAACAAGCTAGTAATTGGAATGACCTGCTTTTACAGATTGCATGTCATCTGTAATGAAAATAGTTATTATTTATAGCACCTTAGAGATTCATCTAAAAACAAAGACCCTCTCCCCATTGTGCAAATTTCTTAGCATAATTTTTCAGTAATTTTCATTTTATTCAATGGTACTTGTAAAAGCTCTCTGCACCTTTTTAAAAGGCCAATATTTTCAAAACATTCCTAACGATCTCCAAGATGCCATTTAGTGACTCCTGCCACTGCTGGCATTATAAACAGAACACATTTTCCCAGCGGAGAGGAGCAGCAACGCTCTGTAGGGAGAAAGGAAATGGTTGTCTATCCTCAGGACAGAAAGCATCAGGACTGCCACCTTCTGGGGTGCAAAATTCTGGAAAAAAGAAATATGTAATCTCATTTCAAAGTGGCTCAATAGATAGACTGCATATGAGCAACTAAATATGCAATAATAAACTTCAATTTAAAAAAGAAGAATTCCTGTTAACAGCCTCAAGAGTTAGTTAAGGTCTTGCAGCACAATATCCTAGAACTAGTCCACATATACACCAGTACCAGGGCAAAACTTTTCTTCAGAGATTACAGGGATGGGTCAAGCCCATATCCATGGGATTTCCATCTCTGCAAAGTCTAGTGACACTGGAAAGCCACCACTATTACATACTGCAAACAAGGTAAACGATCAGTCTAAAGGCAGCAAATGCAGCAGGGTTGGTTTTAAAGGGTTACCAAATCTCCGAGAAAGGCTTGTGTGTTAAGCAGTGCCCAAGATAATTCGGTAATAGAAGTCATGCTCTAAATTTCTATGCCTCCAGGCTTAAAATTTCTTGCAAGGCTAACTAGTTACATGAGAAGCAAAAGAACTGAGACACTGAGAAACAGCTAATAGCACCATCTAGAACTCAAATGATGTAAGATGAATTGGTTCGAGCTCCTTTTGGGCTGTTTGACATTAGCAAGACAATGCAGATGGAACTGCCTTCCAGGGACCTGTAGAGATTTCTGTCCTGACAGCTGTCTGGTTGCAAGAGTGCCGAGTTTATGTGCTAGAAGACAAATGATTTAAAAATCTGAGCTTACCTCTTAAGGACAGGAGATGTGGACACTTTCTTCCACATGAGATAGCTCGTCCTTGGCCAATACTAGGGAGAAATTTGGGTATCAATCTGGAAATGAGTGGATGCTCTGGATTTGGAAAAGCACCTTCAAACTCAGCTTCTAGAGAATCAGAGATATGGGAATATTTCTCCTACTGTAGCTGTAAGAAGTATGAATTGTTTAAGGGGCTGATAATGTAAAGAAGAACAGAATGATGAACAGCCCGTTCAGAGAAACGAAACACTCCTTTGAGGCTTGCACTGAGGAGACACAAACTAAAGACCTGCTCAAGAAGGAAGTTTCTGGTTGTGAGGAATGGCATGACTTTCATGGTATTACCTGCATTCCTGTTTGGAAAAAAGCACAGCCTTCAGAGACAATGCCATAGAAAATCTGAAATTAAGAGCAACACAAAGCAGATCCTGGTCTATCTCTGTTTCTTGACAGCATTGTCTCCTCTAAAACTGTGGTTAAAAATCCACAATATTGAACACTTGCTGGCCAGTCAGACTGCTGGGTGACTGAAGACCAGTGAAGGGAAACTGAGGCATGAACTAAATGAAACATCAGAACAGGTCAAATATACCCCAAACAAAGTATATTTCCACACAAATAAATTCATCCTCCAAATTCATCAGAGTCTTCCCACCACGAGGTGAAATCAGTAGAGAGAGAAACTACACATTAAAATGGTAGCCCAAGTATGCTGCAGTTGTAATATTGAACGAAACTATGCACAGAATTAATATTAATGAATACAAACGGCCCTGTTAGCTTGGAGTCCTTCAAGAAGTACAAGTTTTTCCTTCTAAGAATGTCAGAAACAAATTTGAATAAGTTATGTTAAAAGGAACAACCTAAAGAGAAATATAGAAAGACAGTAAATAATTGAAACAGTATGATCATATACACACATAAAAAAACCTCTTCAGTAGAATCATTATTTTCTAAAACCTTTTAAATTTCAATTTCAACTTTTGAAAAAGGATAATCATGATTTTAGAATATTTTTAATTTGCAGATTAATGCTCAGCTTGTTGAAATACTTCCCTTGACTTCTATTTACAATGTTTCAGTGCAAATACTCCAGTGTCAAACATTTTGGAGCTTGACAAAAATATTATTTGCAATGTTTTTTTATTACAAAAGTAATCAAAAATGCATAGTGATTTTCACCAATTGTGCACCTCTCCATGTTCAATGTCTGGTTCTGGTAAAGGCACATGCATATGGAAAGGAAGCACGGTGCATTAATGTTAGCACATTTCTGTAGGTAAATAATCTCTGTTTCCCAAACAAATCTCTCAGTCTTCTGCATTTCTCAGGGTCACAGAAACAAATGACAGGATTTGATCCCTGTTCACTTATAAATAGAAACATACTTGGTGAGATTACTTACTGCATTTACTCTTTCTTGCAAGAACTGTTTAATGAAGGCGAAAGGAAATGGAAGCTTGAGAGAATTCTTCCCCTTTTTGAAGTGAAAAAACCTAAATTCACTGGATTTGTAGTTTGCAGTAAAAATATGATTTTTCCCAATAGTAATTATCAGTCTTATATTTGCCAAGCATAGTGTTATTTTCGTATTTAATACGGACTTACAATAGTGTAATGTACTTCAGGTGCAATATGTAGTATTAATTTTCTAGCCTCCTGACTTGTAAACTGCTCCCTGATGACAGCTCCCTATACTGCAAAAACCTCAGTGGGAAAAGACTCTAAGGGTACACGCATCTTCACATGAAATATTTTGCATATTTTCATGACTGCTGACAAACTGCAGCAAAACAACACCTTATGAGCTTACAGCTGTGGAAATGCAGACTCCTTCAGAACCAGTAGTTTTGGTAATGCTGCAGAGCTTAATCTATTTCCTAACTTTCTTAGCAATTCTAGAAATTAAGAAGTTCAGAAATGACAGCTCCCAATCTCAAGTTCACCAGGTAAATTCATTCTGCTACCTCTAGGGAGCACAGATTCAATTTACACCGGCATATACAGAATACCAAAGAAAAACTAGTCACTCCACAGTCATGTTACTGCAACTGACTCGGAAAAAAAAAAAAACATTTGTACAGGTCCTAAAAGCAGATTCTAGGTCACTATCAAACTTCTTGGCTGCAATAACTTCTTGTAAAGGGAAGCATAACTAGTCTTTCTTAGACTTACAATTTCAGTCTAGACTATGGCGTCATCTTATGCTGTCAGTATCTGCCAGGCACTCTGGAGCTCTATCCTCCATCAGCTTCTTTAAGGAGCATTCTTATCTTGCACAAAACTGCTGTCTTCAGAGTTCTGGGTGCTCCTCAGCACTTTTAATGAAACATGACCTGTGGACAAAGTCAACAGTAAAGCAATTCTAGTGAAATATGAAGTACATTTTTGGCAGTTTAAGAAAACAGTGTAATTAAAACTAGCTGTGTCATAACTTAGCAGTTTGGTGGAGAGGTGCATACAGATGGGCCTTAGTCTCCATTATTCTAGTTAACGGCATGTTAGCAGCACGGGACACAATAATGCCTATCGGCAGGAAACCAATCTCCACGCCTTGCAACTATCATTAATTGCTTTCACCGTAGCTTTCAAAACCTCTTTGAGCATCCAGTTCATGTCCAGGCACACCCAAGAGGACTGAGCTTGCACACCACGCAATGAAGTAAATACCTATATGCTAAACGAATTCGCACAAATAAAATATTACATGCAGTTAATATTCTTTATTTTTGTACTGATTGCTATACATCACTTAATTCTTTTCAAAAAGACCGTATAAGTGGAGTTTTTATAAGGCAGTGATTGACACTACCAGTCTGAAGGTATTTATCTGACACCACATACAGGAGATGATGGTCTATCCACCCCCTAACTGCACTGCTTACACCTCAGGGTAAGTGTGTGTCACAAACTGGAGTTGCTAACCCATGCACTTGTATTCACATATCACTTGCAGCAGAAATGCAAAGGGTTGCACTAGCTGGGTGTTACACAAGTAAGGACAGTAGCAAGACACAGAACCAAACTAATTACGATAAGGAATTATGAAGAAAAACAGAAACTAACACCTTTATGCTAGAATTTAGTCTGTTTAGAATACTCAACATTTGAGACAGCTACTCTTAACCTTAAATTAGCCATGAAGATTACGCTATTAATTTCTAAACTCTGTGTGTATGCCTCAGAGCTGAAAACCAGGATGTGGGCCCCACTGAAGTGAGTTATGCAAGGCTGCTCTTGACCTGGATAGGTCACGATTTAGGTTATGTGCAACAGAGCACTAAGCAAGGAAGGGCTACAAGAGAAAGACCCAAAACTCTAGACGGTCAAAATCAAGAGCCTTACAGCATAAGCTCAAAACTGACCTGTAATGTGCAAATTATCACCATGCTCATTCTTTAAAATGTTGCTTGAAATCACAACTCAGGTGGGTTCCTCACCATTTATGGATGGGAAGTCTCAAAACACAGAGCTGAAAGAATTACTGTGCCAAAGTTCTGCAATGGAATAAAACGCCCTGTTACTTTCCAGAGACTTGCAAGATCCTTTCCTTTTCTGAATATCATGACTCACTTGCAGTGCAGTAGCATATAAAGGGCTAAAAGCACCAAGTATGTTATATGTATTCAAGTTCCTGCCTGTTGGATGTGAAGAAACAGACGACTAAGCTTCCATGATGATCTTCCATATCCTTCCATAAATATGCATGTGGAAGAGAAAAATGTCTTTTTTTCTCTCTCCTTTTTGCTATTCTTTCCCTCTGCCCTTTAAGGCATTTCTTGATGTTGAACTTATTTCTCAAAACAACATCGAAGTGGGGCCTGAGGGAAGTAATCAGGATCTCCTTCAACCTTTTTCTGCTAAAAGACGCCAGTAGCACAAGTCAGCTATCCAGTGCTTTGCATCCGCTTGAATGTTTAGTCTGCAAGGAGTCTCAGACATACTCCAAAGTAGAAATGCTGTGTTTGTATCTAAAAGCCAAAACTACATTCTCTAAAGTGTCAACTTACACTGAGAGCCCATGCCCTGTCACAGGATCAGCTTAGGGTTCACATCAGTGACGCTTTGCTAGTCTGCACAGGATAACTGCAAACCCGAGCAGAACCTGCAATAACAAAACTCCCATTAATTTTGTGAAGATACAGCTTTTTGAAGAGTACATGACAAAATCCCAACTTGGGAAGCCTCTTTTACAAAAACCATCAGGGCTTGAATCTCTGCTGCCTCTTTTGTCTTTTGACTCAACATCCCACAAGAGAAGAAGATCTGGCTAAGCAACTAACGAGCTAAACCTAAGAAAATCTCTTGACTTTTGGTAAGAATTTTGTTCATTAACTGCAAGATTCATCCAAGCAAGTGGAATTCTTTTATAGTCTAGTAGACAAATTAACTCATTTTATTCAGGAAACAGAAATTTTCTTTAATTTGTGCATTAATTTTAGCCTTTTACTGAATGAACTGAACTTCCCTGCATATCCTTGTGCTGACAAGCCCTACATAGAGCTAATGATACCATGAAAACAAATCCCTGCTTTTAACACAGGATTTCTCAGACTATTTAAGGGACTTACAGTCCTATACTGTCTGATCTTTTAGACAGAAGCAAGAAGAGCCAGGAGAAGCTTTTTTCCCCCACCCCTCGCACTGCAAACCAGTGTGATTGCCATTCCTGTTGCAACATCTGCCTTTCCAGACATAAAGATGGAACAATAAAGAAAGCATCATGCCACATAATGTAATTTCGGTATCCAGAAAACAAAATAAATACTCAAAGATAACTTGATCTGTCTTTTTATACCCCTATTCTTTTTTAGCACAGACTGCATCTCATAGTGGAAACAAGCTCTTCCATTTCAAACCATGCTAGGCATCGCATGAATTTACTTGCTGTTCTGCTTTGTACCAAATCACTATTGATACCACTATCAACACGAACAGATGCACATTACAGTCACTCAGTTTGCATTCCTATTGCATCTTCTAGCATTTATTATATGCATGCTACTAAAGTGCTGGCCTCACTACTCCACGCCCCTCGTTCTAGCTTTAAGTGCAGAACATCCGGCCAGCAGCTCTGCCTGCAGCAGAGCGACAAACATCTCAACCCTGAGACCATAAACCGTTGTGATAATGCTAGGTGAGAAGTAAAAATCAGCAAGAACTTACAAGGAATAATACATATTCAATTATTGCAAAATGGATTATACTAGTGAACATGTGCTTACCTTCCTGCAGGTACCTACAGAAACCTGTGAGGCACATTATATGCATATGTAAAACACCATTTCAGGAGTCTGTCCCAATCCACACTCAAACCAGGAGACTAACATTTCTCTACCTCAGTGGGAAAATACCGAGCACCAGCACAGCCCTGGTCTTCAGCTGTACACCCCTAAAACAAGCATATCAAGCAATGCCAATTGCTGCAAAAGCACTACGTTCTGCTACTCCAAAGGCATACAACAGAAAAACAAGTGCTTTTTTGTTTGCTTGCTTTCTGCAGATATTACACACGTAAAAACCAGCATGCCCTCATGTACAACACAACCTCCGCCAAGAGCAGCACAAGCTCCAGATCCATCCAACATTTGAATTTCACCCACCCAAGCACCGGCTGGATTTCAGCCATCCAAGTAGCCGCCTTAAACAAGGAAGAATCGCCCGAAGCTGCTGGATAAAAGCCGCGGATAAGGGCAGACCCTCAGCCCGCCTGCCCGCAGCCTCGGCCCCCACGCGCGCTACCTGCAGCGGCTCTGGCGACGCGGCGCCCGCACCGCCGCCTAGCAGGGACACGGGCACGGCACCCGGAAAGCTGCTGCTGCTCACGGTACACATATATAGTGCTGCTGCTCAGGGTACACATATATAGACATATAATAGGCGTATATTTAAAGGCAGCCCGGTCGCTACCAGGTTAACTACCAACCTCACCTATTTCCGAGCGGTCCCCGCCAGTCCCGGCTCCCCTCACGCTCCCGCCCAGCACGGGCAACCGCGGAAAGAAAACGTCGTCTTTTTTTTTTTTTTTTTTTTTTTTTTTTCCCTCGGATGTTTTACAGAAGGAGGAGGAACGAATCCACAGCAAAGAGCCCGACCTTGGGCGCACGCCCCCCTCCCCGGGGCCCTCTCTCGGAGCTCCCTGGGGCTCCAGGGGCAGCCGCTGCCGGGGGAGCAGAGGGGGGGGCTCTTCCC
>NW_010587198.1:274416-308406 GCF_000705375.1 Tinamus guttatus
TGGAGGATGAATTTTTGCTTAAGGAAGTGATTTAGCTGTGGCCAAATGTCATAGCACAAAGGAGCATCTATATCCAGGAATGTCTGTTACTGTATCTTATTTTTCAAAATGGGGGGAATGAACTGCCACTGACCTTAAAAGGAGCAGATAAGAAGAGGTCTGATTAAAGAAAGAAGATGCTGTTACTCCAAACTATACTGGGTGTTACTGGTCTTCATGTTTCCTTATATTGGCTCATGACCAGGTGGACAGTTTTTCAAATGTGACCAAAATCAGGGCATTGAAGGGGATGGGAAGCTGTCCTTATTTTCTTTCATGTCATGTTTTGAAGCATCCTTTATAGGTCAGATACAGTCACAGGGGGACTGTTGCTCTGTTTCTGAGTGGTAGTAGTTAAACTTCATGTTTCCATCTGTCTTTCTATATAAAGAAAGATATAGATAAAGATAAAGAATATAATCAAAACAAAGCAATAAGGAAGTTTGAGAACTGTTAAAAGGGGTCATTAGGATGTATTGCAGTATCTTACCCCATCAGGGAAATAGAGTTTGCTTAATTGAAGGAGGGCTCTTGAGAAAGCATTTTGTTTTTAACCAACTAGTTAATGCTCACCTGATATCTTGGTACTGTAGGAGAAAAGAGAGCATTCAGTCCAGTTCAGTGACTCTTAGTTATTACTCATGGCAACAGTCTTGCTCTGACTGAATTTGTCAGAAGGACAAGCTATAGCCCTAACAGACTCTTAGGGAGCCAAAACCCACAAAAGGAACAAAAGAACCGCAGTAAATGATTTTACATGTTTACTATTTTTTGTCACTTCCTTGATTTTTTAGGACTGCTTGGCTGCACTGAAGTACGACACCAAGAACAAAACAGTAGGACAGAAAAGGATGATAACATGTGTGACTCGGGTCACAATAGAATTGGTTGGGCCAACTCTTTTGATTAAATGCTTTCTGTCCTGCTAATCAGTGGGATTGTGTAGCTGTAACAAACAGCAGAATTTTCCACAAATGTTAGTCCCTCCAGTCTAGTGAGGGACTATAGCAAAGGGCTATAAGGCAGTCAGCAGTAAATGGTGTGATTTTGGTATCCCGAGTCTAAATGTATGTAATTGAGAACAGTGCCAAAAGGACAAGGTAACATCATTTCAGTCTTCGTCTTGTGTCATGTTCTGCAGGTCCTAGCTTGACCCCTTCTGCTCTGCCTGAGCCATCACAGGTTCTCTTTCTTTAATCCCCTCATGATCTCTCTAGATTTCCTTACTGTCTTCAGAGCTCAGGTAATGCCCTGCACCAAGAGAGCTATTTGACCTCTCGTCTCTAGCAATAGGGCAATGAAAGGACTGAGAATGGCCTCATTTCTTGGGCTATGCTGTGTCTCCATCTTCTCAATGAAGTTCTGGAGTTTCCCCACCTGCTGGGGCAGTGGTTACCTGTGAGTGTCAGCAGGTTCCAAATGAAGGTGTAGGGTTGTGGTGAGACAAACTTGAAGGATCAGAAAGTTTGCTGAAGTCAGTGTCCTGAAGTCTCAGATGAGGACAGTTTCCAGTCAGATCAAATTCTTTAATAGTAAAAGAAGGGAGAAAGAGTCCTCTCAGACTCTGTTCTACTCCTGGTCTGGATGGTCAAGATACTACATCGTTGATGAGGTTTTTGCGTTATTAATATTGAAGATTCAAATATATCAGCAACCCCAGCTGAAGGATAGAATAAGAAAGTCTATTACTAAATGGTAATGGGTCAAAGCTATTAAGAACTGGTGTTTCTTTCTTAAACTCCTTAAAGCTTACTTTACTTTGAACTTTTATAATTTATTAAAGAGAGGTAGCTGTGGAGAAAACTTGCCTTACATCTTCCTTAACCTTTGGCTCCCAGATCTTAACTTCAGAGGTGCTATTCTGAGCTTATACCTGCATTTATTTGACTTGGTATATAAGCCAAATGTGCTCTAGGGGTCAAACTCATCCATGGCGTAAGCCAGAGCAGTTCTCTTTGAAGCTGATGCAAGTTCCGTCTATGTATACCTGGAGTGAACTAAGTCTTAAAAGGCTTAGAGTTTGATTCTGTGTTCCTGTGTTCTTCTTGTAGCTGGTTGAATTTGAATAGCTATGGGGACAGTTCAAAAACCGGGAAACAAAAGAGTTAAATATAATATTTTGATTATTTTCTCAGATATCAACTAAAAGCTCCCTTCTCACTGCAGTGAGAGTGGTAGTGGGAGACTTTCCTAAGGCAGTACTGAGGCAGAAATAGATCTCTTTCAAAGTTAAATTTGAGATCCCTTTGCTTGTTAAACATGGATCATTTTAATCCATTGATTTAAATGTCGATTCTGTGGGCATTAACTCTTTTACAACATGACAGTCCTGTTTGTGTTTACTGATGTAATGTCCTGGGAGGAAAAAAGCGACAAAAGGGCAACCTTCAGTTTCAATTTAATGCAACTCAGGAGTGAAGTCATCCACTGCCTCTCTTGTTGATTTGGAGTAGTGACACATATCACTACTATATAGCATGTACACACAGAAATAACATAAGAGATGCTCAAGCCTGTGTTATTACTCACTTCCTACTTCTAAGTTAAGAATGTGTTAGTATGAGTGTTATGCAAACTGTCGATATGGTATTACCAAGAAGAAATACACTACAATGCATCGTAGGAGTATGGAGTGGTACAATTTTCCTGTGTGGGTTGGAGAAAGTTTTTTTTTTTTTTTTTTTTTTGATTACACAGACTATGATTAGCTTAGCTATTGCTAGTTACAGGTGTTCTAACACCCACTTTTCCAATTATGTGGTTTCTATCATGAGGGGCATCATCATTGAATCATTAGATGTCCAGCAGTGGACGAAGAGTCAGAACTCTTGCCTTCTAAGAGCAGTCTGGGTGATTTACTGTTTTATGCCCTGGTCAGTCAGAGGTCAGTCTCTTTATGCCTCCATCTTTCCATCTGTAAGTAGAAATAATCCAGAAGTTGACATTTATGCCTAGAAATTACTTATTCTTTCAGATGCAGTAAAAGAGCAAGTGAAAATAAGCATTTTGTCCCACATCAAAATGTGGTATTTGAAAATTTGTTTTTATCAGGAATTGGTCCAAACGTGAAAATGCCTTTATTTGTGTAGGGTGAAAAAAAACAATAAATGGTAGTTAGGGAACGAAGATTTCAGATATTTGTATAGTCCCAAAGTGAATAGGTTGTGGTTTATTTCCTGGAGAGAAAAAAATATATATATCAGTTGGAGTTGTCTCTGTGTTACCCAAGGTGTTTGTGGAAGTCATTGTTTGGGGTGTCATGCCACTGGGCTTCCCGACGTCATGCTGCAGAATTTCCCAGTTGCCTTACCTTGTATTCATTCAGCCTCCCTAGGACACCTCAGACAGGAGGGAGGAAAACAGGAACTCAAGGCAGCTGTGCTGCAGTTCAGTTAATGCACTGCAGCAGTGGAAGCTTGTGCAAATAAACAATAAACTGCTTTGGAACAAAATATTACTGTTTGGCTCAGCAACCTGAAGTTTATTGGTAAGAAGGAGCAAAGGCCAATACTAGTAGCATCCAAAAACTGGAGCAATCTCTTCATTCCCCCATATTCACGTAAGCACTAGCGATATCAGGGTGGACTCATACAGAACATGTGGCAGAACAAGTGTAAGGGCACAGAGTGTGAAACGACAGTGTTACTGTGAGTCTGGAAGCTATGGATGAGGTAAAATGGTCATGCCTTGATAAAGAAGGAATGGTCAACATGAAGTCTTTTAAATCTGTAGTTCTGTTGTGGGTCATGGTACAGGTGTTTGTCCCCATCTTCCCATGAGGGAGTTGGAAATCAGCTAGGAGAAAATTTGGTGAGACTTTACTCAGTCCCAGTAATTCCTGTCATGCCACACGCAGACACATCTTATAAGATTTTTCTTAGAATGCACAGAGCCCACAGCACCTAATCTGGGCCTCCTAGGAGGCTGAGAAGAGTGTGATCCAGGAAGAAAATAGTAGTGTATTTTCTTGCAGCACAGGGCTTAGCTTTCCTTCAGCACGAAGCAAAAGGCCTGGAAGTAGAGTGGCCGAGTTTTCACTGGGATGTATTTGAAAATAGATTCTTAATTCATGCTTCCTATCTGAGGAGTGCTGTATTCCTGCCTCCTGAGGCTCTCTGAGCTGTGTGTGCACTCGGCAGCTCAGGCAGATCTAAGCCTCCCAGCTTGTTCTCCCTGCGTCTAAATGTCAGAGCTTCCTCTGAAAGCCACTTAGGATACTTCAGGAATCCTCTCTCAAGGCAGCTGTAACCTCCTCGGAGAAAAGAGCATGTTCTGGTGAATAGCACTGGGTGATTAGAAAAGCCTCAGAAGGAGAGAGAAGGGGGGAAGGACATCTGCCACTGTTTTTATTTTAAAGTGATGTTAAAGCAATGGTTGCATCCTGTGTTTAAATGTTGTAATGGGTCAGAACAGAGACTGGGAACTCCCTGCATTTTGTACCTGTCACCTTTGGGAGCAATTGATAGGAGACAGAGGTGAGTTAATAAACAGAGATGTGTTAACTGGAGACCAATAATGCACAATTTACAGGAGGTTTTGGGGTGTGGATTTTCTAAAATCTCCTTGGTGATCAAGAAATTTTTATTTTTATTTTTTCTTTTTCAGAAGTAAGCCACATCTTGGATCATCCAGGGGCTTACTCTTTGCTGATCATACAGTTTAATCTGTGTATTTTTACCCCATTTCTGCCCAGAGCTCCCTAACGAGTTGTCATTCAGCCTCAGATCAGAGCTTGGGAATTTCTAGGGCTTTTGGGAACACAGCTGTTTCCTAGGATTTTGTTTTGTTATTGTTTTTCCCCCCAGAGGCCTGGGTGTTCTTCTTCTGTACTGCTCTTTCTCGCTTGCATTGTAGAGTCTAAGCCAAGGTGGGTGCTGTGAGCTCTCGCTGGCTTTGTCTTTCTGTGAAGCTGAAATTTTAAATAATCATGCAGTGTGCTTCAGGCATAGGATGGGCACCTTTCCCATAGGGTTTGATAAGCATAAATAAATACTTGTAGAAAAGACATCTATTCAAAGACCCCTCTTCTCTGATAGATCTCTCTTCCAAGCTGATCAAAGCACATAGCAGATACAGGGACTGTGACTCTGAGGGGTCATGCACGTACATCTAAATCTGCCTAAGTAACCTCTGAAGGGGCAGGCTGGGAAAGCAGGAAACACCCCTCTCTCACACACCTCCTGCCAGCAGGGCGAGAAGGGGCCTCCTGTCACCCGGAGCAGCTCTCGTCAGCACCAGGGCAGCCCCAGCCCTCCCAAAGGGGTCAAGCTATAACAAGAGAAGTAAAAACACGAGTAAGCAGGCAAAGAAACTATTTCCAACACCTTGGAATTAATGTGAACAGGCAAAGAAATTAATTATTTCCAACACCTTGGAATTAATGTGAGAATTAATGTGTTGATTTTTATCTTACCACTGAAAAGGTAAGATTTATCTGTTTGTCAAGACAGGTACATTTTTATTGAAAGATGTAAAACTTGCCCGAGAGACAAGCAAGTAAACAGATTTGACTGTAGACAGGTGCTTTCTTTATATAAAACTGGAGAGGCAGGGGATACATTTTTATAACCGTATATCCCCTCCAAATAGGTGTCCCATGTTGGGTGAAGGGTTATCATTTCTGTGCGAGCTGCAACCTGAGGGAAGTGGTGCCGAGGGGAGGCTGCAGTAGCGTGGCAGCTCTGCAGATGTCGCCAGTCCTTCACTCAGCCTTCCCCTCCGCTCCGGTTGGTACCTAGCTCCACCAGCCGTTTATTCCACGACCTCGGAGAAACTGCTGCTTGGACGGTAAAATAGTGCATAGCACAAGCTAAGGATTGCCAGCAATGAGCTGTGCCTGGACAGGAGGTGAAAATGGGAAATCTAAACAGTAATTGCAGTATTTTTTTTTCAATTATGTCTTAAGCAAACTCACTTACTTACCAGGAGTCAGAGACCAGTGTGAATGACTTATTGGGTTTTGCCAGTTAAATCATTAGGGCATTTCCTGAGCTTTGTTTAAAATGATTTATGGAGGCTTCTTTGCAACATTTCGCCTTCTCCTGGAATTCTCATGTAAAAATCCAAACCACATAATTTCCGTTCACATAACACCCACAGCAGGCATGTACTGTTCTCTGCTGGAGCTCAGAACTTGTCTACAAAGTCACAGGCGCAATTACAAAAAGAAAAAAAAAATCAGAAAAAAAGAAGAGGCGGGGGAGAAAATAACCTTGCCTTGCAGAGGTTGGCTTAGGTGCTACCTTGGCATGGTGAATAGGAGTGTGTGAAGTTAGGGCAAAGTGGGAGGGGAAAGGAGAGGGAGTTAGATTTCCAGATTGCTTGATGAGGTGACATTTTTGGAACATAAATGCAGCTGCCTGGCTAATTAACAGTTCTGTTTGGATGTGCTATAGCAGCACCGCAGGGATTTGGAGTCCCATGCTTCATTCACTTGGAATCAGAGTGCTGCTGCCCCTGCTCACCGCTGGGAGCAAAGCTGGCCTCTGTTGCATCAGCGAGAGAAGCTTTGCTTGGGCTCTGTTACCTTCATGGGAAGGAGGAGATAGTAAGATCAGGTTAGTACTATGTGTTTGGCTAGACTACTTGCCAACTACTACTGGAGAGGCACCTCAATGTAGCAAACTTTTCAGAGCAACTCCTTTAGTTATCTTGTAACACATATCTGCAGAGTCAGAACTTGGCCACCGCTTCTGGCTCTCGCCAGACAGTCTGTGTTCAGGAATGGAGTGCTCATCAGGCCCAGGAATCCATTTCGACATGCGCTTCATTTGCTCCCTACCCAAGGATTTCTTGTACTACTCTGAGCAGTGGTACTTTCTCAGCTTGCCATTTAAGTAAGACTGGGGGACCAGCATGGAGAGATGAGAAACATGTCAGGAGAGGGGCAGATCTTGGTGGGGTGAGCAGTAGGGCCTGGCTGCTGGGATCCTCAGGGCAGGGGTTTGTTCATGAGATCGCACCGTCTGCTAGCCTGCAGCATAGTGCATGGGGGTGCAGAGCAGGGTGCAGCTTTTCTTTTGCATTTTGAGAAAGTTTCTCAGACTGATGAGGAAAAACTACTAAAAATCATGCATGGTTTCTGGATTTCAATTTTTTAAAGTCATGGCTTAAAATATTTTCAAAATTTTTGTTAGTGAACAGTCCTCAAAATGCCAAAAATACAGATGAACTCAACTGCTAGGGAGGCTGCAGGTATCTCGCTGTTAATAAGTAATTTAGGCCTCTAACCTTTGGGTGGCAGGCCATACCCTAATTTGATATACAGGTGCTATCGGTATGAACTTACTTTGGTGCAGTAGGAAGTAGAACTTGGCCCTGAGAGTCAGTGAGAAATGAACGTGAACTATAATTATGAGTGGCAGATTTTCTTATTTATCACTATTCATTCATGATTCAATTCTTGGAGATTGAATTAATTTCAGATCTCCTGCCACCTGACCCAAAACAAAACCAGACAGCTGTGTTTGTTACTGCTTAGTAACATATTTTTCCAGGTAAAAGCAGCTTAGGCTTAGTTCTACTGAAGTAGCTGACTGCTGTTTGTGCTGTGCTCTCTGTGAAAGCAAGCATCTACCTATTCCAGGGATCTAACTCTGGTGCAGCACAATAGTCTTCCAAAAATGGCTTTGAAACAATATTTTTAAATCTTGTTCAATTGAAAGGAATTTTTTTTTTTTAAAAAAAAGGGCATGCTAAGGAAATGATTAATTTGTATTTATTGTTAAATGTAAAACAAAGCACATTTTTGGCCACCTGAGAGATTGCAAATGTCCAGTCAGTATTAGTAAAGATAATTATTAAAGATAAGAAAGGGTCTCTTGTCTACAGTCCTGTGTAAAACAGGGGCCAAAATAATAGTTCATTCAACATGTTGACCATGCCACATGACTTAATCCCCAAAAGACACCTAATTATCTCTCATCTCCAAATTGGGGCAATCACAGATACCTTGGGACCTTAAAACTGAGATTATTGAAAGAAGTCAGCTTTACTTGAACCTTGTGGGGGTTAGGTCCTGGCTGGCAGGAAATCTTTTGGCCTGTTCCACTGCTGTCAGTCCTCTTGGGATTCCAGCTTTTCTGTCTGGAAACAGCAAGGAAATTGTCTTTCATACTCATTTGTGAAGGTGGAAAGCAGCAGAGACCCCAGATAGTTTCAGTAGCTCTTTCCAGAGGGTGAAATGTTGCAGTGATTCAAAAACGGGGCTTCTTGATGAATGCCCACAAGGAGCTAGATTGTTGTATTTACTTGCATGCATCTGATCAGGGGTCTAAGGACTATACTGGACCACTGAGTCTGCTTTCTGAACAGAACAGAGATTATTTAAGTGCAGTAATGTTCAGAGATGGAAATGGTTGCCTATGTGTGCAAGAAATTCACAAACACTTCATATCCATCTACATATTTAAATGTCAAAAAATAAAAGCTTTTCAGCTGCTTTGTCTCAAGAAAAAGATTTTTGCCGCACTCCTTATGCAACTTACTGATGAGCAGACAAAAAGACTGTTATATACTTTGGTAAAGCACAGAGTGTGTGATTAAAAAAGGAAGCATTTTTTCAATTAGTTACACCAATCTTGAATTATAACATAATTTTAATTTAAGTAAAGGGAGATCCACATGACTATCCATGTCATTAATCAAGATGAGATGCATTGCAATGAACACCAAATGATTAATGATGAAACACCAAGAATAAATTGTCCCCATTTAGAGATACTTCATCATAGCTCTCTTACACATTTGTCCACCAAGAGTGCCTGGACCAGTACCGAACTTTATGGCTGATGGCATGTTTGTTATACTGAAAGGTAATGAAAGTGTAGATACACTCCAGCCTTTTTGTCAAAAGCTAGTTCATCTAGAATCTGTTGCAGAACTCAACAGAGGAAATTTTCTAAACCAGTTTTGCCAGTCACCAATTAGAGTAGCATAGACCCATCTTTGCTGCTGGGTGCTCTTGTACCAGAAATAACAGTTCATTAGAGGTAAATGTATGTATCCAAGGGCAACATAGACAAATATTTACAAACTTCATTAGTTGTTTGGAGAGAAATTTATGTCTGATGAGAAATCATTTTACATTAGTCAAAGGCGTTGCAATCTGGAAGATATTGTGTGCAAATGAATCTTTGTTGTGATTATTTTTTATTTTAAAATTCCAAGGTCAAACCTGACTGCAGAGAGAGAGGAACATGTACATTTTGTGCACTGCTCTTGCAAGTTGGCTAGAGCTGTAAGTGGATCAAGCAACAGCAGTACAACAAAAATACTGGGGTTATACATTTTGCCTGTAAATCAGGCTTGATCTTGGTTGTCAAAAATGACAGCGCAGAGTAAAGGTGTTTATCAAAAAGGGAAATTAATTTACTTATGCTATAACCAGTGTAGATGGACTAATGTGAATATCAAGCAGTGTGATAGGTTATAGCTTCAAATCGGTGATGTTGAATGAACTCCAAATCCTGATTCCAAATATTTACACCAAAAGCTTGGTTCATGAGTCCACCCAGGGAACAATTATGGAGGGCCCAATTCTCTCATCATTTTCTTTGATTTTTATAGACGAGTACAGCTCAAAGCCAGAGTGAAGGGTGCATTATCTAGTTGCAGGCTACTGTCATTGCAGGGTGCCTTGTGTGTGTCAGTAATGCACAGCCATGGGAATCCAGTTTGGGATCTGAAGATGCTGAGGATCTGCTGCTTCCCCTGCTAGCCTGTTCCTATGGTTAGTCACTCTTACTCTTAAAAACATGTTACTTTCCCATCTGGCATCCAGATAAGGGAATACATGCTGGACTAGCTCTGTTGACTTTAGTGTGCTGCTCCTGCAGAGAGGAAAAGCGGGCCCAAGGTCTGTTTGCAACTGATCCTGAACTGGAGAGCCTGTTAGTGCTACAGGTCAGAGCACTTGGTGCCAGCTATTCCAGTCAGATGACTGGGATTTTTGTTACTGTCTTATTAATTTCTTATGTTTGTTCCACTAAGTGAACATTTGTTCACTGAGTCAGCTCTTACATGTCTGTTCTACCCACTCCTTTTTTTCCCCCTTCTCCCCCAGTGGAGAATCACTGTGAAGTGATGCAGAGGCTGTCATTTCCATGAGCAGGACAGGAGCTCATTCTACCCATTCACAAGTTATTCCTGTTCTCTGAAACAGGCACTAACACACACACGCACACAGAAAAACATGCAAACCCACCCAAAATCTGTCTCAGAGGAATCTGTTGAAAGCTGTCGGCTATTTTGCTCTAAGGTGACTTCCCTTTTAGCCTTTTGAGGGTCAAATCTTTCCTATTAAATGGGATCTGAAGATCAGTGAGTATTAGGCAGTTTCTAGATAGTGGTAAAATTTTTATTTTGGATCAATAAGAATACATGAAAGTGGTTTAACACTTTTGCTACAACATAGTTTTGTGGTATCACAGCTAATCTTGTAATTACATCGCCACCTGGTGCTTGATAGCATCATACACCAAGCTGCAGAAGATGCAGTGTTCCTACGACAATTTCTGAGCATTTGATAAAAAAAAAAAAATTGGGCTGGAAAGGTTCATTCTGAGAGATGCAGGATGGGCACAGTGGATGATGAAATGCAGTAGCCCAGGTGCCTGGGCATTAGAGAGTACTGGTTCTCTCTGGATGTGCCGGACAGGTTACCCCATGGATCTGATTTCATTCTCTTACTTTACTCCGTGGTTTAGGATCACCTTCCAGCTTGGCTGAAGGACTTTATGCTGCTGTCATAAGTAGCTCTGTTCCTTCTGAGTCAAGGGAATCCTGGAATAGCCTCTTCCTCACATCCTCTTCACACGCTGTCTTGAAGGGGATGTTGTTGGACAACACCCGGAGAACATCCCATGCTCTGCTGTCCTACAGAGTTTCACAACTGCCTTACTGTGCAGAAAGGAACCAGGAACGTAGCCACAACCATTTCCTAAGCTCCCTACACTGTGCTGTGGTTTTCAAGGGCTTTTGTGTTCCATGCCAAGCCGAGGTGCCACCTCACCCTTCTACCCCTAAATATGTGCTGCAGGCAAGAGAAGTGTTCCCCTGTGTCTCACTTCCTGCTGTTACAGCCAGGAGCGGGGGTAACATGAAGAGGCTTGGAGCAAACAGTGGGATGCACAAAGCCTTGGGGTGGGTTGGGAGCTGGGAGAGGGAGGAGGTGGGCCAGGAAGAAGCCCAGCAGCCAGAGCACTATCATGTTTTTTTTTTGGTTGTTTGTTTGTTTTTTTCTAGTGAGTTCTCTGCTGCTGGAGGAGAATGAGGCAGACTGAAATGCAGAAGGAGTAGGACTGATCAGAGCTGTTAGGGCTGGGGCAGAGTGATTAAGCTTGGGCAAATGGTGAGTTTGGTGCACAGAGGTCACCTCAGGGAGGATCTGCTCCCAAGAAGAGTATTTGGTCCTTCACATCCTGTGTTCCCCTATCCTTCCCAGACTGTGGAGCTCCCATGAGGAAGGCGAGGATAGCAGCCCAGACTGCAAGCCCTGACCCCCATCCTCTGTGTATCATATTAACACGTCTGGTGTCCATGTCAGAGCCACAGCTCCTCTCCCGAGGACCTGCCAAGACCGCTTCAGGATCTTTGTTGTTCAGCTGTCATTCCACCAGTCTACCGTGGAAACAGTCAGACCTTGCTTCCGGATGCTGATTGCTCACAGTCACCGTCTCCTCTTCTCCCTTTCCACAGGGTGCTCCGGGCAGAGGACCTGCCCTCCTAGCTCCTATGCTGGGCTCTTCCAGCACCTTCTCACATGCATGGGTGGCCCCTACCACCCTAAATATTGGGCTGAGGTAAGGAGAGACCCTTGGTCTCCTACAAGCTCTTTGACCTCTTTCTTAGGGCTCATTCTGAGCAAGGGCCTGTGCTCCCTGGCTTCCTGTAGCTGTAGGCTCCTCAGCGCTCAGTAAGTGTCTCTGTCCCACCTAACACAACTCGTGTTTAAGCTGGAGCACATCTTTGGCTAGTTTTGCCATAGGGCATTAAGCAGGAATTAGTGGCACTGCCTGGTCCTGAGGCCTCAGTTGGAGAGGTGCAAAATCTTTGCAGATTTGATTGGCTTCATTCGGGGCTGTCACAGCTCTGGAGTTTGGCCACGAGGTTCCCAATGAATAGCACATCCAACAAAAGTGGAACTTATGTTCAGCAGCCAAGTGAAAGGAACTGGGCATATTGACACCAGATGAGGATCTGGTCCTGAAATATCTGTAAGGCAAAGCATGGAAACACGGAAAGTTTTGACAGATAATCCATTTTATGTTTTGTAAACTTTCCTGGTATGTTGCTAGGGGGCTTCTGAGATGTTTGAAATCAGAGTCAATTCTCCCCTTCCCTCACCCTCTCAATCTTCCTTATTGTTCTCGCCACCATTTCAGTTCTCTCCCAGCTGGAAAGGACCCTGTTGCTGATCCATTTCCTTCCCCTGTAGCAGTACGAGGGAGCGCACAAGGAATCCTTGTATTTCACTTCAGACGCTGACACTGCACTTTGCAGCTAGCCAGGCTTCATCGGGAGAACACAGTTCTGGTGCTTCCTGATGTGAGTCACTTCTGAGGAAAGTGTTTAACCTCTCTGTCAAAGGTTAAACACATAGAGGGGAAACGTGGAGCTTTTGTATTCCTGTTGTTGCCACATTAAAGAGAGCAGCTCTCACGGCTGAGCTCAATCTAACTTTTCAGGGCCGGGGAGCGGGGAGTATTTCTTTCCGAATCCAATTCAAAGCTGCAGTTTACGGCACTTGTTAAGGAAGGTATATGTTTGAACAGGGCTGCATGACAAGGGTCATTCATTGACTGTTTCCGTTGTTTTTTTCTTCCTAAGATTCCTTTCTTGCCTTTATTCCCCCTACTCTTGTAACAGATTTTGAAAGGCTTGGATGGGCATTTGTATGAAGTGAGCTGATTAGAATGTCTCAGAATGGTCTATTTCAGTATAGAATGTAAATACTTATAGGAAAAATAAATAGTCTTTTGCTTGAAACTTACTATTTGTCCCTACCTTTTCTTACAGATATGTTTCATTTAAGTACATCTTTCTCACTGCTTAGCTAAGTAACTTGTTGCCTTATCTCTAAGACTAATAAGAATTGATGACATAGCTATGTTACCTATGGTCACCTGCCTCTTCCCGCTGACTAAATGCTGACTGGGCATACTCTGTTGTCATGAACCAGGTGACTGCCAGAGAGTTCACTCCCAAAGGGCATTTTTTGTTTCTGGTTTTGGTCTGTGTGTTAACTAATTCTGTCTCTTGGGAAGCATAGGAATGTGCCTATTTCTGTTTAGGGACAAGTCCAGGAGTGACCTGCTTGTGGTTCCACACCTATTGCACCACTGATAGTTTGTTGATATTCGTTTTTGTGGCTATACCTGAGATAACAGTCTGAAATCAACTGGCAGTGGTATACTTTAGCACATCCTTTGCAGGGACTCAGGCATAGCAGAAATGGCTTTGGACGACACAGTTGTTGTCGTGTCATCTTCTCCTCTTTAGAGAGATCTCGCAAGTCAGATGATAGGTGCTCCCACGCATATTTGCATCAATCTTTTAAATTTACAGGAACCAAATCATAGTTTGACTCTTAACTGTAGATACCATTATTTTCAAGTGTTGTCCAGGATGTTTCTCCTAAAATACCACTTCAGGTTCTGGGACTAAGATAGTTGCAATTATATCACGTTAATACTTCTCCTTTCTGAGAATTATCCTTCAACAGACATATGTTAGCTGGGGCTCAGGGCTAGAGCTTCTGCGTGCCATTGAGTGCAGAGCTGTGCAGAGCTAGTCTGCATTCTCTACCCAGCTGTGGTGTTGTGTAGGAGGGACAAGACCACGACTGGCTAGTCTCACGTCTGCAGGGGAACCAGAGTGTCGTTCAATGCTTTCCACAGCCATGACCCTCTGCCCACATGAGCTGGTGCACACAGCCACCACGGCCTTTGGAGTGTTATCAGCATTCCCGTTTTAGAGATAAGGAAACTGGCACGGAGTAAAGAAGGTTATCTGAAGAGTCTGAAAGAGAGCCAGGAAGAAAGTTTATTATAGCCACTAACTGCAGGTTTGCTCTGGATTCTCTGTTGCTCAAGGCCTCCTTTCTAGCGGATTATTAGATTGTTCTTGCCTGGCCCGAGTGTTTCTGCAACTCTACTGGACTGTGTCATAAGTAAGCCGCACCAGACAACAATTTTGCAGGGCTGGAAAGATATGGTTTTGAAAGGGAAAAGCGGATAAACAAAAGATAAAGAATAAAGAAAAAATAGAAACGTCATTCCCTTGGGAGTGTTCCTGATGATCTGGTAACTTTTCATTGGCATGTTCATAACTACTTCCAAAAAAATGTCACAAACTCTTAGCAGAGCAACTTGAACCTCTGCTGATGAATTGAAGGAAATTTGTTCTGAAGAAAATACATCACACAAAGTTAACCCACAATATTGGATCAGCCAAAAACAACACCATGGAACAGGAATTCCTTTAATTTAACAATACCATAATCTCATTGCAGGCAGTAACTTTAGCAACTGCACATATAACACCTTCTCTTAAAGTTAAAATCTGGCAGCTCTGACTTTTAAAAGAAGAAACCCCAAAACAATCTTAATCCTCAACTTGCATCATTTGATTAGGAGGATTTATAACTTAACCACTTATAAAATTCCAGTCTGTGTAGAATTAGGATTCCTAATTGCTATATTCTGGGCTTCCAAATAGTGGGTTATTCAACATCTACTATGAAATAATTCAACTGACAGTGTGAATGCCTCACTGCGTGCACTATGGAGGAGGGCTGGTTTTCCATTGCTCTGTTATGTGCTTCATTCGCTGTAGTTCTGCCTGCTTCTGCAAGGCAAGCTCAGTCAGGCTGTACTTTTCTTAATTACATCACTTTCACTGAAAGGACAAAAGTAACTACTGTGACTCATGCTGTCAAGCATCTATGCATCACCTTCCATAGTTCTTCATTTTATTATAATTAAGTGCCTTCTGATCCTTCCAAAGCTGGAGTAAAAGAGCTCTCTGCTGGGGCCCAGGAACTGATGGTGATACAGTGCTATTGGAGACCAAGCCCATCTCCAGAGCTCCAGAACTGGCCTTGGCCTCCTCTGGGCTCCCTGTGGAGGGCTTGGAGCCACAGACCTCCCTGCCTTTCTGCAGGACAAGCACAGACCGGCCTCTTGCACACACTGTGGCTCCTGCTGCTTGCCTGCTGCAGAGGGAGCCTGTGCAAACCCAGGCAGCTCCTGCCCGTGGCTCCTCTGGGCCTCCTGCACCTTCCTGGCTTGTAGGCTGAGCTACACCAGTTGTCTGGGGGTTTCTTCCATCTAGCTGAGTGCCTGAGTTAGAATGGCAGTCACACGGTAGGGTAAGGGTTCCAGATGTTGCAAAGTCTCTGCAGAACAGATTCGGTGACACTAGTAGATCCTCGGGGCAAGAAACAAGTGAGGAGAGAGAACGGGCTCCTTATATAAGCAAAGATCTTTTCTCTTCCTCCCTTCCAAAACTGCTCAACCAGGTCCTGAGATGTTGAACAAACGAAGAAACAAAACAAAACAAAAACAAAAAAGGTCAAGAAAACAACTAAAAAGGACCCTAAAGGCATTTTTCTTTTTTAAAAAAATCTCCTACTAGCAGTTTTAAAATAAAAGGTGGCCATCATGAGAAGTGGCAGTGGGAATTAAACTGAGGAAGGGGGAAAAAAAGAATGGCAAATAATTTACTAGGGCCAGGAAAACAGTCTGAGGTTGTTTTTTTTTTTTTTTTTTTTCTCACTTATGTTTGCCTTGTCTGCCTTTAACTGCTTTAAGTCTTCTAAGAGATCTGTCTTGAATGTCATTTGCATTAATCACTGTTAAATATAACATCTCCACAGTGTTAGGTTGTCGGCTTGCTCACCATAGGCACCTACCTTGTTTCTGTATTGGTTGCTAAAATGAGGCTGGAGATCTGGATTATAAGGGGCCAAAAGGGTAGAGATCAGATGTCAGCCTGAGAGTAATGAGAAAATTGCTTCCCAGGTCTGAATGAGCACATATATTTTATTAGGTGTAGTCTTCATTGCTGTGAACAGTCCCACTTACCTCAAAAGGAATAGCCAAGAATGTTATTCAACCTAGATCAGCCTCTGATCCTCGATAGGAACTTGCCAGCTCAGCTAGGAAGTGGTACAGTGAACGCTTACCAGCGAAGCTGCTTGCCATGACAGTGTGCAGGAGTGCGGAGTAGTGTGGGGTCTGGGCGTGGGCCTGCACCTGCCAAGCTCTTTGGCACTGGCCAGGAAGCGCTCCTGAACGTGCTCGCTGCCAAGGGTGTGCGGAATCGTGCAGTGTGTCCCCTTTCAGAAGTAAGTCCAGGATGAGATTTGTACTTCAATGAGAAAAGTTGAGACTTTCTCAATGAGAAAGTCATTGAGACAGTTTCAAATCCAGTTTCCGGAAAGAAAGTTGATGTTTTCAAATTGAATTGAGAGATGAGAGAACCTGGGCTCATCTTTCAGCTCTGCCATAAGCATCTCGCAGTCTCAGACAAGTCTTAGCTATTTGCTACACTGCAATATTAAAATAAATTTGTAATATGAATTACTTGGAGCTATTTGGGCCAGACACTTTTGTATTTGTTATGCATATATACAGTGCTTAGCACAAAGGGGACTCCAATCACTCATGAGTAACCGGTCAACAGGTGGTTTTAAGTTGCCAATGTGACTAGGTTTTCCCACTTGGATAGTTTCTGTAGCAAATTTAATCTTAAAAAAAAAAAATTACCTCCCAGCAGCTCAAAGCCAGAGGTGTTTAGCAGAAAAAAATGGACGAAGGACTCCATTTTCAAAATATCTGGCTCCTGGCTCTGAAATATGAAAAAGAATTTCCACTGTAGGAACAGAGGCACAGTGGATACACTGGTAAAGTCCTGCTAAAGCCAAATGTCAATGCTGTGCTTAGTTAAGTCCACAGCAAACCTGTCTTTGACTTCTAGAAATGGAGTCAAAAAGTCTCTTGGGACAAATATTTCCGTAGTCTCTCACTTGCATTCACTCAAATGAGTTCTTGACAATTAGGAGTTTCCCCATTTGGCAGTGCTTCTGCATTGTCACAGTCAGAGATGACATAATGAAATACTTTTCCACATATTCTTGAGCTCTTTTGGGTAAAAATAGTGATCCTCAGCTTTAATCTTCAGAACTTTGTGTCTCAGTGCAGCTATTCTGATGACAAGAGTGAGCTGATCAGGCTAAGTCAGGAAACAGATGTATCCTCTTATTCTTAACATAAATTGTTGGGGGTTAGGTTTTGGTTAGCTGCAGTCCTAATCTCACTTTTGATCGAGTGCAGAGGAAAAGAGTAATTAGTGAAGTATTAGTGTTATTATTATTTCCTGGCATTAACTCTCCTGCTACTTGTCCATCCTTTTCTCAGGCCCAGCAAAATGGTGTGGCCTGAGCATCCAAACACCCTTATTACTGCTGGGCCTTCTCTGCACGCTGAAGCAAGCCCGTGCTCACCCCACCAGCCTGGTTAAGAATGAAACAACTTCTACTGAATGTGCCCACATTTTCGTGGGTGGTAAATGCCTTATAAGAGCACAGTTTGTGCAGAAAGGGCTTGAATAAGTTTTATTAGTGTAGTTTTCATAATAGAACAGCTGCATTTGAAATGCACTGTTATTTTTGCATGAGATGCAAGTAATGAAAGTAATAACTAAATTTAATAACATACAATAACTATTATTTATGAATATTAGATTTTAAAAATAATAATTCCCTTTGTTAACATGGCTATGAATGGTACCAAATCCCTGTTCAGACCATGCCATCATCTGGGTGGCAGAGGCCCAGAGAGAGAGCTGCTAATTTGCCAGACATCACAGCCAGGAACTGGCCCTTTGTCTTGTGATGCTGAGATTATACGTAGGTGTAGGAGCTACTTCCCCACTGCCTTCCCTGAGGAGGACCAGTTGCCCAGCATCCCTGACTCCTCTTTGCTTGCCCTGTTGCAAGTAGCACAAGTCATTTGGGGTGTGCAGCGGGCTGTGTGAGCACATCCTTCCCTCCTAACATCTGGTCTGGATAGATACCCCAGGGACTGTGAGGCGATGCAGAGTGCTGCTTTTTTCCTACTTCTTCTTTCACGTTTTTTTAAGTTATTACATAATAGTTGATTTTTGGCTGCTGCAATTTTCCCTGATTATTTTTTTTTAGTTCCCTCGGCAGTAATGATAATGCTTAAAACTATATTGCAAACATTTATGTAATATTTTTATACAAACCCTTTGCATATGTACCTTCTAAGTTACTGTGATCACTGTTCTCCGTATATCGTAACTCCACAGCATAAGGTAGCTATGAAAAGCTATGCCTCCTATATACTTCATTCTCTTAAAGAAACAGAAAACCCAGGATATAGGATATAGGGTATTCCAGGATACTGGAAGGTAATATTTTCAAAGAGAAGCAGAGTTTTATTTCAGGCTGAGATAATTGTTCAAGAGACAACACAGTTCCTTTCCATAAATCTCTTTTGACTTTGCTCTATCATATTTTAATTTTTGTTGTGCTCAGCTGCTTTAAATATGTTCTAACACTTAAATTTAAACCTAGAATTGCACACTGGAATCATCACACCATGGAGGTCAATTCAGTTCTTGGGGCAAACCAGTGCAATTCAAGGTGGCAGAGGCATCCCCCTGTGCCTGCAAGAGCCTGGTTGTGCTGCCTCCCGGCTCTGGGGCCAGCCTCTTCCTCAGGCTCCAGCCCAAGGAACCCACAGCTGCCCAGCTTCCCTGGGCACACTGCAGCATCACTGTCTCCTCAGGACAGTCATCATTGCCAGGGCACTTAATCCCAAGGAAACTGGGGTATTCCTGTCTTTTAGATACCTCCATAAGCAATAGTGAGCGTGGGAGCTGAGGGGTAGCTAAAAGACGGCTACGCACTACAAGCTCACTACCATTTCCTAGGCTGCTGCATGGGGAAGGAAGCCACCCCCTGCCACACGCACACACCTTCTGTTGCATTTCTTGCTCAGCTGTGGGTTGAACCCACAGTTAATCTTTTCAGTTTCTTCTTTCCCCATGGAATCACAGGAGAGTAGAACATAACAGCACGGTGTGTTAAAATTGGTATATTTGCTAGTCCTGGGTGAAAGGTTAGTTTTGTGCACCTACCCATTTTTCTTCTCTCTCTCCCTTTCTTCATAAATGTTTCATATAACAAAGACTGCTGATTTCAAACAGAAACTCTTAAAGCAAAATGCACATCTTTCACACAAATTGGGCTGTTTAATTTTTAAAAATCTATAAAAAATCTCAACAGAAACGGTTCAACTAAATAACACAAGTATTTAAGTTTGCATTAATAAAATCGATCTATCTAAACGGACCTGGGGGGCCCATCCATGCTCCAGTGCTGTGTGCCCATTGCTACAGCTAATGTTTTCTAGAGAAACTCTGCTCTTTCAGATGGTACATATCTGATAAAGGCAGAATTTTGGGACTAGAATATGCTATTATGTTTTCCTGTAAAGTTACAGCATTCACAACATGCACAGTAGTAATTTGGGGTGTGATAACAGAGTAATGCAGATTGGAAAGGCCTCATATTACATCATCTTTGGTGATTGAAAGTAAAAATTCTTGAAATGGGTGGAGGAAGAATTGCTACAATTCCCTGCCATTCTGAAACGATAAATGCTTGGAAAAATCCCAGAATGTAATTAAGCAGTCCTGAAAAGTAAATATTTATTCTGCACAAAAATATTTTAGACCTGACAGTAGTTGATTTTGATTATTCTTGTGTTGAATTTAGGTTTCTATCATTTGACTGGATATTTGTAGACAGATGGCCTCTTCTAGTGTTAATAAAAACAACTTATGTAGAATGATTGGGCTTTATCGTAATTGGGGAAACACTGAGGGATTAGGAAAGAGGACAGCCTGCCAAAACCTAGTTTCTGTTTATACACAGTTAATTCCTTCTCATACCAAATTAAGCTTTTCTCCCTCAGACATACTCAGTCACTCTGATCATGCAAGGCTAAGAGTTTGGGATAGCAAGAAATGAAGGTTTGTAGGTCAAACTCATCTTCCTGGGAAGTTTCAGTGCTCTCACAAAGAATAGCTGCTCTGCAAGTATGTCTCTGAGTTGATCAAAATGGCTACAGCTCCAAACTTCTGAACCTTTGCCAGCAAATCTTGAAGATGCTGTAAATTCCAGATGATGCCAGAAAAGCTAGGAAGGGAGTGAGCCGTGAGCAGAGCTGACCACAAGACAGCTGAAAGGGAGTTTTTTGTACCTGTCATTGCTTCACTGTGTGTTGGCTCATATGCTGTCGCCCCCACTGCAGGTATCTGTACTTGGTCATCCAAATTGCACCCGAACTGCCTCATGTTTGATGGCTGTTCTGAGCAGCACCAATTACTGATCACAATGTCCTCACGCAGGGTAGCTTGCTGGCTTGTCTGACTGGTGCTTCTTCTATTGCTTTTTCGTTTGTTGCCAACATTAATGCATCCTGTCATGAAAGGAAATCATGTACAATGCACTTCAAACTGATGCTGGGCTGGCAGAGAATTTAATTTAATGCATGGAACTTAATAACTGCAAAGATTAAAAAAAATGCTCTTTTTCAGATGAGAATGGAAGTTTGTTGTTACCTCATCAGCTGCAACGTGTGGGGCTGCCAGTCACCCAACCGTAAAAGCACTGATACACTAATGAACATGAGGAACATCTTTGAGTCCTTCCTCTTGCTCCCCTGGAAGTGGTTTAGTTGAGACAGGATGATTCACTGTATTACTGGCAGAACCTCACATAGTTTGCAGTTTTACTGTATCACTGATAACCATTTAACTCAAGCCTGAACGGGATCAAACAGGTGCAAGTCAGACAAGACAATGTGAGACGACCAGGGCAGCTCACTCTCTCTTGCTTCTTAATTTACTTTTCCATATAGTTTTCTAGGCTTTCATCAAATGAGTTTGGTGTTTACAAGTCTGGACAAACTTTTTGAAAAAAAGAAACATTTATATTGTGTTTCTTGAACTAATTCTACAAGAGCATCAATGTTAGGGTCTAAACATGTGGACAAACTACAGATTCCTAGATCTTTACATCCAGAGGCCTGAGTTGCAAATTGCTGGATGCTGGAAAAGTACTTTGGTGAAGCATTACTACTTAGCCTGCTGTCTCTCTCTCTTCTTCTCTTACTCCCTGAGCTGTTGGCCACTGTCACATACAGAATACTGGACATTTGATATGATCTGGCGGGTCTCGCTTCCCGCATAGCATGAGCACCTGCTATGACAGCAGAGCTGTCACTGCTCACCTGCTCAGCTCCCTGCATGGCCAATCCTGCCAAATTTCCCAAGGTCCTCGGGCTAATAGGGGAGGTGGTTGGATGCACAAACTCAGGGTGGCAGCTGGTGACCAGGTTACGCAGGCAAGGCCAGCGCTAATGATGCTTAAGGGACGATGCCACCCACTGAGGTTTCCATGGGGTCTTGTGACAAGTGATGTGGTTGTCCGCTCAGGTGTTCAGATTCTCTTCCAGGCTTGTGCTGTAAGTGTCTGTATAATGCTACTTGGATAAAAAACTTATAGAAGAATACAATACAGAATATTCTTAACATAAGAATATTAATAAGAGTATTAAGAATAGCTACGGAACTTCCTATTTTCGTACAAGCATTAACCTTCTTCAGAGCTCTGTATAAAGGGAGCTTGGCGTCATTTTCCTGATGGGAAGCTAGAGCAGCTTTTGTAGACAAAATATAGAAAGCTGAGTGCCCTGTATTATAGTTGAGAAGATCAATAGGTCCCTTTGTTTAGGGATCCTGATGTTAAAAGAAAAAACCTCTTGTTTATATGCTGCCTTGGCCTGTTAGCCTTGCTCATTACTAATAAAAGTTCTTTCAGAGCACTCTGAGTGACTGGAGTCTCCAACAACTTTCTGTAACCAGCAAAAGCAATAAATAGGAAAATATAGGAAATAAAAAAGCCTCTTAAAAAACTTTTCTCTCTCTTTTTTCTGCAAGCAGTGTGTCTTTAGTGTGATTACCAGAGTGAATATCAGGGCAGAGAATGACCTTTTGCTTGGCATGGAAATATACACGAAATGAAGATTGAAAAAAAGATTCAGGAAATATTCTTAGCTTATCAGTTCTATGGGTGTATTAGCAACTTAGATGAGAACAATTTTCATGATGAGAAATGGACTGTGCATGCTTCTCAACTGTTCTTTCAAAATAAGAGGAAGGGGGAAGTTTAATAAGTAATGTTTTGGGTTGGGCTTTTTTGTGTGTGTTTTTACATATCTTTTAACAGCTGTGGGCAGGGGAGCATGGAGCAGACATGTTTCTGTTCTCAAATGGAAAAAAAGAACTTCAGAAATTTTCATTGGACAACATTCAAAAACTAAGAGCATTCAAATTTTTCCCCAGGCAAAAGAGGCCATTTTATGAAAAGACAAATCACAGGAACCAGCCAAACAGACCTGAATTTTCAATAGTTTTTCTTCAGATTTGTTTTAATACACTGTCCATTCTCACATCCAACCGATCACTATGTTTAGACAGCACTACACATGCAACTTCAAGATAATAAGAAAAATGAGTGAGTAAAGTGATGTATTGGAGGATTGTCAACATTTTTGAAACCTGAATGTCTAAAATTACATTCAAGAATGTTTAGGTTTAGCCTTCTAAAGAACAACTTGATGTAGCATAAATTCTGGACATGTGCAAATCATGTTGCAGTCATTCTGAACATGGGCTAATTTGAAAGTCAAGTCACTGTTCTAGAGACTTGCGTATATAATCTGAGGTACGGCTTTTCTTTCCAGAACGTGCGAGATAAGTGCTGCCTGAGCCCCTAGCACATTTAGGCCTTCCAAAAATCCTGTCTTGTGGACTCAGACTTTTGCCATTCAAGTCCAAAGTCTGTTTTGCCAAAGATTGCATATTGCTGCTACATCCCCATCAGAGCTAATCTGGACCGGTGGGGAATTTTCAGAACAAATCTAGTGTGGGCAATGTCAGAGAGGCTGTTTTTGCTATTTGGAGAAGTATTTTAAGACAGCACTGACTGTTGCAGAGCATTTGGTTTGTGTGTTAGAACTCCAAGCCCGGGGTGGTCATGCTGCCCTCAGTGGACTGCCTGCAGGCAGAAAGCTGAATCCCTGTGATTGCTCGACCAGTTCAGGGGCCAGCAGTGAGAGGCAAACAGTCAAACACTTGCCACCTTTTTCAGAGACTTTTTCCTGCTCAGTGGGATCCTCTGCCTTGTTTCTGCCTTTGCAATCTCATGTCATACCATCTCCTCAGTTCCCAGAGGAAATTGCAGAAAGCATCAGTCTCTCCAGTGAACTGGAGACTGGTTTGGCTAGTCAACAGGGATGTCTGCAATGCTTCTGGGAAGCATTTTTTTGCATTTCTTTGGTGTCATATCAAGGCTGTCAGTGTTACAAGGGCTGCTTTTGGACACTGCATTTCTCGGTGATTCTTGCTGATTTCAAGGACTGAGTCTGAAGCCAGGTCCCTGCCTTCTGCAAAAAGGAAGCAAGACAGTCCTTTAGCTTTTCACATAGGAGAAAAAGCCCAGTCCCCAATTCAATTTGCAGCGCTCTGCAATGCGATTTCCTTGCACTGTTCTCCTCCCTCCCTTGCATTGTTCTCATCCCTCCTCTTCCTCCTGTGAACTGCAAGGGCCTTACCAGTTAGCTGCAAGCCCTCCTTGGCCTCCACCTGTAGCAGGTGAGCGATACTGTCACACGGCTCCCCACACACCTCTGAGTTTGGCTACAGGAACCTGGAGAACTGGAGAGGATGAGTACAGTCGTAAAGCGAGAATTCAGAGACTGGCAGCAGCACCCCAGGGTCAGCATGAGTGAGTCATCTCCCTGCTGGCACGAAGCGCAGCGGTGACACTGCCCAGCAGTGTCCTGGGGGACTTGGCCGTTTGCATTTCTTGCAAATAAGTCGTTTCTTCTCCATGCTCTGCAAGAGAAAAGTCTTCATAACTTTAACCTATTGAGACTTCTCTCTGTTTACAGAGCTCAATTACATTTCAGCAACTTATGTGCATTATATGACAGGAGATCTCCGTGGCGTTTATGCAATGGGGAAAAAATCAAGATGAACAAACTCATGATGTCTTATGAGTCAGCAGACATAAGCTCTGATTCTGGCTCTCGCACAGCCTCTCTCTGCAGTCGCAGGCAAGCTACTTAATCACTTTCTATGCAATCTATAGAGCACTTCCCTTCTCTCTGTTTCCTGTTTTATCCATTACCCCTTTAAGGGGGTATCCTACCTCATCATATTTGCTTAGCACCTACCAACCTGGAAATCTTGCTTCTGGTATCCCCTGGCATCACTAGAATTAAAAAAAAAGCTAGTAATATCTGAGTAATCAAACTCTGCCATTTCCTTATTCCATCTGCATTCTCGAAACTTGTCTTCCCGAATTTGCCAAACTAGAAGCTAGAGCACTAATAAGAATGTATCTGCTGTCATGTAATTTGGGCACGAGTTCCAGAAATACATAATTTTCAGTGCTGAAAGACCAAGTACAGATGCTGTGACAGTGGGGAACAAGGTTACAGGGAGGGAATTGGAGCCATGAGCTGCCTGGCTGATAGTGCAATGAGTGATCTTCTCATTATTCACTGAAACATTTTCTGTCTCCTTTTCTTCCTGCCAGAAAGCTGTGTACAGGCCAGCACAACCCAGGAAACACGCATTCTGTCCTCTCCATATGTGCAACAGTTTGAGTTACTAGGGGGCATTTATTTCCTACTGCATTGGCATCTGAGGTTCTTTGTCATGCAAGAGATTTGCAGATATGGATCAAAGAATGGGAAGGTGCAGTACTTGCAGGGTTTTCTTTAGAGCCTGGCACTGCCTGCGATAGCATTCTTGGAAAAGAAGCTGAATTACTGTATTTGCAGAACCACCTCCCATATCTTTGCCATCAGTGGGCATGCTGCCACTAACTAAAAAGTAGTTTTGGAGTTAAAACAAATCTGGCAGTGACCTTAATAGCAGGTTTTGAGAGGAGAAGGGGCGGGGGGAGAAACAAACAAACAAAACCAGAACTGACAGAAGGAGAGGGAAAAAAAGAGCAAATCCCCCTCCCAGGCTTCCTTTGAAGGTGAATGATTGACACCTCTATCACTTTCAGGTGAGTCCTATTTTTGCCTTGATATCACTTGTAGGCAATCACCTTTTTAGGGGATGTTTAAGGGCTTGACAAGTCTTCCCTGAGAGCTTCTGCTTTCCCTTACAAGCCCTGAGCAGTAGCTCTGTCTCCAGTGGTGGCTCAGGCCCCTCAGGAGCGCAGTGTCTCTCACAGTGTGAAGCTGCCTGCAGACTCGTAGCAGTGTGGGGTGAGGAGCGTGGGCTTGTTCCGCTGACGAGGGAGAGTGGGCTTTTTGCGAGAGAAAAGGGTGCAGTCTTTGCAGAGCCCTGCTCTTCTCAGAGGGAGACTTCTGTGCTCTGTTATGAAGTGCTGGGGGTTTACATTTAGCTTTTCCTGCCGGAAGAAATAGATCTGGCAAACAGCCGGCAAGCTATTTCTGGGAAACTATTTCCTAATAATTAAAAGCACCTGGGTAGACTTTCCTTGTCTAAACAGCACTGTCTAGCCAAGGCAGGCCTTTAGGGTCGAAGATTCAGATGCTGAAGGGCTTTTGCAGTGGCAAGAGTTTAGGCTTTCAAGGTGCTCTTTCTTCACCCTATGTGTCTTGAATGTTCAGTTACACACTGAAAGCAGAGATGACAGAGGACTGGATCTCTACAGAGGTCTGTAGTTTCTGAAGTATCAAAAGCTCCCTATAAACCAGACTTTTTATTCTGATGGTGCCAGGAGTTTGGAGATCATGAAATCAGCTTTAAGAAAACATGGGTTGTTTTGTTTGCTTGTTTTCTTCAAACACTGGCTTGTAATCCTTTAGACAGTTCCTAGGTCATATTTCCAACTTTTTTCAGCACTGTAGAAGGATCCAGTCATATTACCTTTTAGAGAAAAGCTGTGAGTCTTCCTTGCTTGTGATGCAACTACAGAATCTGGAGATGCAGATTCTGGAGGGAGGAGGAAGGAAAGAACAAAAAGAGAAAAACTCTCTGAAGGTTTGCAGACAAACTGCTAAAGGTGGCAGTGCTGCTGAACTTGGTATAGTGAAATGAATTTAGATAATTTGAGTTCACTGGAACCAGAGTGGGATGGAAGCAAGATCAGAGTTTGACTTTAGGCTGCTCCTAACTTTTTCTTACTAGTTTTGCAACTCATCAGGTATCTTTGAAAACAGGCTATGTCTAGCTGACAGGGACAGGTAGGGCACCCCGAGAGAACAGTTCTCAGTTAGGAGACAGTTGCCTTCCAGCTAATTTTGCTGGAACCTGAATGAAGCAGTAAAGGTCTCAGAGCTAAAACATGCAGCTCTGTAGCTAGTAACTAACGTGGCCCACATTTCATGTAAGTGGGAAGGGGAGAGGATTTGGAGGATCTACTTGGCAACAACCCCCTAGAAGGCAACAGTGCCGCCACTGAGAGCTAAATAGGTTGTCAGCCTCTTCTGTTTCTGCCCCTACCTATTCCTCCTGTTATGCCTATGCATGTCTGGGCTTCCACCCTCAGCCCTTTTGCTTAGGGAACTTCTGTGTGCTGGATGCCAAACTCCAATAAGACACAGCAAAAAGATCAGTTTCTGTAAGAAAGGGAGGAATTACTGCACAAAATCAAAGGCATTTAGATAAACAGGTAAATATGTGCTTAAAGAAAAATTTAATGGGCTATTTTAACTATAAAGCTCACTCAAAAATTGTAACTTCCAAAGGGCATGTAGTCAGCAATTGGTATTAACCCTCATATCCTTCTGGGCCTGGTCAAGCCAAAACTTTAGGACTTCTTTATGAAGAAAGCAGCAAAAAAGAAGCTTTGTTAATTAATCAGAATCTTTAGATTACTGAGATCGAAATAATTATGATTTTAACACCACTTTGATTTTTTTTTACCCTCTTTAGATGGAGACTTACTGCTTTCTGGAGATAAATAATTCCTCTATGATCAGAGCTGGCTAATTGACTACATAAGATTGATACCAAGGCCACTCATTTAAACAAATTAAATTGGATCCTATTTATTTATCTCACCAAACCATGTATTAATAGTAAAACAAGCTTGAGTTCTAGTGCAGGAAGATTATGCTTTGCAAAAGGGGAGAAATGTAATCAGGTTTATTCCCTAGATTAATTATGCTGAATATAGGCAATGAATTAATTGGGCAAATGCTCCATAATGAATCCCTCTGATAATCACCAAGAAGCCCAAGCACATCTTCTTTTATCTCCTGCTTTTCAATTCTCCAGGGATCAGAAGTTTCCTGAAAGGACATACCATCTTGCACCTACAGGTTACCTGTCTGGGTCCCAAATGAAAATTAAAACTTTCATGGGGACAAAGCAACTGATGTCTGAGAAAGAAGAGCAGGCCTTGCAGAAAGCCTCTGCCTCAGAGCAGCCTGGTGTGTGGAAGGGAGAGCAGAGGCTGACGGGAAGCCCTTGTGATGCATTTATGGTTGTTTCTGCAGCACTTGCAGCCCCAGATGGTCCTTCTCCTTTCATGTTTAGGCTGGGGAGGCTGCAGCAGTAATGCTCCTCCAAAGAGGAAAAGCTAAACTAGTTTCCGTGTTTCCCTTTGTTTGAGCAGCTGCTTTCATGTTGAGGTTAGGGATGATGTGATTTATATTCCTGGTCAGCTGCTTCAAACCTTTTTCCTCTTTCTTTGCTTTGGTATCACCTGGTAGTTTTGAGCGTTGTGGAGCAATGAAGCAGTTTTGGGCTGTGATCCTGATACTGGTTCTCCCCCAACACATTCTGTTCTCTCCACACCTTCTATCTCCCTGGCCACTACCAAGTTATTTTATGCCCCAAAGGGGTGTTTTTACAGTGATATGGCTAATTTAAATGTGTTGTATAGCATCGTAAGATGAGATATATCACATGCACTGGGAGTTACCTGCTTGCTCTGCGCTGACCTCAAACATGAGAGCTACAGCTTCTTAGTCAGTCACTCACAGGCACTAGAACATAGGACAAAACCACATTTTTTTCAGCAGAAAATGCAGTCTATAGTGCTGTTTCCCTCCTCCACTAGCTTGCATCAGAGGCACCCTGCTCTGCAGAAATTAACAAGAAGACAGGAATGAAAATATCAACTGGCTGATTGCTTGTTTTCATATACTGCAAAGCTGCTGTCTAGGCAGAAGTTAAGGTGTGAGAGGTTAGAATGAGGGGGACCATTCACATGCTGGAGCAAGAGCCTGTATCTGCTTAAATGCACTTGGGAAGGATAGGATTTTTAAGCAAATGGGGTTTTTTGATTGTTTTCTCATTTTAAGAGAACAGATTCTTCACTCAACATCTTTAAGCTGATGAACAGCTATAAAATTAACTTGGACTCTTGCTGGTGAGTACCTACTGAAGTAGTTTCTGTCTCATTTATCAGTCTTTAAATGGATCCACACTTCCTATGCGGGTGGTTGTTAGTGGTTGATGTGGCTTTCTTGACTTCTCGGCTCTTGGTTTCTTGAGGAATAGAAGCACTGTTGAGAAAAGCCTGTTGTTTAACTGAGGACTTGCGGGTCGAAGCACCTCAGACTAGAACAGTTAATCCAAAATGCAAACTGCTGGTGTCTCATTTTTATTCTTATGCAAATGCACAGTATCAAAAGATGGAGGAATGACAACTGCAATGCTTTGTTAATGCTTTTTATTTTTCTCTCTCTCTATTTCAGCTGGAGTTTAGTGAGTATAAGAGCTTTTGCTGGTAGTATTGGGTAGATGGTTAGCAATGACATTTCAAGCCATAGGTAGCAGAGAATTCCTTAAAAATAGATATTTAATGGAGTTATCTAAAAATACGTAGAATTTTTGAAAGGGATATAAGCAAGCTAGGCAGTCAGCTCTCATTGAGATTTAAGAGGCCAGCATAAAAATTTGGCTAGCTAAGCCCAAGTGTGTCCTGCAGGGTGTTTAGGGCTGTGGTGCACAGTAAATAGCAGGCTATTGCCAAAACATCATTTCCAGTCAGACACGACAAGTAAATGAACAGTGCATCACCAAGCATCAGAATTGCAAGTTCAGGATGCAAATTCGGAACTGGGGAGTGTAGCTGGGATGTCAGCTGATGGGGTTTTTGTTTTGTATCCTTCCTCAAGGATTTTGCATCCTTCCTCACCATTATTGTATATATACTGGGGGGGAGATGAGCTAAAGATGCTATAAAAGGCTAGTAGTCTTAACCCTCCTCCCTCAAATTTGCAATGTTGAAAGAAGGGAGGAGAGGTAAAAAGAGGTTCAGTAATTTTGTCAAAGATCTTTGGCAGACCTTTTAACGTCTTCCTTCTTGTGCAATGCTCATGCATGTACATGCTTGTGCAATGTATTAACATTGGTATCTGTCATTCTGGGATTTGAACTGCCATCTGTAGCAGTAGGGATATGGAAACCTTGGCCCTGTTCAAGTCAGCTGTGGTTTTGCAGATGAGGTCATGGAGTCATGGCTTTACTGGCAGGGTTCTTAGGGCTGCAGCACTTAGAGGTGGCAGAATTTGTCACAGGAGACCATGACAGATGGGGCTTCTGGAGAGCCACAGGCTCTTTCCTGCTGCCCCATGAGTAGGGACCAGAGCCACATGCAGACCTGCCAGTTTGGACTCGGCAGGTGACTTCACCATTAGGTAGCCTCAGCCATTGCTCTGGCAATACAAGCTTGTAAATTAGCCTAGTGCTACTCCCCTTTTCTACTTGGACTGTGTGCTGTCATTCTCGGGAGAGTTTTTCCCACACCTTTAACCGATGATGAAAGTGATTCCACCAAGTTTTTATGCTGAGAAAATGCTTATGCATTGTACCGGTGGGACTGTGTATTCATGAGAAGCTGTAGGATGAGGATGTCTTCCCTACTCACGCTAAAACTGAGTTAATTCATTGTTGCATCTCAGACATCCTGTTTGAAAGGCTGGTGTCTGTTCAAACTCGAGTCACTTACAAAAATATTCTGTCATGTTGAAAGTAGTTCAGGTGCTACAGAGGTTTCTAAGTGTGCTAGTTTGTGGTTTTCTTAATGCATATTTTCCTTTCAATTATTGTGTAAAAATATTCCCCCCACCCACCTATATGCTCTCCCACACAGAGGAAACTGGCCACTGAATTTGCTTAGTATATTGGTTGAAGGTGTTCCCCACCTCCGAAAGAGAGTTTCAGTTATTGTACTTTGAAGTCCTGTTAAAAGTTAAGTAATAAAAAGCACTCGGACAAAAGCTCATTTCCAGTTTGCTCTATTTTCTATCCATCACCACAACAAACCCAACACAAACTTTTACCACCTCCTCAGTCAAATTACAACCCTCCAAACCCTGGCCTAACCAGGACAGAAATTAAACTTCCTTTTCTTACAAAAAGTGACACATGGTAGCAGTAGGGATATAAGTATCCTGTCAGCTTTGGTTTTACCATTTATTGGATGCAGCTCAGTACACCTTGGAGTCCTTGTGGGAAGCCTGACAGAAAGCCAAGTGTTAAAATGCTTCAGTGTGTTAAAATGCCACGTGCTAGTCCCCAGCCCGGACCTCCTGCAACTACAGGCTGCTGTGAGCTTAAACCAGCAGAAACTAGGGTAGACCCTCACCTACCTCCTAAGACCTTTTAGCCTAATACCAGTCCCACCCCTAGGCACGGTGCTAAATACAGGGGTCTCTATTTCCCACTGAGCCTGCAAACAAGGCTAGCGTAGCGTCTGCTGTAACTTCTTCATCTTAGGTTAACAGCTGGACTCCCCCAGGAAACCGCTGCACTCACAATGACATTCACTACTTCTCTTTCTGTGAGAGTAACATTTTCCTTTCCAGGGACTGTTTTGCTTTGGAAGAGAATTTCTAATTTAATGTCCAGTATTTACTGTGATGAGCTCAAGTAGAGACTCTGAAATGCATGCTGTGATCTTCCACTTCAAATAAGAACATTTCAACCAGAGTGTTTGTACCAATTTTTGTTCTGTTTTTTACTTTTGTATAAAAAGCCCCTTCTGCTATCAAGACATGGCACTTTCAGGGCCAGAGTCTGAAATCATACTGCAGAGTGTTGCCTCTCCTGAAAATGGGGCTAATAACACCTACTTCTTCCACTCCTTTACCCATCTTGCCTACATACAGAACAAACTGATGCAGTCCCATTTATTGCTAGGTACTTATGCAGTACTCCATATAATGAGGTTCTGTTTTGGAGGTTGCTATTGTTAAAAACTAAGAAAGGTCCTGCTGGGACAGACCAGTGATGGATCTATCAGCCCAGTCTCCAGCAGCACCACGGGGAGATGCTGTTCTGGAAGAGCACACAGACCCGGCCTCTATCTGAGGTCCACCCTCAGCATCCACAGTCATTGATTAGGGAGGCTAGGGAGTCATTTCTGCCTGCTCCTTGTTTATGGACTTGTTGCCCATAAATTCGTCAAACCCCTTTTTCAAACTGCTCATACTGTTTAAAATGCGCTGTGAATACAGATTCCAGAAACTTGCTGTTATGTTTAAAAATAAACAAAAAAATCATTTTAACTACCCTTCTCTGCACCTCCTCTTAGCCTGTTAGGCCTCTCTTGAGGTGCTGAAAGCAGATCTGCATCTGTCAGTGGTGGTGGATGTGAGTGCAGCTGGGTTTTACGTAGTGGCAGGAGGAGTCACTCGGTGTCACTCCTAACAGCCCTCCTGGTGGTGCCCAACAATTTGATGTCTTTTTTGGCTGACACTGCACAGTGAGCCAATGAATGAAACTGTGAATAACTCATGAGAAGATGCTATTGCGATGGAAGCTGGCTGTGGTATGCAGTTAAATATAGCTGTGCTATTTTTTTAAGAAACTATAATTATTTAATTGCAAAGAAAGATCTTGTCGTGCAGGATGATTGCTCCATTTGGACATCTTTGGGTCACTGTATGTTTGGAGTCTCCCCTTTCTCTCTGCCTGGAGCATGAGCAGAGCAACCATAAGCAGTAGGCATTCCTCTTGGATTTGTGTGCAAGAGCCCAAGGCCACTTCTGAACTCCGGCCTCTTGTTCAGCAACTCCATTATAAGGATGCGGAAACGTTTCTCTCTGACGCCTCCTTTTCATGAAGTTTTATGACTCAGATGCATAGGTTAACTTCTAGATGAAAGTGAAGTAGAAGCTTTAGCCCAGGAGCAAAACCTACCTGGATTTATAATCCTGTCGCATATATAGCTTTAATAAAAGCCTGTCGAATAAACAAAACTCTACTATAGAAACAATTAGGCAACAGCAGTTGTAATACAGGGAATTTCCAGCAGGCTAGTAACAGGCTGTGAAGAGCCTGTGGTTCCATATCCAACCCTGAGCCTCTAATTTCCAGGGAATTATTCACATTGTGATGGTTATTGCTGCTGAATGGGTAACACCTGGAAGATTTTCAAAATTTGGGGTTAATTTCTCTTTTCCAGTTTCAGCATGTGAAGTCCTTAATTCCGCCATGAGACACAGTTCTCTGCCATCCAGCTCTTCCCTGAGGTCTGCATGGCTAGCGCTCTACCAGAGCTTATTATAAAGAGTGGAGATGTTGATCCAAGAGGGCTATCAATTTGTCTTCCTCCACAGAGCTCTCAAATCTAACCAAAATAAGCAAAATAGTTTTAAACAATTCCCTGGGGAGGCAAACATTTCATAGGAAGCAGTACATTTAAAAAAAAAAAAAAAGTTTGATTGCTAAGCTTTTTTTTTTGAATAAAAAAATTCAAATGGAAATTGCATTTGTATTTTACATTACAAAAGAATTACACTCTTTAGTACCTTGTGTTTCTTGTCTTTTCATAGTTTGGTCACTTCCTTCTGCTATCTGAGTCTGCTCAAGTGTCGGGAATCGCAGTGACTCTGTTGGGACTGAAGGAGGGAGCTGTGTCACTGATGGCCGGCTCCCTGCGCCCAGGAAGTGGCTCTGGAAAGGAGGTCAGTGACAATCAGGGAGGGAAATGTGTAGGCTAAAACACCAGCACACCTCCGAAACTGTCCCTGTGCCAGGTTAACCTCACAGTGTAAGAAATCCTGCTGATGACAATGCCACGATTCATAAAGTTATAATTAAAAATAAGCCTTGAAGTAATTCTATAGTCCTAGAAATACTCTGCTGCAGAGCGGCTGTATTTTAGAAGCAAGTGAAACCTCACCTGGGCAGGAACCGCAGTTTGGCAACTGAGGTGTAGGCTCTGGGTGTAGGCTCAGCTGCCATTTCCTCATTGCAGGGCTTGATGGGGGGAAGTTACCCCTGTGTGACCGTTTTCTGCAGCCGGCAAGGCCTTGGGCAGCTGTGTGGCTTGCCAGGTGGGATGCTCAGCTGGTCAACAACAGAGATGTCTTGCAACAAATGGAGTTAAGTCAAGCACTTTATCTAATTAAATACCCTTTTCTAAAGTATTCATCTTCTCCAACTCCCACTGATGGGGAGGGAAGCCCCCCCAGGGTCTCTGTGGCTCAGACTAGGAGCCTCAGCATCCCAAGGTGGTTTGAGTGCCCCTACACTCTCATGCGTCTCCCCTTGAGCTCTTGCAGCAACTGTTGCTGCCCTTGGGCTGTGCTTGTGTTTTGGAGGCTCTGGCAAGAGAGGGAAGGGAGGACTCAAACCTCTGAGAAGTGGAAGGCTGCCATTCTGTGAGTGAAGGCAATGCTGTGCGAGCCTGTCCCGTTTTTCTCCTCCATATCCAAGAGGGAGAAAAACTGAATGCAGTGCAACAGACTGTGCACGTGAGGGGTTCAACAGAGCCATGCCCTGACCGGTGACAGCGACACAACCGGCCTGCGCCCCGCGGGGGCAGGAGGCGCTCGGCGGAGGAACCGCCGCCCCGGTCCGGACGGGGCCCCGCGGAGGCCGCCCGTCTCCCGGGGGCCGGCG
>NW_010587198.1:312672-341179 GCF_000705375.1 Tinamus guttatus
TCAGCAGGAGATGACAGTGCAGGGGAGGACTTGAAGGATTTGAGGGGGGAACTAAGTGTAGGTGAACATGTGCTAATGTGAAACATTAGAAAGCAACACGTAGGGAGGAGGAAAATGATCGGGCATGTGGTGGAGGAGAACAGAACGGATGCGCTAGTCTGGAAGCCTGTACTAAGACTTTCTTCTAAGTGTTTTCCAGCTGTTCCCAAATGTATCTGCACATACACAGGCCTCCTGAGGCTATTAATTCTAAATTCCAGGAGCAAATCCAAGATTAAGTGGGGAAGGTATTTCTGTAATCCAGCAAAGAATGGACACATGCATGTGGTCCAGGAACAACTGGATTGAGAAGCTCCCAGTGTTGCTCAGGGATCTTCCTGGCTGTTGATGGGTGTTCAGGGGAAAGGCAGCGCAACGCAGCATAATGCCAGCATCTTTCCAAAATGTCATAGGTATTTGCAATGTCACTGAAAGAGCTGAAAGTTCAATTTCTTAGTTTCACCTTGATTTGGAAGAGTCCATTGACATCAGAAACCCACATCAAGAGTCATCGCTCTTGTCCCACCGTGATGTTCCTGAAACTTGAAGGGCAACATATGGAAGCCACAGCTCCACCTGTAGAAACCTAATAGGCGAAGAGGAAGTGGCGCTTCTGTCAGGGCCTGGGAGCAGAAGTTGTGCCTCTGGCTGCAGCGAGGCAAGGGGAGGGTGGTGGCACCTACCATCTCGCCGCACCTTTGTAACTGATTTGGGCTTCAGTGATTCTCCCAGAGGACCAAGGCCTCTGTCTGAGAGGAGGCCGCCTTTGGGGAGAAGTGGCTACTGAAGGACTACCTTAAAGCTGCCCTGGCCAACGCCAGGAAATGATTTTCTACTGGGTACTACACACCTACTTGCTCTTGTTTCGTTTTTATATTCTTTTTCTGACTCTTGTTTGCTTGGTGTGAAACAAACAACCTTTTCATTGTGTTTTATATGGTTATGGCCAAGCTGAATGGGTAAAGGAAATATCTTGTGTGAATTTAGTTCCCAATATGTGCAAATTCTTAGTTTATGCTGCACCTCAGCTTCTGTTTTAGGCCTTAGGTCGCTTTTGAGAGAGTGTTGGTTTCTTTTGTTTTGTTTACTTGAAAGACCTCATGGTTTGTTGGTTGGTTGGTTTGGTTTTGTGGTGTGCAGGAAAATGCTGTCTGCATGCCTTAGGCCTGTTGTGTCTTTGCTCTGTGCAACACACTGACATGGGACAAGGATCAAGTATAAGGAATAACTTGTGTTAATTCCCCTTTGCACTGCCCCCCTTTAAGATGAGAAACTTGTGCTTCTGAGCCTATGAAGTCAAGGCAAGACTTGAACATAGGGTCTAGAGCTTTAGTATGAGCCCAGGTGAGGGGCAACCTGGTGCCCAGGAGCGCTCGTTAGTTGGGATTTCACGACAGAGCAAACACTGTCGGCTCTGTTGTGCAGTGTGTTTTCAGATTAATCTTTTACTCTCTTCTGGCTGCACTGCACTCGATCTATGTCTGTGAGTTTGCGTGGAGCTGGATTGAATCTCCCCGCTTGGGGCTGTTGCTTAAGAGGTGTAAATCAAGATTTGCAGAAGCGCAGTGTGGCCCTGCGCACTGGGACCTGCGTCTGGGCTGTCCTGAGGGATCCAAACGCATCCTCCGTGCCCCTGCTTCTGCTTGTCAAGGCCAGGAAGGGGACTGGGTCTCCTCAGGCTTGGGCTGCGTGACCGCCCTGAGGCAGCACAGGGCTCCCCGGCCACCCTCCGACCCGCAGAGCAGCGTGACCCGGGGGTTGTGTCACGGCCGCGGCAGGGCGGTGCGGGGCCGTCGCAAGAGGCTGACTCCACCTCGCCATCGCTCCGGGACGGCGTCAGGCGCGCGGCGGTTTCGGTGTGCTCTCGGGCATCAAAATGTGCTACTCTTATGAAAACGAGTGCAGAGGGAAAAAACGGGTGGCTGCGGCCGGCGTCAAATTTCTATATGCAAAACTGTATTGTTTTAATACAGGTGCTTAGCAGCAGCGGGGGTTTTCCTTCCTCCATGGGCAGGCTTGTGATTGCTCTCTCTGATTCTGCAGGACCTTGTATGCTTCAAAATGCTTGAGAGCAAGAGGAAGATGAAGTGAAGGGCGATTATTTGTGAGGTCCTTTTAGACCATCAACTTTTGTTTTATTATATCTATCCATCACGAAGAGACACAGAAATTCTAGTGTCTTCTTGACCGTGCACATACTGTCACTTCCCATTCATAAATGGATAGATTTGGGGAGATATTAGTAGGCTATTACTTCATGGACTTTGCTTTCTAGATCTCTGAGGGTTCTTTTGGTCTTCTCGTGGGATCAGCCACTTCGTCTAATGCTAGCCTTGCCACTCAGTATCAATGTTTCTTCTGGTCATCATTCTGATGGAAAACGAATGCCCAGTCAACACATCTGGTGATGGTTTTGCCATCTATGGATTTATATCCTTTTTGTAAAGGAGAAACGTGAGAAGTGTAGCCTTAATTTCCTTTATGGAGTATTTATAATTTGTATTAAAAACCCAAGAGTCATCCCTTTCTCTGGGGAAGCTGATGCTTTTTGGTTATTTTTGCATAAGAGTGTGTGAGGGAGAGTGGGGAATTCACCTGCTTGGTGCTGTCCCTTCCATCTGAGCACGAGGGAGAAATAAGCAGCTTGTCTTTGAGGTCAGGCTGGCCTTTTGGCTGGTGTGCTGTGGGCACCACAGACACACGTCTGGTGTCTTCAACCTGGCATTTCTAAGACATAGATGCTGTATCTGACAGCTGAAGAAAGGAGGCTGACACATGATGACTTGAGATAAAGAGGCAGAGTTAAGATCTGCATAACAAAAATACTTTCCTTTTTAATCTCTCTCTGCGGTTTGTGGAAATTCTATTTTTAGAGAAGTTTTAGAGGTGGAAGAAAAAAATTGGGAAGGTTTTCGTGTATGATTGTTGTTGTGCATTTTTTAAAAGTGAATAATAGACTATCCAGTATTTCTCATAAACCTTTTACTAGTTTTAAAACTCTTCTTGCAACCAGCTGAAACAGCAGGCTTTATCAGAACTGTTAAATTGAACATAGTCACTTGAGTGAATCATTTATAAATTAAATGTATTGCCACATCCAGGTTAAAGTAATTGCAAATATCTCAAAGTAAATACAAAGAATTGGGAGATATTGGCATTAGGAATGTATCTGAACTGAAGTTAAATTTTGAAATGTAATTATAGGGAAGGACAAGACTATTAAATCTGGAATGAGATCTGTTGACCCTTTGTTCTTTACTCACCAAAACAATGCAGGTAATTGTGTGTCTATATAAGAAATCTTAATAGTGCTGGTCTGTGTCCTTTTTAACAAGAAGAAAATTTTTCGTTGTAAGTTATCAAGGACTTACCTTTGGAAAATTTCAAATTAGGAGGAGAAACTTGAGAATAGGAAAGCTCATCAGCTCAGAGAAAATCCAACCACTACTTCTGTGTGTTGAGGTCATTTTGAAAATGGCCTTTTTCTGCCTTCACAATTACAGATGAAATATTGTTCCCAAGTGTTCAGCTATTTCTTTGCAAGATCACCTGTTAATGGCAAACGTAATCCTCCAGTGCCATGTGTGTGTGTTTCTATCCTGATGCCTTCTCTTTCTTTCTCCAGTTATAATGTTTTTTTTTTTCATTACTACTGAAAGGTAGTTAATCTAAAATATTAATCTTTTAGGGCTTTTTATAAATGTGTATTTAAGACTGTACAATGAAAGTATAATTGTTTCTGTGCTTTTGTTGTAAGCAAGGGTGCAGTTTCTCAGATCATAATTTCTGCTGTCTGCTCTACACTCAGAGTAAGATATCCACATTAAAGAAGCCGGTAATTGGGTTTTATATATTCACAAATTTGAAACCTTAAGAATTTTGGGAAAAAAAAACAGTTCTGCCCTTAACTAACTTCATAATCATGTAACTCAGAAAACACACCCCAAGCCAGGCAATATATCATTTTCATATTGAAGGATATAATGACTTTATTGTACTCTGCATTAAGCAAATTTTGTTTTTTCTTCCTTGTCTACAATATTTTGCAAAGCACTGGCACCACTAGCGAGCGTGCATGTGCCAAGCTGTAGCCAGCAGCAAATGTTTCCAGGTGGATGCAATATCTGGAACCGCCTTAAGCAGCGTTCACTTCCCAATGCCACGAGACGGGCCTATGGCATGCGGTTTAACTGGTATTTAACTTTTGTCTTCTGAGTCAGTCTTCGTCCTTGGAGCTCATGTGTTGAGCTATTTCCCGGTTCAGCGCGAGAAGCGCACACTGCAGGAGAAGTGATAGGAGGCCAAAAGGGCTGGTAATTATTTATTGCACAGCTCACGCTTCCTTCTCCTTCACCCTCGTGATATCCTGGTAAAGGAGGGTAGAGCTCTGCTGCGCAGCTGATGGGAACTGCTTTTAAGTGATGTAAATGAAAAAGTTTTCTTCTAAATATCTAGGTTCTGAGCAGCCAGCAAAAGCACCGTTTCTGCCTTCCGTTTGCTCGCGTTGTTTCCTTGCAGGAAGGAGCTGCCGGTCCCCCGTGAGCGGTTCTGGGTGCTGTGCAGAGCAGCCCCTCCGTGAGCCCAGCGGGCAGGTTGCCTGCTTGCCCTGCCGTTAGCAGGCAGGCAGTCGCCTCTGACAACCTCCACCTCGCCCTGTGAGTTACGCTGAGGCACACAGTTCTCTGCAGTGCAGTTGCAGTTTGACCTGTGAGCACTGTGTACAGTGATTCTTCCTATGTTTAAGGCCATTCATGCCACCTGTCACAGTTTCTGGTATCATTTATCTACTTTCCCACTCCGATTCGAGGTAAGAAGAATAATGAGCTGCAGCATTTAGCTGTGCCAAAAGCAGTTGCTGCAGATGACTTGTTGGCTCTCTTATAGCGTTGCTTGCTCCAGGCTGTTTCTGCTCCCTTCTGAATGAAAACTGAGGTCCTTTTAAAGGAGGGATTAAAAATAAGGAGAAGGAAACTAGTCATCTCACGCACAGAGGGCTATTCCAAGCCATTGCCACATGTGCAATTTGTCGCAACAGTCTTCATATCGGTTCAGAGGTCATTTTGGCTACATTAATCTGAGATTCAAAATGAAAACTGGTCATCTGATGGGCCTCTTCCTCTCTAGAAAGATAGGGGTCAAGCTGCTACCAAACTTAACATCCTTTCTGAGCAAAGGCCTCCTCCTACTTTCTGTCCTGAAGTGAAATGTTTCCTGTTTCACCTTCCAGGGAGTCTGCAGGACTTCTGAAGTCTTGCTAGGATTGAGAGGAATCTGCCAATGACTGAGAGGTTTTAGGATGAGCCACAGGAGAACCCTGTCACCTGAAAACATCGTCCTCTCTCGTGCTGCCGAGATCTGTGTGGGGAGGGGAGCTGCTTGTTGTGCTGGAGGCCGGGCAGGGTGTTCCAGCACTGCACTTTGCCTTTTGCATTTGTCTGTACTGCCTGTGAGGAAGCAAGATGCAAATCTTCTCCTTCCGTCAGCTGGACCCGCTGGTAACACGCGAAGAGCTTGCGATTTCCAGCTGCATGCTGGCAGCTCACCAGGTCCAGCTTTACACACTCCCCTGCATACAAGTAAGGCTGCCCAGGCTCTTGGGGCAATTCTCTAACCTTCGGAAACCAGCCACGGTTTCATGGGGCCGCTGATCAAAGTAGCCTCCTGCTGCTGCCCCTGGTATCTCCTCTTCAGACAGGCCTCCCTGTTGCACCATTTGTCACCTGACCTGCAGGCTGTAAATCCTGTGGGAGGCTGTGCTTGTACATGGTAGTCCGACCTCAGTGGGGTTAGGACCTCTGGCACTGGCTTGTAATAAAGTCCTTCTCAGTTGCCAGGTGTGCTTAGGAAGTGAAGAGAGCGCCTTTCCACATCTGGCTGCACTAGGATTGCCTCCTGCCTGCTGACTGTGCCGAAAAGGAGGGCTGCAGGGGAAAAAAGCTTCCCTCACATGACTTCCTGTATGTTGCAAATACAGTATTCCTTCTTTATGGCCATGAATGGGTTATAAATCAGACAAAAGCTGAGTTGTGGGGTCTTGTCCCTTTCTTCTCTCAGTGAATCAGTTAATTCTTGGTGGGCTTGCAGCTAGGAAAGGCTTTCCTTACAGCAGGCGCAGATGGGTGACCGGGCTCGTGTGCTGCGAGGCCTCTAGACACAGGGCAGCCTGTGGTGAATCCCTCGAGTGCTCTGGAAGAGGCAGTGGGAGGGTGATGAAAGCAGGCGCCTAACAGGACAGCAGCTCTTGCTCCATGGCAGGAGCGGCACCTGGGGAAGGTTCACACTGTGGAACGGCTCCTCAGGCTGCGCGGGGCAGCAAGGGCGCTTCAGGACTGGAGATTCCATGGGCGAGCTGGACTCCAGAGCTGTGAGGAGGTGTCATGAGGCTGAAGATTCTGTGGAGAGATCATGGGCAAAGATAGCACCAGTGATACTGAAATGCTAAGAGAGTGTTTGCTTTTAAGTTGTTATTATCAGGCTGCTCAAGCCCCAGATCACACATGCTGTGCATAACCAAAACAAACCTGGTTGCTTGCTACTTTTGCACAGCAAATGTTACTGGAAAAACCCCAAGCCCACCGCTCGTTTCTGAGTGTTCTGTAGTGCCGTAAGTGATCTTAGGGCAGCCTGTGGCTGCGGCAGTGTTCGGAGGACTTGGATGCGACATGTCCCTGTCCCTGCTTTATGCAATGAAGGAAGCAAAATGAGAACTGTGTGCGGGGACAGCTGAGAAGGGCATGGAAAAGACAGCATTGGAGGGGCTTGTTGAGTCTGGGGAGTCAGCACTGTTTCATCATGTCCATCTCGACAAAACCGAAAGCAGGGGCAGGAGCTTCTAAGGAAAAGGAAGTAGTTCTTTGGGAAGGGTGATGAGTAAACAGTGTGTGCGTGATGAGCAAGATGCCTGCAGCCTGCACGAGCTAACAGTGTTCATATCAGCCGCTGAAGCAGCGCCCAAGTACATACTGTTTTGTTGTGGAGGACTGAATATTCATCTCTGAAGTAAAACTGACCAGTCCCCCTCCCTTTCTTTTTAATTAGATCCTTTTGGGATGAGACATCCCTTCCTGAAATGAGAGAGGGGTAGTGTTCGGCCTCCCACCACAGCTCTTTGCACAGTTGACAGCTGTGATAATAGGACATGGTCGCCTGTAGTTTGGTTGCTGCTGAACACTGACAGGAGGCCTTTCTAGCCAGCTGTTATTCACCTTGTGGGCTCTGCCTACATGGGGCTTGGAGGCTGCTTATTATTATCAGTTGGAGCTGATAATTATCAGGATCTGCTAGCGGTCAAAGCCTTGGTCATCTGGGAGCTTAAGACGAAAAGAGACCATGTCGTTGATCTGCTGCCCTGTGAAAGTTGAGAAGTCGTTGCTCTACCATGTAACTAATCCCAGGAGGAGGTGCAGGACTTTACTCTTTGTTCCTCCTCTTCCAGGTAGTGCTCAGAGTCCCCCAGCTTGGAGTACGGGAGCACTGTGCAGGGTTGCAGAAATGCATATGAAGGCAGCCTCTGTTTAAGGGTACCTGCATTTGTGTTATTTTAAGGTGTCCAAGCTGTACCTGGGGAACATTCCTCAGACTGCAAAATCCATCAAGCAAAACTTAGGAAATGCCAGAGCTCAAGCTGCTTGTTTGGCTTTAATCCGCCCCTTTCCCAAGGATGGCGTTGGGGCTTGGAGCCCAATTGCTTCTGCCTGCGTCTTGCCAGACTTTAGAATGTTGTGGAAAAGTGTGAGGGTCTACAAGCTGCAGAAGGGGAACTGGATTAATAAATAAGTAAATATGTTTAGTGAATAAATGTATTTAGCTGGCACTCAGTCTTGAAAATTTCTCTCTAAATGGAGGCACTTGAGCTAAGTTACAAGCAACTGGAAAGAGGTCTCCAGTTAGGAAGCTCCTACTTCTTCCTACTTCTCCCTTCTCTATATTCTCATAATTAAAGTTTGTCACCCATTTTGATTGCAAATCCTTCCCGGAAGGGTTACAAATCCTTCCCGCAATCTTATATGCTATTCCCCATTGCATGTTATCGTAGAAACATGGGCTATTTTTCATATTTTGGCATTTTTATCCATACGAAATTTCACAGCATAATTTCTCCTTTCTAAAGGACCATCTCTGAAAATAAGTGCGGTTCTTTTTACCAGTGCCTCCTTTCCCCTTGATCTCCAGCTCAGCTGAGGTTTTTGTTAGGTGGACTCCCCAAATGGTAGTTGCAGGTAAGTGCAGTGGTGGCAGGGGCGGAATATATATTTGTGCAGCAGTGTGGCATAGTATTTGTTGCAGAACTTGGCTTTTAGTTGCATGTGGTGTATGTTGCAGCTTCTTCTGTTATGCCTGTCTTCATTTTTGTGTAAATATGTCTCTGAATAGTTTATTTTAGTTTGTATTTACTTAGCTTGCCTAGGAGGAGGGGGGTGTTTTAGTTGAAATCGAAACCTTCTCAGTTGGCTCTGGCCAACTCTCCTTCCTCCCTGGTGTGAAGTTGTCCCTTTTCTGCACGTGGCTGAGAAGTTGTGTGGGAGATGCCCATTGCTGTTAGCATCCGGAGTGATATTCCACTCGTGTTCCATGACCCTGGAGATGCCTCTGCAACGACAGTCAGGGTTGCTACCAAAGGTTGCTACCACTGCTAGCAGCCTCATACTGAAGGAATAGGTTACATATTACTTCTGTAATTCCTAGGGTCAGTGGTTTAGAGTCACAGTAAAGACATAAAGATTAATGTATTGAGCCTTCAGGGAATATTTCTATTCATAAATGGAGAAAGCAGGGCATGAGGATATGAAGGGATGCGGTGGATTGATGGAACAAATAACATGCAGATTTTCTGAGTTTTAGTGCTGCTATTTGCAAGTTGACCCCATTCATTTCCTCATTCTGCACAAAGGCATCATTAATACTAGTCAGCTTTAGTTTAATTATAAGAGAATATGATACTTTTAGCAGTGCTAACCTGCTCACCTACGTACATGTTTATGTATGTATGTGACTAAATACGCACATGTGTATGTATGTGTTTATATACATATACTATATTCCTATGTGTTTCTGTTAATATAGAACCAGAGAGAAGAAATGAGCCTTTTGTCCAAAGTAATTTGATTTGGTATTTAATTTTATTTGCTTAGCATCAAGTATTGTTTGAAAGCGGCATAGTTTTTTGCTAAAGGAAAAGGAACTGTGCATTGAGATAAGCAGTAGAAGAATAAAAGATGACATGTACTTGGCTTAAAAGATGTCCAAACTTACTGTGATATTTTCCAGGCATTGGTATTTCTTTTTCTTTTCTTTCCCTTCTTTTTTTTTTGAAATTATAAACAGTTTTTGTTCATTTTTATTGAGTCTACAAAATAACAAAGTAGTGCTCCAATATTAATACATTTAACTGTTTCCAGAATATGCATTTGCAAGGACTGTTTTGCTAGTCTTTTGCATTTGAAGAGGAATATTTTTAAAAGATGCTTTAACCTATACAGGTCATTAAGGAACCACTCAACTGGCAGATAATCATGTGATTAACTGCAGGTTAAACCAAAGCAAAACAAACGCAGTAGACTAGGGAAACAGCATTTGGATGCTTTCACTTAAGCTACTTGATGGAGTTTGTGTGGGCAGAAGTGACCTTATTACTTCCTTGGATCCTGTGTTTTGGTGGGTTGATCCAGATAGGGTGTCCTTGCACTGGCAAGTGAAATCCCTTGCTGTCTCCCCATATCTCTGCCACCAGTGGAAAAATCAAATGGGTCTTCATGGAAAGTGGCCTTTTGCCGCGTGGCAGCCGTTCACAGAGTGATGGACATGGCCAGCGAGGCCCTGTGGCTGAGGTAGGATGAAGGGCAGCTCTAGGACTGCCTACTTGATGACTAACCTGGAACCTGGTGCTTTGGGGTCAGTGGGTTTGGGTTCCTGTGTAGGGGCTCCGTTTCTGAAGGGGCTGGTTTTGTGTGATTGTGGGACTGATACAGTTTTATGTCTCTTGGGCTACAACTGTGGCTCAAACTGAGATGTATTTAGTACAACTGCCCATAAGCAGTGTCACTTTTTGTCCCCGGAGAAGCTCCCTAGTAAGCACGGGGTTTATTTAGTTTGTGAGCGGAGGTCTCCTGGCACCACTGGCTTTTCGCCTGCGGGAGTGCCGTCGGAGTTAACTGGCTTCCCCATCTCCATCCTCTAAATACTCCTGGCAATTGCTACGGGTAGGGGATCCCAGCCAGCCCCTCTGCAGAGTCCGGGTGCCGCCAGCGCCGGGCTGTGGTGGTTGGGGTCTCTGCGGAGGCGGATGGTTGGCTCTGTGCTGGCTCGGCCCTCGCTGTGTGCATCGGGCTCTGGGAAACTGATCTCTGAACCTTTTGGCCAGATATCTCTCAGTCCACGTTGTTATCTGGGTGATAGCACTGTGAACTTCCCCTCGCAGGCATATGGTTTCTGGAGACAAGAGGGAGTTGTCGGGTCGTGCAGAGGAACTTGACTTAAAAAGTCCTCACGCTAGCAACAGAGGCTGCGATTTCATCGAACAAAATCTTTGGAAATTCACGTCACGGACAACTTATCCTGACTGATCTACCCTCAAGAGGTTGGATGCAAAGTCAGGGTCTCTAGATGAATAAATAATGTCCTGTTATCTTCTCATCATGGATTAGGCATATTTTGCCTCCGCATATCATAAGTATATAGTATCATTTATCTTGAAACATTTCTTTTCGGAAGGGATGTGCCAAGAAGCAGTGTGCTTGGGAATAAGTTCACTTGTAACCAGAGGGATTATTTTATTAGCAGGATTGTTTGTGAATGAGCAATGGAGATACTGACCTGCGGGGTTTCCAGAATGTGGGAATGTGTGTGTCTCGCCAGCGCTATAAATAAGTGAGAAAGGCTTTTAGAAAGATTTTTGTCAGCTTGGTATACGTTATTTTGCTTCGGCAAGTCTCCTTTGCTTCACAAACTCCGTTCTGTGCACAGTGCTATTTATAAACCAGGGTGGAGGAAGAGGCTCTGGGAGCGAGTGATTCACAGACACAAAATAAGGCCATAAACAATGTTAACACTGTGGCATAATCTGATAAAATCAGAAACTCGGACAAAGAGCGAAGCGCTGTTCCTCGCTGGGGCTGTTGTGAGGAGACTTTCTCTCCCTGCCCGCTGACCTTCCTTGCCACATGGGCCGGGGCCGCCACTGCGTCCCGCTCGCCTGCCCCATGTCGTGGGGCCGAGGCGGCCTACGGCCTCCGCTGAAAGCGTGTGCGCCAAATACGGCAGTGTCAAAGTCCGCAGCTATTGACGGGAAGAGGGGAAAGCAGAAGGACTAAGAGGAGGAGGAAGGACGTAGTCATTCCCGCTGCGTTTACAGCAGTGTTCGAAGGTGTTATTTGAGCGGACGGGTGCCAGGCAGAACACGCACTGTGCGCTTGTGCTGTGTTCAGGGCCTTTGCAAAGAGGAAGCGATTTGTCAGGTTCACCCAACACTGAATTGCAGAGCTCACCCCAAACCAGGGCACCCGTAGGCAGGCCGGCACATCCACAGATCCGGCCGTGTCCCGGGTTGTTCCCGCAAATCACAAGTCTGTGAGTCACAGAGGAGTGGAAAATGGGGAGAGCTGAAGTAAAAAACTGCTGTGGAAGAATCTGAGATGGGATTTGCATGAGCTGCTGGGTGGGGATCCCAACGGGCGGCCTGTGCCGGAGCAGCGCTAGAAATGTGCTTCGAGCATCCGAACCACAGCAGAGGTGAAAAGGACGTGTGGGATGTTACAAAAAGCAAAAATATACAGGCAAAAATGTGCACCCATCATAGGCGGGAAAATCCCATCTTGTACTTTCTCCTATTATGGGAAGGGTCATTGTTACTTTTTCTAGTAAAAAGAATCTTTTTCTTAATGTCTGTGGGAAAGGAGAATAGTCTGAATTGAGTCTTTGAGATGTTGTATTACAGAGAGTCTCAGAAAATGTACTATGCAAATGACTATCTGCCCTTATTAGATGCCTCAATAGGGTTCATTGTCTTGCCATGGCTATTATTGGCGATGGATGGACACTACATGATTTTGCCATCAAGCTGAAAAACTTCAGTGTTACAATCTCATGGCGAGGGTAATAACAGTGCACTGACTTAAAGGAGAGAAATGAATTAAGAGGAGTGAAAGGTCCATTGCTCTGTCCATTTTAGTTTGTCTTTTATAGACTATGCCTCACTTTGGGGGTCACAACAGAAGGTTTGTGCTTCGTAGGCCTGGCTTTGCCCCTCTTTCATTGCTTGTAGAATGAAGGCCCTCTTTGGGGGTGAGGCGCTGGGGCACCTGCCATGTTTTTGTGGGGCTGGGGCTGCAGTGAAGTGCTGCTCTGCTCCAGCCCCATCCACTGCTGTCTCCCTGGTATGGGGAGCTCCCAGCTCTCCCACTTCCTCCCTTGGGGAGCTGGCACCTTGCTGAGGTGCTGCGGGCTCCCCCGAGCTTGCTTTGGGCCCCAGGCACTTCCCTGGGGCAAAATCCAAGCCCTCAGAGCTGCCCAAGTCAAACCTGCGCTGGCCAAGTCTCGCTGAAACCTTGGAGGCCCCGCTTTGGAGGCAGCGGGTTGCGTTGCAGACAGGCAGTCTTACAGGCTCACGTGTCAGGAGCCCAGAATTGCACTTCACTTGCTTGGTTTTTAGTCCTTTTTCAGTAGTCCGGCTTCTTCCAAGCAGATGTGAGAGGCACACTGCCTGTGAAGTTTTTAGGACATAGTGGCACCTAGGTGTTTTTGCTTGGTGTCACCTGGTGCCTCTCTGGTTAGGACTATATCTAGCATTGAGGCTGTAACGCTCAAGCTTTGCATGATGGTAAAATAGAATAGGAAAGTTCAGACAAAATTGCTGCTTGGGGTCAGTGCACGTTTGCTGTCTCTGTGACCCCAGGGCCATAGGAAGGATCCGTCCCCGTGCTGTCAGCTGCCCGTGTTCATGGAGGGCTGTGCCTCTCCTGCTCAGTTTTGGTGGTGCTCCTGAATCCACCGTTTTCTTTATTTACTTTTTGCAGGGGCTGAGTGAGCCACTCTCTTTTTGATTGTTTGGTTAATATGTATGAAAGTTAATAAATAGCTAGAAGAGCTGCAGGCTAATTTGGAAACACTAGCTTTGCTCTGTGTTTGCTTTCCTTGCTTGAATTTTCAGCTGTAGAGCGGAGGGCGGACTCTGTTACTAATTACATGGAAGAAGTCCCCCCCCACTCCCTGCCCTGGTAAATTCCTCCCAACTAACCTCCTGCCCCCCTTAATCCTCACGAGCGGTGCCTGCTGGGCAGCTCTCTGTCCTGCGAGTTAATGACAAGGGACTCGAGCGAGAGGTGAAGGTGGCGTGGGCCGCTCTGGCCTCTTGACACGCTGGACGTGCACAAATAGGATTATTCCGAGCTGGGAGGCCTTGTGGTGTGTGGTCAGCTCGCAGTCCAGGCTGGATCCTGCCCCTTCCCAGGTAGTGTCTAACGCTCATTTCCAAGCGAGGCGACGCGGAAGCGGCACAGAGGGTGGCGAGAAGCCGCGCCGCCCCCTCCTCCCCGAGCCCAGCCCGGCTGATAAAGGCTCTTCTCTCTCGTGTTCCTTGACTTCAGCACACCTGCATCCATACGTTGAACTTGGCAATGGTGGAGCTGGCTAAATCTGTTCCCTACGTTTCTAAAAAAATTATCATTTTGCACTCAGGTGGAGGATGTGCTCTGCCTTTCAGTATTTCAACACTGCTCGGGCGTGCTTAGTAAATTTTCTGCCCTTTTGGATGTAGTAATGTACATTGAGAAATGCTTCTTTATTCTCCTTTTCCCCTTCAGTTTTCCACTCACGATCATTAGATGTTAGTTTAATAAAAGTGCTTTTATAAAAAGGGAAATAAAGTTATGGAAGGCAGTTTGGACTGTTGTCTTTGTATTGTCACGGGTGGTTTAGGCAGCTCTTAGAACTGTGGCTTCTGGAGGTTAAAAATTGCCCTTTGGTACAGCCAGTTTGGGGTTCTTGGGAATAAGATTTCAGCTATAACTTGGTATAAATTCCTCCAGCACCTAATTAAATAGACATGAGAAGTCATAAAATAGTAACTGTTTTGATTTATTTTTTTAGGTGAGTTTTCTATTGTTGTGCTTCCATCATGAAAGCTCTAATTTAAACAAGAGCATCTGCATCCTTCTTCTGGGGCTTTTGGCTGCACCTTGGGCCTAGCCACAGTCATGTCCACTCGGTGCATTCAGTCGTGTTGCACACGTCAGGCACGAAATGTGGAAGGGAAGAGTAATATAGGGAACTGTAAGCTATGGCTGCAAAGCCAGGAAGCCTGCTACAAGTAGTAGGTATAAGCACAGTATCTGAAAATATGCTAAAATGAGAAAAATGAGGGGGGGGAGAAAAAAAGATCCAAAAAATTAGTGCAATTTTTAAGCTAACATTGAATTTACAGTTAGTTAAGTCATTAAATGGAGAGTTAACTGTATTTTTCCCCTCTGCCAATACAAAGAATTTAAGCGTATGCTGGAAATAAATGTGCCACGCTGCCATCATCTTGGCTGTCCAGGAGAAGAAATGCTCCTTTTTTTGAGCTGTTCATCAAAACAGCTCAAAATACAGGTTCAAGTATGCTGTTTTGCACTGAACTCATTTTCTAATCTTTAAATGCGTATGTGGCATTTTGTGGTGCTCGAATATCCTCTCTGGCTGGATTCAGTAAGGTCCTATTAATATATGCATGGGATATGGTTAATATTGTTTCTGCTGCTGGGTTACTTCTGAACACCTTGACTTTCATGCAGCTACAGAGCTGCTGCTGTTTTTGTTTTGTGTGATTTAGTTTAATTCATTTTGTTAAAAAGGTGGGGAAGGGACTTTCAGAGAGCATGTTATGTATTTCTGACTGCCTGGGCAGAGCTCAATTACCACTTCATACAACGGCTCTGAAGAGTGCCGATATCAGTGTTTCTGCCTTCCTCTTTTTCCCACTCCCCTATTTGTCTCAGAATAACTTCAGATATCTACTGTGTTTTTTTCCTTTTAATTCATGTTTATGTTTCCTCCCTTCCTGGTGAATAAGTGGAACTCTAGTTGCCTAGAGAAGTAATGTCCTTGCGGCTTTTGGTTGTAGATGATGGGAGGCAGAGTTGCGGACCGTAACCACTTGGCCCTTCTGACATCTCCCTCACCCGTTCCCTGCCTGTGCTAAAGGAAACGAGATTGCTGCTGCTGCTAGCCTTGCACTTCTGCACAAGATTTAGCTTTTCCCTTTTGCAAAATTGGGTTTTCTTTACTTTTTGTGCTTAGTCTCTTGCATCTTGGCAGCCTTCTGCGAGTTGTCTTGCTGATGAAGCAGCGCAGCCTGGAAGTTGCTTCTAAAGGGCGGAAGGGTGAGTGATCTCGCTTTGTCATCCCTGCATCTTGGACTCTCCATATGCCACTCTGGGTGAATTCCTTGATGATTTTTCACTGGCACATGAAGTAATATGTCTAGTGAATACTCTGGATTCATCTTTCAGAAATGTTTTGCGGGAAATGGAATTAATTTCTTCCTGTGTGGGAAATGGGGAAAGTCCTCTGCAAATACCAAATACCTGAAGGCCTCTGTTTTGCTAGTTATGAGCTGGCCAGTTTTGTTAGATGTGAGCATGTGTCTTAGCAGAATGGTGCCCTGGTTGCTGTTTCTAGGTGTTACTGAAGTACAGATACAGAATTTGCATGAAGTAGCAAAACTAAGATTGCCAGATTTCCTCCTCTCTTTTTCAAGTTCTGCTATTTTCAACTGCTGTATTTGCTTTCTCTGCCAATGTTGTTGTGCAAATAAAAGGGAACAGTTCATTTAAAAAAAAAAAAAGAGAGAGAGAGAGCGAGAGAAAGAAAAATCCCAGCAGTTGATTTGTGCAGTATTTATACCCATCACTTGACAAACACATGGTACCCTTGCTGTTGTGAATAAAAACGCTGCTAAGCTCCCCTTGGGAGTTGCACAGGTCACCTAAAGAAATACTTGGTGTCATGCAGGTTCCAGCTGCTTCATCCATGCTGGATGGACCGTTATTTCTCCGTGCTCCATAAAGTTAATCCCTCCATAAGAGCCTTGTTCGTCTCGGTAATGACAGAAGTAACCTGGTTTTGTATTTCCAGCAGTGCAGCTGGAAAAGTGAGTGCTTCTGAAAATAATCTTTCTAAAAGCATCAATGCCGGTCCAGAAATTATGTACACCGGGACCTGAGCCTGGTGACACACTTGGGGTTACTTGGAACTAGTTACTTGAAGTCTTTGGCCGGGTCTCATTAGAAAGAGGGGCAAGTTGGGCGGGTAGGTGGCCGAGTGGGGTGTAGGTGGATGCTTTTGAGCTTTGTGATCATTAAAAGGATGCCTTCATGTGGAACTTTCAGCAGATAGAAAGATAGTCAGGTTATCCCACATGTTTCCTTCTCTTCACTGAAATATTTACTGTCTCTCTGAGATTTCTGCTGCTGGCAGAAGGTTAACAGGTTCCAGCATCTGTTATTGCCGTGAGGGATATGCTCTTGATGCATCTTCTCCCCTGTGTGTGCAAGAGGTGATCTCTGATCTCCACAGACCTAGAACCAGACACCCATTTCGGTGGTCTCGGTCCTTTCAAGAGAACAATCTGAAGCCCAGCGTGCTGGTAATATCTGTGTGCTGATGATCTGTGGCCTTCCTTCAAGTTTCAAATGTTTCTTTACAGCTCCAATGACTGGAAACTTTCAAGTGTAAAAATCCCAACTATACTTTCCAAATCATTCCTGCACCTGTTTTTTTTCGAGGGAGAAATAACAAGTGGGTGGTAACATCGGGTGTCCGTAATATTATGGTAGAAATGAGTATTTTCTAGCAGCTGAAAATGAAAGTATCAGAAAGTTATTTCTGGAGAGTTGTCTGCTACTAGCCATGTGATAGCAAGAAAGCAAATATTAGTAGGGATTTGCACCTTACTGAAGCTCAGATTAGTGGCAAAGAATATTTTCTCAATTGTTCAGAAATAAACCTCTTTCTAAAAAGGTGTTATGTACTTTGGGCACAGCAGTCTTAACTTTTAGCTTATTCCAATATTTATGCCACTTCTTTTTCATCACTGGAGTGTCCGTACTTGAGTATTGAGTTAGTCCTTGTGAACACTGTGTGAGGGCAAAACACCTGCCTTGCTAAAGATCTCTCATAATTTTTCTGATACTTATAGTAGTCACAGTTCTTTTTTTGCTATTTGCTTCAGCGTGTGTTTGAGGAGTTCCCCACATATATTTGAATATAGCAAAATATTTTGATTTCCTTATTTGCCCTACAGTATCTTTTCTTTTGGAATGGATACAGGTGATTCTGCAAAAACTAAGTATACCCCAGACCCAGCAGTGTAGGGATGTGATACATTCTCCAGGACTTTAATTTTTTAATCGACGACTGGCTTTTTCTCAAATTTGGTGATTTAGTTAAAGCTCAAGGCTTTGCTTTTGTGCAGAAACTTTTTGGAGGGAGTCAGGCCAGTTCTTGTTCACTGTTGCTGTTTGAAGTCGGGAGCTGCTTACTTAGAGTTTGTGCCAGGGTCAGAACATGGGGATCTACTTTTTTTTTCTTCTTTTCTTTCCTTTTTTCTTTTTCTTTTTTCCTTGCATTTTACAGGAGGGAATAAATTTTTGTTTCCAGTTTTGTTTATTTTACCCAAAGACTCTTGCCAGTTCTCCAAACAAGTAATAAATAAATAAACTCTAACATTTGTTAAATTTGATGTGGGACAGTTTATGCACAAATCTAACTGTGAGGATCAGTTAGTCATACAAATATTTGGGTATATACCTAAAAGCAAAGAAGCGATCAGCAAACACATTTCTCTCTTCTGACCAGACTCGACTCCTTCCTTAGTGTGCTCTGGCCTTAGGATCTTCAGCTGATCCTTGGTGCACTTTGGGAGTCTGCTGGAACTAGGAGGAAGCTTCACCCTCTTCCCCCCTCTCCTTGCTCTTCAATAACCCAAGGTGACTTTGGATCAATCACAAAAAGTATGATTTTTTTTTTTTTTTTTTCCCCCCCGTGAAGTGAAGGCCTGCCAGATGGCGGCGTGCTCAGGGATTCCCAGCAAGCTTGGTAAGGGTTTTGCAACTGGTGTTTTGCATGACTTTAGCACTGACCGCGGAGACGGTCAGGAAGCACTGAGAATGTGAAAAACGCTGCTGCTGGTGGTGTCATTACTTTCCATAACGTTTCAAGATTTAAAGGCTTGTGGATTTTTTTGGTCGCTGATTAGAGCGAACAAGCAAGTTATAAGTGCTAAAGTGCTAAATGTAAGGTCAGAGCAATTAATATACAGAGAAGTATTTTCGGGGATTTTTTCTTTAATTACAGAGTTGATAAGAATTGCCTGTTTCTGTACATAGCAGCGATAGAAATCTTGCTTAAACAAACTGAAATAAAATACAATGAGCCCTTGAAAAACAAAGCGTGGAAGGAAGGGGCAGCAATTTATTGGCTCATTGTGTTGAAGAAAGGCTAAATACACAAGTACACGGTGAGCAGCTTGAAAGCACCAGCTCAGGGTCTAGTTCCAGCCCTTCTCATTCATGGGTTATGGTGTCCTCCAGGAAAATGAATGGCCTTGGAGGCCGTCCCGAGCACCTTGCTGCTAAGGTTTCTCTGGTTAAACAGACTGGAAACCGAAAGCTGTTCAAATACTATGAGATGGTTTTAACGTGATGTTAACTGAAGTTACTTTGTGTAATGCTCTCCATATCTCTAATACCTGGCAGGCCAGTTAGGTTAGTGTATTTTTATTTTACTTGCTGCTGCTCTGCTTGTTTCGAGTAATCTCTTGTTCCTCCGATATGCTTTTAATACTTCCTTAGGCAGCTCCTTGTAAGCCAGGCGAGCTTCTGTAGGCGCTCAGATAAGCAGAGAGGCTCCTAAGGCTGCAGCTCAGTGGAACTGTTATTTGATATTAAACTGCAGATCTTCTTTAATTATCAAATATTGAAATGAAAAACCAAAGTGAGAGGTTGCATAAGGGCACACAGGCAGCCTTTCTCGCAGGCTCTGCAAATGTAACACACAAATTGCCAAGACACTGGAGAACCTGTTACACTCTTTTCAGAACGGAGCTTCAGAGTTTACCTTTTAATACCTCTCAGCATAGAATTTAGTCTCTGTATGTTCTCGTCCTGCCTTTCAAGCAGTACATTCACCTCAAAGCTTAGTGCGTTAAATGACAAGACTTTAAAACTCTATTTTTACGTTTCAGAATTGAATATGATTTGATGTAGAATGTTGCACAACCGCACAAAATTAGCAAAAAGGAAATGGCTTTGAGATGTTCCCTTTCCTTTACCTTTGTTTTATTAAAAATGCTAGTTTCTGAAAGGGCTGTGAGTGGTGGATACAGAATGTAGCAGGAGACTCAGAGCAGAGAATCGTGATCTGCCCTCCTGGTTGTTATATGCAGCTGATCGGAGACTTAAATAGAAAGTATTCCTAAAATAAGGCCTGAATGGTGGGAGCGATGGATTGTGCTAAAGAGCGCACAGCATTTGGTGGGGGAACCCAAAGCAGTACTGCCCTGTGACTAGATCCTGTGCCCCGAAAGTTCAGGTGCAGAGACCCCTGCACTGGGCTGGCTTAACTGTACCTTTTTGGAATTATTTCTGGTATCGGAGCCTGCTGCTGCGATTGGAGGGGAAAGAACCCTGTGGAGTGTGTGTGTGTGTGTGTGTGTGTGTTCCCCAGGTGTTACTGAGGGGAAGCAGAATGTTGTGCCGCCGTCGCATTGCATTACTGCTTGTCCTGGCTGCAGCTCTGGTTGCTTAGCCAGCTTACGGGGTAGCTCTCGTACTCTTGTTGCTTATAAAACTCGCCATTAAACGGTCGTTTCAGTGCATGCATTATAAATACCTCGATCTGATAGGGAGGTTCCTGGAAGGGCCTTTCTGCCCACCCAAGCACTGGGAAGCACCCATGCCCCTCACCATTGTGTGCCCGCTGCCTTGGGATGTGGGGCAGGCCGAGCCCAGAGCTAAACAGAAAGGAAAAGAACAAATGATGCCTGAGGTCATTCCCTGCGGCCTCGCTGTGCAGGGGTTGCCTTTCCCTAGCACCACTCCTAGACACGTCGTGTTGTTGTTTGCAGTGTGTTCTGCCCCAGCCCCAAGGAAAGACGAGGGACTCCTCGTGTCTCAGCCCGCCGGCTGTTTGAGGCGGCGGGGGCAGCTGCGCAGAGGCCCCGCGGAGCCCGGCTGCGTTGCGTTCGGCGAGATGCTTCGCGCCCGGCCTTGGCGCCGCCGCGCTCTGAAGCCCGACGTGGCAGCGGAGGGCAGCGGGTGAGCAGGGCTGTCCCTGCAGCCTGGAGCCTCCGTCTCGGCCCTGTTTCCACCTCCACAGCGTGAGGGCGGCGTGGCCGGCTGCAAGGGGGCCTGAACCTGCAGCTGCCGCCTTCCAGGTGGGCACCATAACCCTTGGGTCCTTTAACATATTTAGGCTGAATGTATCTCTCTGTTTTCTTTCTTGCCTTGGCTTTTTTTTTTTTTCTTCTTCTTGCCTTTTAACAAGCACCCAGCATCTGAACACTTGGGCACTATCAAGATAGTTTGTTCCAGCCTCTTCCTCTTGTGCATTCATTCCCATGCAAGTCGGAGCCGGTTGTCCTCGAGTGAACCCTTCTGCAAGTTCAGCCCAAATTCATGAATAGTTGTCGTCCCTGAAACTGTGTGTTTTAATGAATAAATGATTCAGCAAGAAAAAGACATTCCATCCAGAAACAGTAATAGCAACATCTGCTAGGGCTGCTCCTTTACTGCTCTGTGCTCTTCAGGCTTGTCAGGAGCAGCGTGGATCCAGGTTAGCAGATAAGGTTGCCTTTTTTTTTTTTTTTCTTTTTCCTTTATAAAATTTTTTCTTTAAGCGTACAACTTTCAAAAGAGCACTTGGCACAAAAACCTGGGGTACTGCAGGAGAAGGAACTAGGTCTCATGGACACACAAACAGGATATCTAAGAAACAATATAAACTCTATAATAATAAAGGAAACAATTTGTTGTTTTAAACTCATCCTTATTCAAAGCAGTTCTGGCACTTGGGTGTCTATTCAGTGTGTGGAGGGGGGGGAAAAAAAAGAAAAGGAAGTTCTGGTGCTTTATTGGAAAGGTCATTTCTCCAGAATAGGAGCTCTGTTAGAAGATGCTCTGGTCTATTTTGGATTGTAAGCTGTGTGAGCACCCTGTTTCTAGGGTGTCTGAGCATGTGGGCCTGCATTTACACATGCTTTTCTGACAGCTGTAAATAATACTTTTATCATGAGTTCTGTTGTCATATTAAAAAAATGGCATTAATGAAAGTAAGTAATGAAATAAAATTCCTAGACTATTAAGCATGGTAAGACTCTAGGAGGACGCATGAAGTATTTACATGATGCAGGCTAGGTATGCAAGAGCTTAAATCTCCCTTTCAGTTTGAGGACTGGGAGATCTGCATACAGCAATACTGTCTGTTTACTGTTAGTAAATACAGTAAGAGAAATATCTATTTGAAAATCTAGTTAAATCACAGTAAAGAATGGAAAAAATAAAATGTTCTCACCTTATCTGATTATTTCAACCTCCCATCTCCAGTGCGTCGTACGTGAGTTTGAAAGTCGGGTGCAAAGGGTGTTACTTTGAGACTGTTTCAGAAGCCAGCAATGCAAAACACCATGAGTATAACGCATTCTTTTCTTTATTTAACGCGAAGGTTACATTCTGATAAGTCGTATCATCTAACTTCAGTTTTTGAGAAATTTCCGGAGACACACGTATTATGTGGTGAGTGTTGGAACAAAATTGCAGAGGGTGCTGCCGAAGACTTTCCTGTCTAATTCTTGCCTTTTATTGGGGCCCTTGTGTCTTCAATGCAGGGGGGTCCCTGGCCGTGGTGACTGATGGTGCCAATTGTGGCCACTTGTAGGCAGCCACTTGTGTGCTTGGCTGTCATTGCTGGTGTGGGACCTCTGCATCTCTAGTGGCCACGTCTTAGAGGAGATATATAGCTCCCTGGGATCGCAGCTCGTAGGCAAGCGTTGTTGTCTGAAGTACGTGTGTGAAATCTCTGTGCAGCAGCAGGCACTCTTATGTTTCGGGTGACCTGGGTGAATGCTGATGCATTTCTCAACAAATGTTTGCGTGACTCCGTAGGCTGAAGGGTTGGTTTTTGGCATCCTACCTTGCCTCCTCCTCAGAGGATACCTGGGTTTTGCCCGTTTTCTCTTAACCTATCCCTGCTCGCTCTTGAGGAGCTGCTGATTTTTTCTCTTGCATGCCACAATATGCGATAGAGCCAGAGCGCATCTTTTTTGGCAGCCAGCATTCTCACGTAATGGTACAGGGGCACCACATGCTGGTCTCTTCCCCTGAAGGAAGGAGGAACCCCCGAATTATCCGAACACTTCCCTGTTTGTTTGGCTTACCTGTAACGAATGTTCCTTGTTAAATGACTTTGAGGACAGTTTTAAACCCCATGCATGCAAAGCAGGCTGTGAGCACAGTCTTGACAACATGCAGTTAAAAGAAACATGTAAATAAAACCCACTGCACAGGGAGGAAAGGGTTGTAAAAGCAGCTTTAAAAGGTTATGAGTCATACAAACAGGATATATTTTTGGAGAAGAAAAAGAGAAAATACCGTGATGAAGACGTTCAACCCTTCAGGGTTGTCTAGACACGTGCCTGGTGGCATCTGGAGGCTTGTGTGTCCCAATAGGCCGCGTTCCCTCGATAGAGGCAGGTCTGTGGGTGCCTTCCCGTGCGCTGGCGGCAGCCTTGCCGCGCTGAGCCCTCGCCTGCGCTGGCGGGCTGGAGCGAATGCCTTTCCCCTTCAGCCAGCTGAGGGGGTGTTCAGCTTTGCCCTGCATATACGGTGTGGCTACAAGTTGGCGTAGGCTGCCATAGCCGTGACCATGACACCGCTTTTTCCCGCGGCGTAATCGTGCTTGTGAAAGTCGAGCATTCTTTATTCAAACCTGTTCTGCAGGTAGTCGTGTTTCCGCCAGCGTTACATAACCCGGTGGCGCGTTGCCTCTCTGCTCTGTTTGCACCCTCAGCACAAAGGAATCCAGCTCATGAATCACTGTGGCTTTAGCTCTTACTGGAAGATGAGGACAGAGCCCTGGGCCGACGTAATCGCTTGGCAGGGGTGGTGAGGAAGCCCGTTCCACTCGTCCCGGATAGGTGCAGGATCCAGGATCCCAATCACATGTGGTTTCAGCAGCTGGAGAGTCCTGGCTTCCTCTTAACTCTTGCTTTGCCGCCCTACCTGCGGCCTGGCCTGCGGGTGAACAGCAAGCAGAGAGTTAAGGCTTTCATGTCACCTGATAACACGGCTTTGGTCTTCTGACTTGCCATGCCCTGACTCTGCCTTTATTTATTATTTTTCCCGTGGACTTTTCTTTAGAGATTCTTGCTGACCTCAGGAGATCACGCACTCAACAGGACAGTGCAGAATGCTTAATCTTTGCGTGACTCCTGCTTGTATACTGGTGCTTTAAAGGCTGCACTGGCTTGGGCAGTGCTGAGCAGTGATTCACATAGGTGCCAACAAGCCTGCCTAGCACCCTAATCCATGGCTGCTACATGCGCAAATACAGTGAGTAACTTAGTGTGCTTGAAGTATGTGCATAATGTATGCTCATGGCACAGAGGTCTTGGTTTTGTCCTTGTCTTAATGGTGGCCTAACGTGACTGCTCCTCCCTGAGGACAGCAGAGATGTTATTCTTTGGCTGTTGTGAAGCATGAAAAGGCAAACATTAAATGTCCAGCCTACAGAGAGTGGCTCTGTGACGGAAATGCTTTGCTACCGTGCATTGCTCCCTGAGATGGAAGTACTTTGCTCCCATTTGTTACGGGTGTTGTGTCACCTCTGACGTGTGAATGTGCGTGTCTGCAAATCAGAGAGTTGTTGTCTTTCCCCACCCTGGCGATGGAGCAGGGAAGTCAAGTTCGGGAAGCGTTGGCGGGGAAGCTGTGAGCCCTTCCACAGTCCTGGTGTTTCTGAGGGTGTTGTAAAGATGAAGCTGTCTCAAACAAGCATTTTTAAAAAGGATTCGACTAAAAAGAAGAATGATATAGTTAGGAATGGCAATGCCAAAGCTTCTTTTCAGTCCCTGGGGCAGCGCTAGAGCCTGACAGGCCCTGGCCAGCATTAGTTCTCGTTACTGTTCAGTCACTCTTGAGGCTGTAGTTGTTGCTCTGTGCTCCTCCAAAGTAAGATCCGCCAAAGTGGATGAAGGTTGGAGGATGGGGCTGCACTTGTTGCTGCCTCTCTCCTGCCTTCCCCTCGGGAAGTTCTCCCAAAAGAGGGAGAGGCCTCTAATAAAATTATTTTTAATAATGCACCACTATTCCCAGTAGTAGTTCTAAGTGCTATTAGAATATTTTGCCAAGGAAATCCATTAAAACCGGAGGCTGCTTTTATGGAAGAGGAAGATGCATTTCTGCATCTAATAATCATTTTGCTAATAATTTTGCTTCATGATGAAGCTTGCAGGTGGTGGCTGCTAATTTAGTGGCAATACAGTTGGTTTGGATCAAGTTGGGTGAATTTCAGGAACATTTGGCTTTCAAATGCAGAAACGAACGGGACGGCGCGGCCGCTGGGCCCTTCCCAGGCCTGTTTCTATTCAGCCTCCGTTCAGAGGGGAGGGAAGAGGATGCTCGTGAGCCGGGCATGAACTGGCGGGGCAGCGCGGCACAACGGCGCCTTTTGTGCCCCCGAGGAGGGCGGCTGTGCCTTTGAGCCGTTCTGTCCATCTGCCTTCTGCCGCCCTGGCAATTCGTTAGCAGGGGTTCAGCGGGCTCGCAGCTTCAGGCAAACCTGCCCCGTGCCGCTGCGTGGGGAAACGGCACGCGGGGAAAGCAGCGGGTTTGGTTCAGCGGGCTGGTTGTGTTAGCGAGGATTTGATCCTGGCAGAGCAGCCACCGCTTGACTTGCCTCTGCAGAATCGGCTCCGAGGCGCTTTATGCTTATTGAAAAGTTGATCAAACACCACTTTACTTCTCAGACCTCTCAAAAACTGTAGATTTGAAGCATCTAACTTGCTGCTAAGAAATTCCATGGTCCAGCTAGAATGTTATGGTGCCAAGTTGCTTCCCTTGCTCCCGGTTTGTGGCGCTGGCTCTGCAGCCAGCACGGACCGTGGTGCCTCGTGTTGGTGTGGCCCCATCCAGCCACGCGCTCCAGCAAGGTCCTTCTTGTCCCTGTACCCCCTGAATGCGTCAGCTTCGGGACCCTCCTCGTTCCTCACTGCTGCTGATCACACAGATGGTTTCACTGGGGCCTCTAGCGGTCTCAGGACAGCATTACCAAGCAGAGTTGTCGCATGGGGACAGCAAGAAATGACAGCATTTCTGTCTGAGTTCCCCAAATGTTGTGCAGCACAAATGCAGTAGAGGGAATTTACGTGGATGCTAGTGGAGTGTTTTACGTAGAGATGGAAGCAAGCGTGCCGAAGTAGCATAAATCAAAGGCAATAACCATTAATGGCGCGTGAAGGAGGAGATGAAGGTCGGCCGTGGGGGCCTGGTCATGTGCCTTGGCCACGGGCCGCGCTCTCACCGCTGCAAACCTCGTTACTATTTAAACGAGTGAGTTTTCACCAGCCTGGTGCGAGCAAAAGGATGAACACTCCTAAGAAAAGCATAGGACTGTGGCACAAAGCAACGCGCCTCGCATGCGCCAGCCTCGACTGCCACACACAAAAAAGGATTTTCTGGGTAGCGAGGCAGAGTTCTGGGCTCCCAAGTGAAGGCTTTCAGAGACCTTGGCTCTCCTGCCCTTTGGGCATGGTGTTATAAATTAAAAAAAATCCTGCTTTATTTTGTGTTTGAGTTGTCTGTCAATGTCATATACATATATATATATTAATATAATGTTTTAAAATCAGCTAGTTTTACACTGAAAATTCTTGGATCCAATGCAGCCCAATGTGGTTCTGTTTCTAAAGTCCGTTTTAGCACTTTTACAGAGTCTGTTCTTCAGTGTCTGCCCTGGGGAAGTGAAACTGCTCTTGGTGAGAGCCTCAGTCACCTACCAAGCGAGTCCGCATGGGGGCACTCAGGAAGGGGGCACTTCACTTTCCTGCTGGTGCTGCCCTGTCCAGGCAGCCTGTGCTGCAGGTTTGGGGCCTGTTAGCCTTGCGGCTTTGCCTGGGAGCCGGCCTGCTGCTCTTTCTTTTCCTTTTCTTTATTGTATCCTCCTCCTTGCAGGGTGTGCCTGAGTAATGACTCAGAGTGAAAAAATAGTGCTGGTAGGCTGCAGGCAGGAATGTGCCTTGTTCACAGAAAATGTGGGTTCAAGCTGTAAGCCCTTGCTTTTAAAATAAAATAACTAGCAGCTTTAACTGAAAATTCTATTAAAATAGGAGTTTCTTTGGCTGGGCATTGCTCATTATTGCTCTCCCAGCTGCAGTTGCATGGTGTCAATGGGATGCTGAGCCTGAGTGACAACAACTGGGGGTTTAGCAAATAGCTGTTTTAAGTATTACTCATTGCCACTGTCAAATGAGCACACTCTTCTCTCTTTAAATCTATTCTGTGTGTGTTTGTGGGGTTTTTTTTCCCCCTTTTTTATATATATTGTACAGAAAATTCCAGAAAATGCCTTGCTGCTCAGATGGGCACCTGAGAAGCCAATACAGGTAAAACTTGGGGGAGAGTCAGGAGAAGAGGGAAAGACTTTCTCCAGTGTGTTAGCCTGTGACTTCTAATTCGCTGCCTCATCTTGGCTTTCCCACAAGGCTTTGTCTTGCATGACATTTTTAGTTCACTGGAGGTGCTACACCAAACAGAATACCCTCATTTATTTCCGTGAAGCCCAGTGGAAAAAATGGCATTTGGTCTCTTTTTGGAGGAAAGCTTGCTTGCTTCGGGGAAGGCAGAATTTTTAGAAATGTCAGGGGCCAAATATAAATATATGCAAAGTGGAAATAGTCTTTCCTCTTTCTCAGAACTGCATAATAGCTCAAAATACCCCTTGACATGATTGTTTATGGATGCAGACTGCTTTTGGGGGTTTGCACAGCTTCCTAATCCAGCGTGAGGGGAGCGTGGCCAGCCCTGCCCAGTTAGTAACAAACATCAGCTCAGTCTTCTTCTTGCTCTGGGCTTTGGACCCCAGCCGCCTCCATGTCGTTTCATGAGCGGAGCTGCTTGCTTAGGGTTAAAAGAGAAGAACGTTCGAAAGATCTTGCAAAAACTTGGTGCGCTAGCTCTAAAATTAGAGCTCATTTCCTTTGGCTGAGCCGATTTACACCCACAAAATGAGGAATGAACCAGACATTCTGTGATGTGTTGTGGATGGGCTCTGCAGGCCTGCCTGTGATGCTGGGGGAAATGCAGAGATGACGCTTGCCCCAGCCTGTTATCATTTTTGCACTGGGAGAGAGTAAATCACTTTGAATTCATCAAGAGTTAAAAATCTGCTGTGGGTTACAGATGAAACAAATTCCGCAGATGTGTGCATTGGAAAGGGGAAAGGAAGCCTTGCACAAAGCCCAGAAAGCAGTCACTCCATTTTAAGCAAAATTGTCTCACAATTAAATATTAGCTCCCAGCATAGGCTCCTGGTGACTCTTCTGCTTTCAAGTAGTAAGGACCTGCTAGGGAAGGACTGTAAATCCACGGATGCCTTTGGGATTGGCGAGGGCTCGGTACTGGTAGCACAGCTTAGAGCCCGTCTGCCTCTTGCTGCTTTAATCCACAGAGCGAGGAGACCCCCCAGCTGCCCTGCGAGTCCTCGCAGGTCCCAGCAAGGGCTGGAGAGCCCTGCCGGGCCGTGCGGGTGCAGTGTGTAGGTAAGGCTGCTTTCTGTACCGCAAGGCTTCCCAAAGACATCGCGAGCTGTAGTTCTCACCGCTGTCGTGGGACTCGGAGCAAAGCCTGTCCCCTAGGAATGCCTGCTAAAAAAACAGGTGCAGCGTGTTGCAATGGGGGAGACTCTGCTTTGAGCCTGCTGAATGTGGAGCGGCGCGTGGAGCCGCGCACGCCACCACGAGGGCGACGCTGTGGTGGCCGGTCGGCAAGGATGTAGCCGGGGGTGTGGGACATCTAACAGGCACAGCAGGGAAGGGAGGAAATGAGGTCCCTGCTCCCATCCAAATTAGCCAGGGGCCTAATTGTCATCTTTAGTGCAGGGGTATCAAAGAGGAATTTGGAGACCACTGCGGTAGCCCTGTTGTGTTTCTGCGGAGTTGCTCCAAGCAGATCGGGGTGCGCGTGTGAAAGGTCCTTAGCCTGGGTAGGGCTGTGAATAATTTCCTGCCTTTGCCCCTCTGAGTCACAGGGCACGCGGTGGGGAGCACATGAGAAATATGAAGCAGCAGCCTCGAGCTTCCTTGGCACAAAGGATTTGTGGCTAAGGGTTTTTTTGGTTTGCTCACCACCTTCCTAACTGTGTATTTACAATAACTAAACCGCTTTGTTTTGGAAACCAGAGCAGCCTGGGCAGGTGGGCTGTTGCAGACAGGGATTTTGCCAAG
>NW_010587198.1:341214-369897 GCF_000705375.1 Tinamus guttatus
GAATATCTGTGGGGCTTGGGCTTCTCAGACACTTGTTAATTTTGAACATACTTCCTTCATGCATCTTAACTGTCTTCATCGGTAAGGTTATTTTTATGACTAAAGAGAAAACTTAATTTTGTGACCCGCTGTACGCCTGAGGAGGTTGGAGCCTAGATCTGCATCGCTGACGTGCTGCCCGCGTAAACTGCATGTACAAGGGCCCGGGGGTGGACGTGAGCACGGGTTAATGATTGGCCTCTTAGGGACCTCGTGGCCTTGATCAGGTGCAGAGAGTGGCCATGTGACACAGCAGAGGGCTCGTGGCCACTGCGGTGGTGAGCTGGCGACACACATCCCTCCTGGCGCTCAGCTGGGAGGACGGGGCGCCAGGAGGAGGCGGGTGGCTCTGGGGGGCGATGGCTTCTTCTGGGCTTTGCCGTTAGATTGCTCTGCATCTTGGGACTACCCTGCGTCTCTCCCACAGCAGCTCTCGGGGTAATAACTCTGTCACTCCGCATGGTGCCTGAGGCATTTCCTGCCTTCAGAAGAGCTGCTTTTCCCTTTGCTGTCTCATCTTTCTTTGACCGACTTGCTATGAAAGGATACAAGAAGAGCTGTTGACCTGAATGTGAATGAAGACATTTCCTCGCTTTCTGCTGGGCATTTGGCTTGTGCTCCCAAATGCTCAGAAGGGTCGAGGAGCTTCCCAGATGGACGTAGGACATCTGTGTCCTGGGCTTTGCCGTGTCTGTCCTGAGCGGTGAGCAGGCCTCTACCGAAAGAGACTGGCAGTTGCTTTCTTGCTGGTTGCCTCTCCAGCGCCTGCACGCCTCAGGCTCGGGCTGTCACTTCGCTCCTTGAGGAGGGTTTTCTGCTGCCACCATGAGGGAGACACAGAAAACAACATGAAGGCCCATTCGTGTGCCTGCTAACAGGTTGCAAAATGGCTTTTTCACAAACAAAACCTTTATTTGAAAGACTAGAAAGCATTTTCAAAACAAAAGTTGCCTGTGAGTGTTGCTAGCAGAAGAGATTGAGGTGCAAGTTAACGGGCACTGCTGACACCTTTCGTGTGCATGTGCTGAGGAGTGTTTTGGTCTTTCAATTCTCTGGACTTTGGTTTGAGAGTTGTGAAATACTCTTTTGTGAAAAGTAATAGCGAACTCTGTCGCAGGAAGTTGAAAGAAAAAATCTGATAAGTTAAAATAACCTTTTAATTTTGATTGACCTCTTTTTGTGGGATGATGTCAAAGATGTTATCTAATTCTTGCCTAAGATTTTAGGTTTCATTTTTCAACTTTTGTGTGCAAATTGAGCAGTATATGTTATGCAGACTTGCTTTCTGGCAAACTATTAAACTCTGACTGTTTTGTTTAAAAGGAAAAAATGTGTCCTGAAAAATTGTAAGTGTGTCTGATTTTTCTTCCAAGCAGATCAATATCCCTGCTATTTTTACCTCAGTAGACTTGTAGGTGTCTTTTCTGCAAATTGAGGAGTTTAGAGAGTAGCAGTGGATTTTTGAATTGTTTTGTCATGTTAGTGCTGATTAATCAAGCCAGTCTCTATTTTGATTGAACTTCCAATAGTTTTAAAGTTCTAATTTCTATTCTTGTTTTTTTTGTTGTTGTTTTTGTTTTACAGGTCACATGTACAATTGCCTGTAAGTATCATTCCGTTGTGTTTTTTGTTGTTGTTGTTGTTTTTTGTTGTGTTTTTTGTTGTTGTTTTTGTTTGTTTTTGTTTTTTTGGTACATAGTCTTCTTTTTCTCTTTTAAGAAAGTGTCAGCTTTAGTGTCAGCTAAACATTAAAAAAAGGCAAACAAAAACTTCCTAAAAATAACTTTTAGAAATACCACTTGAAATATAAACTTGTTTATTTTAATTCCATAATTCCAGCAAAACACTTAAATAAATCCTTAGTTATTTTAGCATGTACTCTAATCCCCTTGATTTTCAGGTTTTTAAAGATTTCAATAAAATCAAGAATAGATTTAATGTGTTTGGAAGATTGGAGAGTATACTTAAAAGCTCCTCTTCACCAGCACCCCAAACACTCAAAACACTCAATGTGATGCATTAAGGAGTTCTTGAAATAAGTGTAGAAGCTGCTGTACTGGCCAAAGACCTATTGAAAGCAACTAAGGTAACAAAGATGTGTAGGTAACAACTGTGTGTGGCAGAAACTTCCAAACCTTGTTGCAGGTTCATTCTATGTAATTATTGAGCATCCGATGTAGATGAACTGGGCTTTAAATTTTAGGGCCAAGATAAAATAAGAAGGCCAAATTCTCATGCAGCTTTAGAGTTGGCCCTAAAGGATCTTTGGATTGTGAATGGATTTGTCCCATAGTACTTTTTGTTTTCGCTTTCATGAATCTTTGTGTGTATCCGTTCTGGAAATAAAATAAGAAAAGAAGGTTGCACTCCCTGCCTGCCTCCTGGGACCAGGAATCCTATTGTTCCCAGTCACCTTTTTTAATCTCCCTATGGATGTTGCTTGTTTAACAATATCACAGTTTCAACTAAGGTAGTAATTTTTGTGTGTAATGTTAAGGAAACGGCTGAGTCAACTCTCTCCATGCTTGAGGCTGAGCTATGTTGACATAACGCTACTTTTGTAGGCGTGCTGTGTCTCTTTCCCACTTGAGGGAATGCACTGTGCACATCTGAGTGCCTTAGTGCTCCTATTCTGGGGTTAACGGGCAGAATTGCCAGGCCAAGTAAAGCAGCTTTCCTCTGGTAGAACAGGAGAAAAGTGTGCACAGGATAGGACTGTTAGTTGATTCAATTCTTTTCAAGCAAAACTGCACTGAAATAAAGAGCATCTCATGATGGCCCTCATCCGGAATATGAGTAGAGTCAGCGAATGACCTAAATAACCTGACAGTCTCTTAACATAAATGTGATGCTCTGACAGCAGTTAAAAGTGGTAAAACCAGGAAAAGTGCAGTGAGATCTCTGTTCAAAAAAGAGTTGGCAAAGCAGAAGTGCCTGCATATCTATGAATGATTATGCTTTTGCAAATGGGAAACCTAGGGGTTCTGTAAAGGTATTTATAGCTTTGTATTTTTCTTTCTCTTTAGGCATTCAGGATTGCAGCTCAAAAAATGTAACTGCAGCAGCAGGAACCAGTAGTAATGATGATTTATCAGTAAACTCTGTAAGTGGGAACAAAACCTACAGAGGCGGAAGATCAAAAAGAGATGTGTCACCACTCAACGCGATAAGTGTTCAGAACAACGTGACAAGTACGTGATTTGGAGTCTGGCTGGGAGGTGAATGTTCAGGGTGTTTCGTGCCTTTATGCTCTGTCCGTATTTGAGGTCCAAACTGTGGTCCAGAGTGCAAATGGCATAGCAGGGAGTAGATCTGTTTGCTGTGCTGGAGTAGGGAATCAGTGGGAGAAATGATCTGCACAGCTTGCTGGGAATGTAGTTTAAAGCTGTGATTGTAGCATAGCCTTGAAATGATTTTATCATCCTTTGATTTCTCTAAAGGCTTGTGTTGCCTTCTCTTCCCTGCTTTTTTATGTCCTAAGTCAGACATATGGCAGTTCAAACTTTGAAACACGTGTGTGACAGATCACAGCACAAGGAACCTGTTTATTATAGAGTGCTATAGCATGTATCTAGAGGAGAGAGGAAAAGGATTATTCCGTTGGGGATAGCCAGCTTCCAAAAACAAACGAACAAAAACAAACAAAAAACAAGAGCTGGTTGTATGCAAATTCTTCCTCAGTGTCCTGCATGAAATGCAGTGAGCTGACATGGCATGAAGGCCATCACTGCTGCACCTCAACCCTATAACTTGCTGACTCTTTAATTTAACTGAACGGGGAGCAGAAGCAGTAAGAAGAGCCGCAACTATCAAAGCATGCGTTGTGCAATGTGTAAGTGTGGCTTGGTTAAAATAATAGTCATCCAAAGAATACAGAGATAGTTATTCTTGGAGTAGGTGGGAGTTCTTTGCATTTTTTTTTGGCTATTTCTCAGAAAACACTCTTGCAGAGAGATTCTTGCCTTTACCTTCCACAGAGCCCGTGACACCTTTTTGTCGCTGTTGCCTCGCGTGGCTGCAGATGTCAGCAGCTTGGGGCGCTCCTGACTGCTGCCTCACGTGAGAGTGACTGAGCACTGGACCTGTGGCCTTTCTGACTCTCCTTGTGAGCAGATCTTCTTACAACCTGACAGTTCCTTGTCTTGCCTTCCGCAGCGCCCAGCCCAGTTCTTAACCTCAAGGCAGAGCACATCGGTGTGCAGCAAGTGAATTTGTCAGGGAGAGGAAATGCCTCTGCTTCCACATCCTACACGTACAGGATAGAGATCGAAAGTGATGGAACCACCATTAGGAATGAGTACAGTTTAACAGGCAGAGACCATGTTGCACTATTTTTGTCATCCTAGATTTCTGTCTGTTTCTCTGTCTCAGAGGTCATTGTGGCAACAAATATGTTTGGCATAGGAAAGGTTTGTGAAAGGAGATAAAGAGAATGTCCTAAAAATCTCCTGTAGGTTTTCCAGAAATGCCCCAGTGTGCAAGCCTGGAAAGGAATGTTAGTACTGCAGAAATGTCCCATGATTCCAGGCAGGGCCCCTGTGCAAGACAGGGAAATATGGCTTTGCTGCTGCTTCCTTCTGTGTGTGTTTACCGTAGCCTCTTCTGTTGCCTTTAACAGAGCCTGGCCTGGTTCTTAATCTAACAGCACAGAACATTGGTCCACATCAAGTCAGCTTAAGGTGGACAGCAAATTCTTCAGTGTCCTACACATACAGGATAGAGATTGAAAGCAATGGAACCACCATTAGGAACGAGACGTCCAACGTCACTGAAGCTGAAATTATGGACCTAGAGCCTGGGACGTTGTACAGCTTCACAGTGTTTGCGGTGGCAGCTGATGCTCAGACAGAAGGAGAGGGAGTATCCATAGCCCTGTACACGAGTAAGTTACAGTTACTGCCACCTGTGTTTGTGGTGAACCGTGTGTTGCTGTAGAGCAGAGGGCTGTGCCTACCTGCCAGGGGGTGGTACTTTTGTGCTGTTGTGGGCAGAGGTGGTGGTGGTGTGGGTGAAGAATCTGGTTTCATCTCCCTGTCAAGGATGGGCTGTTAATGTGCAGAAGAAACGCAGCGCTAGTCTAATAAAGATAACAAATAAAGCAAAGCAGTCTTCCCCCTTGGGCTGACAGCCTCTGGTGTTGTCTTTTCGCAGAGCCCAGCACAGTTCTTGATGTCACGGCAGAGAATGTTGGTCCGACTGATGTCAACTTAACATGGACAGTGAATGATACAGCTTCCAAGTCCTACACGTACAGGATAGAGATTGAAAGTAATGGTGCTGCCATTAGGAATGAGACATCCAATGTCACCGAGATTGAAATTACCAACTTAGAGCCTGGGACACTGTACAAGTTCACAGTATCTGCAAAATCAGGAAACAGTTCAAGTGAAGAAGGTGGATTGTCTATAAGCCTGTTTACAAGTAAGGAGCTGCTGCTTCTGCTCTGTTGCAAACAAATATGCAGCCAGGAGCAGGCAGCCCTGCTTTTCACCTTTGGTTTCTAGCACTGTAGTATTTCCTGCTGCTGAGGTGCTTTGCTCCAGGAAGCTAAGGTGATGCCCTGGTATCTTAGAAGCATTGCTGGCAAACAGATATTGATCCTTCTTTGCAAAATGGGAATATATAGTGGTGATTCTTTCTGTGTATTCTGCCATGACATATACTTTACTTGCCTTTCACAGAATCTAGCCCAGTTCTTCATCTCAGAGCACAATACATTGGTCTTGAGACAGTAAATTTAACATGGACAGTGAATGACACAGCTTCCACGTCCTACACATACAGGATAGAGATTGAAAGCAATGGAACCAGCATTAGGAACCAGACATCCAACAACCCTGAAGCTGAAATTGCCAACTTAGAGCCTGGAACACTGTACAGCTTCACAGTGTTTGCGGTGGCAGCTGATGCTCAGACGGAAGGAGAGGGAGTATCCATAGCCCTGTACACCAGTAAGTTACAGTTACTGCCGCCCATCTTTGTGGTGAACCGTGTGTTGCTGTAGAGCAGAGGGATGTGTCTGTCTGCTGGATGATGCAATTTCATCTTGTTGTGTGCAGAGGTGATGCACAGTGCGTATCTGCAAAGCTGGGGTGCATCAATGTGTGGATGAAACCTAGCCCTGACAGAGGGGTTGGAGAAGGTGTCTCCAAGGCCCCTGGTGTGGGGCAGGGCTTCCTCCTGAGGCCGCTTCCGAGGATTTACTGCCTTTCAGTGTGCACAGAGGCACTGTCCCCTCTGCCTCGCCCTGCGTGCTCCTCTGCTGCCTGCCTGCCTTGCTGTCCTGCAGGTGCAGCTCGGAAGCACTGGCCTGAGGCCCCGCGCTCCTGCTGTGCAGGGCTACAGGAAGGTGACCTCAGTCACGACTCCTTTTCGTTACTTCACCTGGCCCTAGATGCCAGCAGCCCCCAGGAGCAGCTTGGGGCACTCCTGGGCACTGTAGGACATGAGAACGACTGAGCGCTGGGTCCTTGGCCCTTCTGGCTCTGCTTGTGAGCAGATCTTCTTGCAACCTGACAGTCCCTTGTTTCGTCTTCCACAGGGCCCAGCCCGGTTCTTGACCTCAAGGCAGAGTATATCGGTGTGCAGCAAGTGAATTTGTCATGGAGAGTGAACGACTCTGCTTCCACGTCCTACACGTACAGGATAGAGATCGAAAGTGATGGAACCACGATTAGGAACAAGACATCCAAGGTCCCTGAAGCTGAAATTATGGACCTAGAGCCTGGGACGTTGTACAACTTCACAGTGTTTGCAGTGGCAGCTGATGCTCAGACGGAAGGAGAGGGAGTATCCATAGGGCGGTATACACGTAAGGAACCACCTCGGCCTCTCATGTGCAAGTAAACATGCAGTCTGTCCTGGGACACCATTTTTCTTTCCCTTGCGTTTGCAGCGCAGTGATAGTTGATGATGTGGGCTCTTGGCTCCAGGAGCCAGTTAGCACTGAAGCTCACACAGACTTTGGTAAAAGAGAAAAGGCCTGAGGCTCAGCCTGTGCCTTGTCCGGGGAGCAGTGAGTGCAGGGGCAAAGGCAGTGAGGCTGGCAGATATCCAGCTCCTCCAGTGGCTTGACTTCCTCTGGGCATGGGGCTGGATGAGCCTGTTCTCCTTGGAGCCGGCTCCAGTAGGATTGCAATAAAGGCCCTGCTGTGGAGGGACCCCATAGCTGGGATCACAGAGGATTTTCGTTCCCTGTGAGCGTGTAAAGCTGCGTGCAGGGTGAAAGAGCAGAGCAACTGGCCTGGGACTGCTGGGGCCTGCAACAGCCTCCAGGGCCCCGCGATCCTGCGCGGTGCCAGCTTTGCCCGCCTTGTCCTGTCTCAGCTGCCCCTGGAGCCGAGGGGGAGATGGGAAGGGAAGAGCCCTCATGCGTTTGGCTCAGGATGGAAAGGGGGCTGGCAATGTCCCTGCAAGGAGGGTGGGAGTGGAGTGACTTGAAGCAGCTACAGAGCAGGGCAGCTTGACTATGGTGCCCGAGGTCAGTCCCATCTATCTAACGTGGATGCCAAATCCTGCAGCGCAGATGCAGTCCCTGGCAGGAGTCAGCTGCCTGCCCACTGCCAAAGCCCATTTCTTTTTACTGGGGCTGGTGAGAGTCAAGGCTGCACGACTGATTTAGGCTCTTCAAAGTACAATTTAACAGGCAGAGACCATGTTGCACTATTTTTGTCATCCTAGATTTCTGTCTGTTTCTCTGTCTCAGAGGTCATTGTGGCAACAAATATGTTTGGCATAGGAAAGGTTTGTGAAAGGAGATAAAGAGAATGTCCTAAAAATCTCCTGTAGGTTTTCCAGAAATGCCCCAGTGTGCAAGCCTGGAAAGGAATGTTAGTACTGCAGAAATGTCCCATGATTCCAGGCAGGGCCCCTGTGCAAGACAGGGAAATATGGCTTTGCTGCTGCTTCCTTCTGTGTGTGTTTACCGTAGCCTCTTCTGTTGCCTTTAACAGAGCCTGGCCTGGTTCTTAATCTAACAGCACAGAACATTGGTCCACATCAAGTCAGCTTAAGGTGGACAGCAAATTCTTCAGTGTCCTACACATACAGGATAGAGATTGAAAGCAATGGAACCACCATTAGGAACGAGACGTCCAACGTCACTGAAGCTGAAATTATGGACCTAGAGCCTGGGACGTTGTACAGCTTCACAGTGTTTGCGGTGGCAGCTGATGCTCAGACAGAAGGAGAGGGAGTATCCATAGCCCTGTACACGAGTAAGTTACAGTTACTGCCACCTGTGTTTGTGGTGAACCGTGTGTTGCTGTAGAGCAGAGGGCTGTGCCTACCTGCCAGGGGGTGGTACTTTTGTGCTGTTGTGGGCAGAGGTGGTGGTGGTGTGGGTGAAGAATCTGGTTTCATCTCCCTGTCAAGGATGGGCTGTTAATGTGCAGAAGAAACGCAGCGCTAGTCTAATAAAGATAACAAATAAAGCAAAGCAGTCTTCCCCCTTGGGCTGACAGCCTCTGGTGTTGTCTTTTCGCAGAGCCCAGCACGGTTCTTGATGTCACGGCAGAGAATGTCACCAGTAAGTTACAGTTATTGTCACCTGTGTTTGTGGTGGATCGTGTGTTGCTGTAGAGCCCAGCTCTGTTCCCATCCATAGGACAATGCAGTTTAACCTTGTTGCGTGCAGAGGTGATGCACAGTGCCTGTCTGCAGAGCTGGGGGCTGTGAATGTGTGGAGGAAGCCTAGCCCTGAGAGGTGGAGAAGGAGCCGAGTTCCTGGCTCCTTGCCTGGATTCCTCCTGTAGCGATGCTTGACTTGCTTTCCACCTGTGTTTCTGGTGGATCGTGTGTTACTGTAGAGCCCAGCTCTGTTCCCATCCGTAGGACAATGCAGTTTAACCTTGTTGAGTGCAGAGGTGATGCACAGTGCCTGTCTGCAGAGCTGGGGGCTGTGAATGTGTGGAGGAAGCCTAGCCCTGAAAGGTGGAGAAGGAGCCGAGTTCCTGGCTCCTTGCCTGGATTCCTCCTGTAGCGATGCTTGACTTGCTTTACCTTTCAGAGCACAGAGGCACTGCTGCCTCCTCCTCCGCCTCGCCCTGCGCGCCTCTCTGCTGCCTGCCCACCTCGCTGGGCCCCAGGAGCAACCCACGTTCCTGCCGTGCAGGGCTGCAAGGAGGTGACCCCAATCACGACTCCTCTTGGTTGCCTCACGTGGCTGCACGTGCCAGCAGCCCGCAGGAGCAGCCTGGTAAAGCTGTCAGGCAGTGGCCAGGAGCACCCCGACGTGAGAGCGACTGAGCACTGGGCCCGTGGCCCTTCTGGCTGTCCTTGTGAGCAGATCTTCTTGCAACCTGACAGCCTCTTGTCTTGACTTCCGCAGGGCCCAGCCCAATCCTTGATCTCAAGGTGGAGTACATTGGTGTGCAGATTGTGAATTTGTCATGGAGAGTGAACGACTCTGCTTCCACGTCCTACATGTACAGGATAGAGATCGAAAGTGATGGAACCACCATTAGGAACGAGACATCCAATGTCCCCGAAGCTGAAATTACGGACCTAGAGCCTGGGACATTGTACAACTTCATGGTGTTTGCAGTGGCAGCTGATGCTCAGACAGAAGGAGAGGGAGTATCCATAGGAGACTCTACTGGTGAGTCAGAGCTCTCGCACCCGTGTTTGTGGTGGGCCACGTGCTGCTGTGCAGACCCTTGCTGCCTTCAGGACGCAAGAGGAGAGCAGCCTTTGGGCAGTGCTGAGCTGGGCAGCCTTGGTCCCCTTCCCCATTCCTCTCATGAGCGGAGAGGAAGATGTTGATGTGCTCTGGGAGGTGCCTGTTTTTCTAGCTCTTGGGTCTTTCCTTCTTTCACTATGAACGTGGGGTGTTTTATACTTCCTCTTTGTTTTTGTCTTTTTAATGTAGATGAAGTGAATCTTTTTCTAAAGGTCCTCCGTGAGCTTTTCTGAGGTGCCTCAAGATGAACAGTCCTCTGTAGTTATGCGAAAATGTTTCTCAACTACAAATAATGCTCAATCTCTGCCAAATGTGGAAGTGTGGCATTGCCTCTGCTTGCTTTATTTTCTATTTTTTGTTTGTTCTTTTGCAAATATTAGTGTCTTGGTCTCATTTTAATGTGGACGTAGGTGACACTTCTAACTACACCTACAGTGTACAAGTCCAAAGTTGGCAATTTTTCCTCTAGAAACTAGATGGCTATTGTCGCCAGAGCCATTGCTACAGATTTGAGCCCTGTAACCTGATAGAACTTGTCACTGTTTGCAGTAGCAGCCATCAGTATATCTGAAGGAGAAGGAGTATCTATAAGCCTCGATACAATAAGCTACAGTCACTCATATCTCTCATCTAAGTCTGTTTCTTCCAGCATACAGTTCTACTGCTTCCCTTTAGTTTCTTAAAATAATACCTTTTTTATAACAATAATTTAATCCAGCTGTATTTCTACCCCTGTATCTGAAGGTATCAAATACTCCTGAAACAGGAGAGGCAATGCATGTGCTATGGTGGCATGTGGTAATGTGGTATAGCTGCTGAAGTTATAACAATTTTGATCTTGAGGGCCAGCATTTACTTTAGAGCGATCTTTCTTCTTGGTATCAATGCTACTTTAGCCATTTTTGAGCATCTTTTTTCGAGTATCTTTTTCAGTCTATCACAAGATCTCTATTCTGCAATTATGTCCTATAGGTTACCCACACAAACTGACATTAAGGGCGCACAGTGACTTTAGTGCCCCTCTTATTTAGGTACTTTCTAGAGCCATTTATAATCTCTTTCATGTATGCAACTGCATTATTATGTTGTTCTTGTTTATTTTTGCAGTTCCTGCCCCAGTACCTTTATTTCAGTGTGAACCAGTGGCCAAGGAGTCTAACCTAACACTCAAATGGAAATGTCCTATTGGTAACAATTCTGGCTTCAATATAAAAGTATTTAAGGATAGCTGGGAAACAACCCAAGAGATTCCACGGTGTACAGGAGAAAACTTGGAAACCTTCAAAATAGGACCTTTTAATTATTTCACCACCTACAATGTAAATATTACAACTCTTTCAAATACAAAGGAAAGCTCTGCAGTGCACAGAATATGCAATACTAGTATTACGGGTAAGTATTAAGGTCCAAGGATGGAAAGATATGTATAGGATGAAAAAACCTCAGCATTGCAGAGTACCATAGTCTTACGATACATTATCAGTTTACCAGTTGTGAATAAAATAGTACATTCACAGAAGCTATGATAGAATGCACAAATAAATATCCATTATGTGAACAGTTGTTATTACAGTATTTTCTTGTTTTGAAAACTGTTCTTTTCTTGTTAGTATAAGGAACTAACAAATATTTCTCTGTTTATAGACCCACCTGCTCCTGATATTGGTCCTTTAGTTGAGGCCATCAGTCACACCTCCTTGTCTGTTAAATTCTCTGGTTTTGCATCAGTAAATGGACCGTTAAAAGCCTACGCAATAATCATTGTAACAAAAGCATCAGGTAAGGTGTTGTGAGATTTTATCCTAACTGTGTGAAACAGTTTATCAGAGAACATTATGTCAGGACATAAAATTTACCCTGATACTTGAAGCTTTAAGCTCTAAATAGATGTTAAATGAAGAGAGGAAAAGCTGACTCAGTATTTTTAATTGCATTTCAAAAATCCTGGTGTGAATACTTTTCTTGACTGAAGTTGGGTTGCTCCTTGTTTTCATAAAGCCACTGCTTCACTGAGACCTTGACCAACCTGAGTTATCCCAGTGTAAAAGTCTTATTTGGCAGTATTGCCACTCTTTTGCTACCAGCTTGATTTGTCAATGAATCTTCTCACAAGATTGTGTAGAGCCTTTTTTTTTTCCACAGAAATTTTCAGAACCACTAAAATAAACAGTTTGGGAATTTGGAATGTCTTCATCCCTACTTCCCTTCTTCCTTCAGCTGGAAGGTTTTTGCAGTGAGGTGCTTGAAAACATTTAGAGGGATGACAGCTTTTTTTTCTAGTGTTACTTGAAAGGCCTTACTGAGAGAGATGGGGTGCAGATGAAAGGCTTGGATAGCACTGTCAACGTTGTGTGCTGTGGGAAATGGAATGCTACAGGGAAATTAGTGGATGGTTTGTACAAGTCACCTCTTTAAAACATCAGATCAGAGAAACTCCTTTATTTGTTAGGTATGTAGTGATAAATCATGAAATGAAGGAACTTGCCTTTGCAGCGTAGGTTTTTGGTTGAACTCATTTTTATTTCTGCCAATGCACTGCAGGAATTGAGCAGCTGCTAAAAATAATTCCCCCATTTGGAGCATCATTACCTTTGGGATTGAGAGAGGGAACTTTCTTCAGCTGCTTAAGCAATAGTGCCTAAAGCTGTTTGAGATTCCCTAGGGCAGTATCCAAGACATCTCTGTGGGGCTGCAGATATTTTGGAATACTGTACGTTATTTTGGAATGGAAACTGGATACTGCATTGGATACTCTATTGTGTCTCATGTCATTCAACATCCATATCGAGGCAGCTGAGTTATTTCCAACATCAACTGCTTGAATGTAACCAAATGAGTTCTTTAGGAGAGCCAGCTTGCATGTCTCACCTGCACAGATGCAGTAGATGAGAACTTCACTGTTGATTGCAGTGAGGTCTGTGCACTCACGGAGAAGTTGCAAAGAGCTTTTCTACAACTCAGACCTTTCAGAGGGTTGTCCCTTAGTGTTCAGGCATGAAAGACAGGCAACTGTTTCAGAGGAAGACTCATTCCATGCATTTTGGGATAGGACAAATTGCCTTGTGGAGGTGCCTGTCTCTCTCCATTGAAGACAGAGAGCCTGGACTACCCTCAGCTGGCTCTGGTTAGGCAGGGTGACTCTTCCTGTAACCACTTGCCCTGCTTAGAAATACAAGTCCTATGTGTGAACTTATCTCTGGGGGGTCACGTTTGGCTCCAGGGTAGGCCCACAGAGAGGGCAGGCCAAGCCAAGTTTAACAACATCCTGAATGAAACTTGTCTCTGTTGGGTGGTGTGGTGTTAGCAGACACAAATTGGCCTTTTCTGTGCTGGTTGCATAATATTCTTTACTCTCACTAGTAGCTAGAATGGATTTAGATGTGACTTACTTGTCTAGTGAGAGTTGCTATAGGGCACTGGAGTGAGTCCTCGAGGCAACTCTCTAACCTCTAGAGAGTTGTTGCACCATATATGATTGAAATGAAACCAAGAGGACGTTAAAGTAGCAGCATGGGAGATGAGGGGAGTAGTTCAGTAAATTCTACTGCTGTAAAGAGGTCCTGAGGTTGTGTCTGTTGCACTTAGCCTTTCCTTTCAGGGAATAATTGTGGGACTATCACAACTAGAGTTACATGACACACTCTTACCCCTGACACATTGTACTAGTCCGTGCAAAACCAGTGGGTGATGTGTACCCCTTTATTTTTCCAGAAGGTTGTGGGTCTTCAAAGCCTGAATTGAACTGCACATATAAAGATTTCAAGCAAAAGAAGACTGCCACCTACGTAACGTATATTGTAGATATAGGGCAGTCATCTTTGCCCTCTGAAAATGGGACATTCACAGTTAATGTGGGCACTGGAAACAACGTGCATGGCTATGAAAATGGGCCACTGAGTCCACTTCATTCATACAGGTATTTATCTTAACCCACTGCCTGCCTATTTTTGCAACAGTTGAAATTTAAAGTATCATGTAATGAAGAGGGCTGTTAGAACAATCTCTCATACCTGTGTTTTTTTTTTCCCCTCCCTTTCTTTGTCAACAGGGCACGTGTGGCAGGTTTTACTAAGATAAACTTTACTGGGGCTGACATAATTGTGGGAGAAGATAGTTATGCATCATTTTCCCCCTGTTCTGCGCAGGTTTTGTTACCGCAGGACCCAGGTATGCCTAATGAAAAACTGAGGGCTGCAGGCTTTACACATGCACTGTTTGTGGCAGTTCCATAAGTATGGCAAATGATGTAATTATTTGTACAACAGCTGTTAGTCTCTGTGATGGACCTCTCCTCTTCAGCCTTGTCTCTGCTCTGTAAACCTGTACCTTGCTAGTTCTGCAAGTAGCATTTTTTTTTCCTGTCTGTAATTCCCATAACAAAAGTAACCAACTCCCCTGCTACTTATGTCACCCTAAAGGCGATTGGGTGGCACACTAATGCTTTGGTACAGAAATAAGTAGAAAGTGGCTGATCTTTAGAAGCTTTCGATTGTGATATTGCTGAAGGATATAGTGAAGAAAAGATGTTCGCTAGAGCTCCCTGGCATGTTGTTTACGCAGTTCAGTTCCCTCTCAGCTCAGCTTACTGGGCCCCTAATACTTATTTCAGAATCCATATGCAGACATCTGAGGGGATTTGCAAAAGAGCCTTAGTGAGCTACAGGACTGCCCTGAGCTTAGGGCACATGAACACCTCTGAAAACATGGCCCTCTCCGCCTCAGTTTTCTGTCTGTAAAGTAGAGGTGCGATGTCTGCTGCAGTTGCTAGAGATTAGTTATTGCTTTCTTATATACTGCCTAGTCCTGGGACTGTCCTCCCTTGAGGGGACTCCCCTGGGTGCAGTCTGTGTAATAAATTGCAAGTTCTAGTTAAATCAGATACACCCAAAACTGTTTGTGCGCCCAAAGCCAAGATACAGCTACACAGATCGCACTTGCCATGTAAATAAAAATCTAAAGTGGTTATTAAAAAACAAAAACAAACAAACAAAAAAAAAACATTTTGACCTTGCTGCCAATGTTGTACTATCAAAATGTTTAAACTGGAGTGTATTCCTAAGAATTAATTAGTGATTTTTTTTATTATTTTTTTATTTTTTTTTTGGTACCTGGAGTGGAATGTGAAAATCAGCCACTCCTGTGAGACTTTGACCTGTTTACGATCACTCTTGGTGGTAGTGGTGTGTATCTGTGTCTGCGTGTGTTATCTGTGTCCCTTGTGAGGTCCTCTTGTAGCGTGTTGATTGATTAGATCTCTACCGAAGAGGTAAATCAATAATGAGAAATGTCTGTTCTTTTCATAAGGTCTCATTGCTGGAGCTGTTATTGGATGCCTTTTAGCCATACTGGCTGTAGTTGCTGTAGGGGGCTACATATTCTGGAAAAGGAGAAGGTAATACATCTTCTTCCATCTATTCGTGGGGCTGTAGAACACCAGAGTTTTGTGTCTGTATCTTTCTGTTAGAAAGGCCTCTATTACCACGTTATGTATGTTCAGTCTGACAGTTTAAATACACTATATTGGGAATATTTTTCTATGTTTCAGATCAAAGTTTTACATCTGGCTAGTGAAATGGTTTTGCTGATAAAATGATCAACCCCATATTATACTAGTGGGTCAAGATCTACTTCATTTAGCTCTCATGAATTTATGCATACTCCTGAAGTAACTCAGTCACAAGTGAGCCAGCGTCACTGATTATAGGCTAAAAAAGGCATAACCTCATCTCAAAGGGTTTTATCTGAAAACATTCATAAGTGGTTCTCCTTCAACTGCTTTTTTTACTAGCTTTCTTCAGGGGGACCCCCTGCACTGAAGCTGTGCGCTTTGTGTTCAGGCGTTTTGCTTTGGCTGTTATAGAAAAAGCCATATATATATATATATATATATTTAAAGATCATTAAATGAGCAGCAAAGTGTTTCAGCCTTACTGCAGCAGTGAGGTTTGCCTCAAGGTGTTTTGCACAAGGTGAGATGCTGCAGCACAAATGGTTCTGAACAGGCACAGGAAATAGCTCTTGCCAGGAATCTCATATGAATTACATAAATCCACTGTCAGCCTCTGATGTTGTTTTCTTTCTCCTTATAGGAAAGATAGAAGAAATACTGAAATGTCCTTTTCTCCAATTAAGTAAGTCAATATCCTTTCGCACAATGTTTTCTGAGCATAAGAGATATTTGCAAAACTTGCTTTGAATCCAGTACTTGTTTTCTGTACAGTTCGTATAGAATTTTGCAGTACTGATTCCTTGTGGAATTTAAAGGCTTCAGCCTGCAGTATAAAAATAATCAGATTGACTGAGATTTCCACTGCTGCCACAGGGATTTGGTACTCACTTCCCACTATGATGAATTGCTGTTAGATATAAAAATACCTCATGCAGTTTTGAAAAAAAAATCATGTCTGCACGAAACTTAGGCTTTTATGCATGTTGAAGGAATAATCCAAACTGTGGATACAGTCACATGAGCAAAATTCTGTGCTGTAGCCCAGATTTTCCTTTGTTTTATGGCTACTTTTTGCTGAGCCATCAGTTCGGATAATACCGAAACTGCAGTGGGTGCTCAAAGGAGGGTCATCAGGGCACTGGCGATTCCAGGCAGTGCCAATGAGCCCTGGTATTTGCTGTCCCTGATGGAAGGACCCAGAGGGCCAGAGCATCCCGTGGGGTCCCACCTTGTGCAGCCTCTGCCATCTATACCAGGGAACAGGGCCAGTCTGAATAGTAGTGAAGTACAGGAGCAGCTGCCCGACACCCTCTTTTATATCCTCCTTCTGAAGGAGGTGCTGTTCTCCTTGGCCAAACCAGATCAGTTAAAGGCTATGCCTTGATATCCTTCCCCTGTAAATACAGTTTTGTGGGTGCCACTGTCAGAGTCATGCTTTCCTTCTTAGTTTCACACAGTAAAAAAAAATATAACCATGTGTGTCTAATCAACCTTTTTTTCTTTTTTTCCCCTTTACTGAAGAGTCAAGAAGTAAGTGATGCACATTTTGTTACACGTTAACTACATTCATCATTTGTTTTATCTGATATCAGTGCTAATACATGGCTTTCCTTGTTCTAGATCCAAGTTGATTAAAGTGGAAAACTTTGAGTCTTACTTCAAGAAGCAGCAAGCTGACTCCAACTGTGGTTTTGCTGAAGAGTATGAGGTATGTGTCCTCAGGTGGGAGAGGTTCATGACAGATATTTCTGAAAAGCAAACTAGCTTTCCTTTGGAGTGTGCATGAGGCTTCCTGAAGGAGGAGAGAAGGGTTCTTTATTGGAGATGGCTGATGGGCACGTGCTGCATTTCCTTCCCCCATTCGGCTCCTAATTTAGTTGAAGTCCACCCAAATGCCTTGCACATTGAACCGTTACATACAACCTACTTCAAGACCATTTCTGGTCTTTAAACACACTACTAAGCTTTCTTCTGTGAGGTTTGATGCTGTCTCTCACTGTTTGAGAAGAGCTGATTTCTATCATGATTTTTCCCAATTTAATATGCCTACTCTTAAAACAAGGGCCAAGAGAGTTTGGAGTGTTGGTTTGCTTCTGTCAAATGTTTCTGTGCTCTTCTTAGACTGAGTACTGATTAATCTGTGTTTTACTGCAGGAACTCAGGCCTGCTGGAGTTCATCAACCCAAGTTTGCTGCTGAACTTGCTGAAAACAGGGGGAAAAATAGATACAACAATGTCTTGCCATGTAAGTCACTCTCGAAGGTTTTGCATCTTGGACTGATGAGGTTTTAAGTGAAAACTTCTGCATTTAGTTGACTCACTTTTAACAGTACTGAAAAGCTTCCAAGAGGGATTAACATTGTCAAATAACAGTGTATGGATTTGGGATGTTGTTTTCTGGAAATCACTGTATTAACAAACCTAAAGAACTTTCCCTCAGCATGCCTTAATTAAATCAGTTTTAGTTCTGATTTGTGAGAAACTTAAAGTGAAGATTGAAAGACTAGAGGCAAGAGTTGACCACAGATGTGGGGAGCTATGAGAACTGTATGAGAGGGTTCTGGCCAGCTTTGCAGACACGCTAGGAGCCAAACCACTCTCACACTGTCTAGAGATCTCGGTAAAGAGCTCAAGGAGGAATTGGCAAGTGAGCAGTGAGGTCTCCTTGTGTGAGCTTTGGAGGAAAAGCCCAGCTGCAAGGGCAGCAGGAGAGAAATTGCCTGTTTTTTCTCTCACAGTTACAATTATAGTAGACCTAATGTTGTTTAAGGAAAATAAATCTGACTGCGGACAGTAAATCTAGAACTTCTGAGTCAAGATTTTACTTGCTAAAAGGGTAATTCTATTTAATGACAAAATACTATCATAATATTTCTTTCCAGATAAATGCATACTGTTGAGTTTTGCCAACTAAGACTTGTCTTAAGTTGTCACTTAAATGTCACTACAATTCCCTACAATGGAAGCTACTTTCATGTACAAGAGTACAAGAACAACTATTTTTTTTTTTAAGTTGGTATGTTCAGTATTCTGAAATTTTGTTTTGTCTTTTTCTTTATTGGCTGCTTATTTTTTCTGCAGACCTCCTAAACTGCTGCAATTTTTGATTCGTAAAGTGAGAGCTATATATTCTTATTTTTAACATGGATTTTTAAAAGAATCGTTTTTTTAAAAACAAATATTTGGAAACCATGCCTTAGGCGTATATTTTCCTAAAGTTCTGCTTCTAAAATTCAGCATTTTCTTTTCCTTTTTCCTTTCTGCAGATGATATTTCTCGTGTTAAACTGTCAGCCCAAAGCCATGCAACTGATGATTACATTAATGCAAACTATATGCCTGTAAGTGACTTAATTACCTGAAATGAAAAATAAGGTGTATTTTTATGATGTAATAGCTCTTAAAAAAAAGTCATGTGCTATATAATAGTAGGTTTATGACTCGTCATTAATTCTGGTGTATATGTATCTATTTTTATCCTCGCAGGGTTATACTTCTAAGAAGGCATTTATTGCTGCACAAGGTCCTTTACCCAATACTATAGATGACTTCTGGCGTATGGTTTGGGAAAAGAATATCTACTCAATTGTCATGTTGACAAAATGCGTTGAACAAGCCCGGGTATGGTCTTTTGTTTGGTTTTTTTTTTTTTGGTTGATTGTTTTTTGTTTGTTGGTTTTAACTGACTTAACTGTCTTTTGAAGAAAGTAGGATCTCTCCTAATTCAGGCATCACATGCTTTTCCACATAGCACCTAGTTCCCTGAAATCTTTAAACACTGCAAGCAGACATGTGTGTCTGCCTGCTCCTTGGTCCCAAAAGCGTTTGACACAGAGCAGGACTTTCTTCTGTGTTCGCTGATGCACTGTTGGCTTTAAGTATCCTTGTGAGCTTTTTTATTTTATTTATTTATTTTTGTGTTCCTCAAAAGCATTTAGCAAACGCTTTTCAGGTGGTGCTGTATTTGCTTAGATGAACCAAAAACTTTTTTTTTTTAACGCATCCAAGGAAACACAAAACATCAGCAATGCTAGAAACTGCGTCAGATTGTAGAGTTGTGATCTACTCTTACCTTAGGTGGGAAGATTCCTTATACACTGGAAGTGGATGCAGCTTGGCTCAACAGTGCTCTTGTGGCTTTAACTGAGCATTTTTTGCCTTTGGTGAAATGGATTTATCTTACTTTTATGGACATACTTATGTGTCTGTGTATGTATGTTTATTATAAACTCTGTTTCAGTTTAATGTATTTCAGCTGAAAAGCTGACTTCTAGGCCTTTCAGGCAGACTTTCTTTGCAGCATATCTGGTTCATCATCTCTGAGTGTTTTCAGCTAGTCTGGAAGTGAAGAAATACTTTTACTGTCAAGAAATGCTCTACTATTTGGAAGAATACGTTGTTTCTATTTATAAGTTATTGCTATTTAAATTTTCTTTACTGCAGAGTGATTTTATTATTAGCCACAGTAGACTAGAGATTCATTACTCTTTTCTTACAACAAGCATGTACTTACTGGAAGGCTGTTGTCCACATTTTTCAGCTTTTCTCTTAGTTATATCTGCTGACCATCAGAACAGCTTGTCTCAAGACAGCTGTGGCATCTTTCTTTTTAAAGGTGGGTTCTTCTCCATAAAGATGGGTTAGGAGAACTGCTGCTGCTGCCTTGGCTTAGGCCAGTGGCGGGGAGGGTGAAGCACTTCCCAGCTCTACTTCATGTGGCTGGTTAGTATTTAAAACTAGCGCTCAGTTACTGCAGCATCAAGATGGAATCATGGAAAACTCTCCTGACATGTTTCATTGATCAGTGTAATGTATCTAATTTTTTTTTTTTTTTTTAGACAAAATGTGAGCAGTATTGGCCAGACAAGCAATCCATGAGTTACGGTGACATTATTGTGACAATGGTCTCAGAGATTAGCCTTCCAGAATGGACAATACGGGACTTCACTGTAGAAAATGTGAGTACTTCCCCAACTCTTAGTTGTGTACAAGTATCTTTAGAGGTGGATTTATTGTATCACACTGACTTCACGTGCCAAACACATTTGGAATAGAAAAATAAAATAATTTCACTAAATCTTTCAGTCAAATTCGAAGTGGAAGGAGATATTGGAGTAAAGTGTCATGTGAAAGGAAATTATTTCAAAGTGTTCTTTATTTAAAAGATTAATTGGATTAACATTTATCAAAGTACAAAGCGTTTTTAACAACCAACTTCAATGAAGCTAGGCTTTGACTGATCCATATGGTAGAAAACCCTACTGTTTTTCTCTCAAAGCCCAATTGTTTTCTGTTTTTCATGTGCGTTTCTCTAGACTAACGTATCGGAGGTTCACACGGTGCGCCAGTTCCACTTCACCTCCTGGCCGGATCACGGAGTGCCAGAGACAACGGACCTCCTCATCAACTTCAGGCACCTCGTTCAGGAATACAACAGTCAGAATCCCATTGACTCTCCTGTGCTGGTGCACTGCAGGTAGAAAGAACCTTTTTTGCCTTAGATGCTGCTTTTTTAAGAAAAACTATTTTTTTTCATTGTGATTAAAAAATGTATATCTGTATCTATGTATGTGAAAGCCCATGCAGTCTCTTTGCTGTTCAAGGACATGGCTGTTCATCCTGCCAAATTAAGACCTTTGCCTGTGCCTCAGAAGCACAGCAATGCTATGCAGGTAGCAAAGTTCGTGACGTGAAAGCTCATTAGGGCGAGTTGTCTCTCCTAGGCTGGAAAACTTGCTCTAAAAAGTTGCCTTTTCAAGTGCTTTCATGTATAGTCTTCTGAAGCTGCGAGGCTGGAATGTCTGGAGGTCCGGCCTCCGTCGGGGCTGTGGTAATAAGGGCACCTCTAGGCTGGGCCTTTGATCCCTGTCCCACTGAAACAGCAATAATCTTACCAGCTCCACGGGCTTTTCCTGGGGATGGAGAGGAGCCTGTGCCTGAAGGAAGCAGTTCACAGCTCCTGCTGTGTTGTTGCAGTGCTGGCGTGGGAAGGACGGGCACCTTCATTGCCATCGACCGCCTGATCCAGCAGATGGAAAAGGAGAACAAAAACGTCGTGTACGACCTCCGCATGCACCGGCCCCTCATGGTGCAAACCGAGGTAGGGGCTCGCCTGTCACCCAGCAGCGTGGCCTTCAGAAGGCAGAATAACCCAGGGCAGGTGCAATAAAGGTGCAGCTCAGAATTACAGGACAATTATGGAGTAAAGAAACAACCTGCTACTTAAATTTTACTCCTTCCCACCTTCTGTCTTCCCACAAAAGTGGTTACAGCCAGAGCCATATAGTACTCACCAAGCAATTGTCTAGCAACCTTACAGAGTAATTTGGAGGGCTGGTATTTGCAGCCAGTACGAATGAAGTCCTGAAAGAATCTTTTTTTGTTTTGTTTTATTGTTTTGTTGCTGCTGCTTGCTCTACCCACATAAAATTTACCTTTATCACTATGAGCTCTAAGTGTCTTGAGTTTCTGTGTGCATCCTCTCTTGTGCATTCTGCAGGGAACACACACGTTTCTGCAGAGATTACCACTTTGATCCAAAAAGGTCCAAATGGATAAGCTCAAGCTGATCTGTGAAGGCAGTAGAATCTCCATCTTGAAAGTCTTAAAAGAATGTTAGGCCTGACAGTAAATTTGGTCCCAATTTTTGACTGGGTGTTGCTCAGATTACATCATGAGTCCAGTTTTCTGTAGGAAAGGCAACTTCTAAAAATGCTCTCAGATAACATGCAATGCAGTACATCCAAAATCCAGAGCCTGTATTAAAGAGCAGAACTGCTGTCAAAATAAAGTGCTAACTAAAACTGTTTTACCTTCTTTTTTTCTCTTTCTCCCCTCAGGACCAGTATGTCTTCCTAAACCAGTGCGTTATGGATATAATTAGATCCCAGAAAGACAAAAAAGCAGATCTTATTTACCAAAACATGACGGCAATGGCAATCTATGAAAACTTCACTCCCGGGCCAGGTTTTGGGAAGGCCAATGGCTACCATGTGTAAAACGGGACGGACTCCACTGTGTCCAGGAGGTGTTGTGTTGTCTGCACATAGGAAAGGGAACTGCTCCACTCTTGTTTTCCAAGATTGTCTCGTGTCCAGCTTCTTCCAGTTCTGTGCAACTGATTTGAAGACGTGGTCTACAGGAGGAAAAAAAACAGTGCTGGCAGGAGCCACAGGTTGATATAAAAAGAAGCTATTTAAAGTTAACAGAGGAATTGTGCTTTTCTTGGGAATTTAACAGCACTGATAGGCGAAATAGCATTTGCAGTACGGATGGTGAACTAGAATTTAAATATTAAAATAATAACACAAGCTTTTTATTACAGTTTTATATGATATCCTTTACAGACACCAAGCTTGTGAGCTGTTTTAATATATTTAATTATAAGTTTCAGGAACATATTTTATCTACTGTATCTGGTTATTTAGCTAATAGATATGTGCCTCTGTTTTTTTCTGAGTATTCCTTTTTATTTGAGAAAAGGAGTACAAACACCTCCTCCAAATGGACATTTATACTTGGAAATTGTGCCTTTTCTAGTTGCTACTCTAGAAAAAAAAACAGCAGAGATTCTATTTTTGTACTGAGACTCTTAATGAGAAGACAGATTTTTAAATAAGGCTTATGTCAAACTTATAACTGTAGTTGCACTGTTGGCAGGACTGTCCAGAAGTTTGGAGGTGAGCTTTGTTTTTTTTGTTTGTTTGTTTTTTTGCTTTTCATCACAAATATCCCCTGCCTTAATGTTCTGGTGCCTCTGAGAGAGGAAAAGGAGTGTGGTGCCTCACTCCGAGCTTTAATCATAGGAAAAACATGAGCAAGTGAGTCCGTGTACGCGTGTGCAGGGGTGTGTGTGTGTAGGAAGGATGGAATAGCTCCTCCCTGTTCCTGGCTGATACTCCTGTTTTTACACAGTTTATAACGGTTTATTTAAAGGTGCAATATATGATTTACTGAATAATGATTACTCTATTTTGATAGAGTTTTACTCAGGTTGGTGTCTTTTTATCATTATTGTTGTTTTTCGTCAAATGTGTAAATCTGTGAAAATGTTGAACTGAGATTCCAAGTGTCCAAGCACTCCCAAACAAATTGACTGGCTTTACTCTTCCTACCAAAACAAATTGCACAAAGTTCTGCTGTAAATACCAATTTCCTGGTGGTTTTAGCCATTCGAAGCTGAGACACATCTTACCTGACTGCATCTCATTGATCTCATGTATTTGTTCTGTAATTATTTGCAATGTACTGCTGCTGCTGTTTGAACTGGTCCTTTTTCCAACAGAACAAACAAGCAAAACCCTAGATGCTGATCTTACAAGTTGAGGATTAATTTGGATTTGTTTTGCTGGTACATAACTGCTAGATTCATGAAGGCATTACCAATGAAGGACTTATGAAGTAGCTTGGTGGGGGGGGATAGAGGGGCAGTTGTTTTTTGGTCTTTGGACTGTTGCACTGGTTGCATTGTAGAAGAATATGAAGCTTATGAATAATGCTATAGAATAGCTATAAAACGGTGAAAATCTTATGAAGGTTTAATAACCAGAGTCCCTGGAATTCTGCTGCTTTTTTTTTTTTTTTCTTCCCTCTTTTGATTTGGGAATAGCTGCAAGTGCTATGAAATGTGTGGCATTACAGTGGGAGCTGGCGACCCTCTAGAACCACTGTGAGCTGGAGAATGTCTAGGAATTCCTGGAACACAGCTATAACTTCATGGATAGTCGGAGGAATTTCTTCCAACCTGGTGTGAAATTGCGGTGTGCTGCGTGAGCAAAACTGGAGACAAACCACAGTGTGCTTCAGCTCTCTTGATTTTTTTTTTTTTTTTTTTTGGTAGCAGCCACTTGTGGGATCCTGAATATTTTTTTTTCTCTCTTTCTCTGCAATGCTTAAACACAAGAGATTAGTGACCCCACAGAGGCTCTCGCGATGACGGTGCCTGCAGCGGATCTCTCGCCCCATGTCCTTTCTGAGCTGCTGTCAGATGACAAACCACTCAGACCAAACAAAACTGTTCCAAAGGACTTGGGAGGGAGGAAAGCTCACCATATATAGTTACGCTGTTTCTTTTTCTAATTTTCCAAGTACTGCGCTTCTGTGCAGAGCACAGAGCCAGGATTCCTTACTCCTGGTCTCCCAGGAATGGGCTGCCTTATGGTAGTGAGCTCTCCCTTCCTTCGGAAGGCCCCATGTTCTTCACCATGGAAGAGCAGGAGATGCATCTTCTCCTCTGGGTCATGCCTCTGCAATGTGCTGGAGCAGAACATCAGGAAAGCAGCTAGTGTGGGGCTCCTGCCTGGCCACCGCGCTGGTACTGTTGCGGAAAAGCAACATCTGTGCCATAACTGTCACGTTGGAAAGAGACTGCGCCAAAGTCTTGCTTGCCCTCATCACCCAACAAGTATCCGATTTTAATGCAGGTGCATCCATTTGAACACTTCTGCCATTCCCCAAAACTGAATCGTTGTGGAGATTGAACCAGACGGCCTGCTAGTGCTAGGAATATGTGGAAAAAGTTGGTAACACTTAAAATGTTGTAAACAATCAGCAATAGCACCAGTGCGAGTAGCTAGCACAGGCCTGGTGCATCCTACCTGCAGGGATATCCTGGATATCCGACGGGGAGCACTGTTGTCTCCTGGATTCCTTCTGGCCAAGGTGACGTGGATCCCTCGGGCGTTTCTCACCTGACTTCTGCTCTTCTCCATGTTGCAATTGCTGAGATCCCTCTCTCTTTGGTCAGTGTTTTCCCCTGCTGTTGCTTATCTAATGTTACCCCTTTTCCAGGCTCAAAGCTCTGTTGTGCTCTGACGGGATCTCCTGCATTTCCCTTTTACCCTTTTTCCCAGTTGGAGCCTGCTTAAGAAGGGACAAGTTGATGTGTTTCAAATAAGTGACTGCTAGTTGAATATCTTGAAATGATGTATAAATTTTATTGTTTCATATTTGTTGTACAGGAAATTTCAGCACATGTCTATAATATTTTTAATGGTCTGATTTGTTTTTAAAGATACAAAAATAACAATTAAAAAGCATCATCCTAGAGCACTTGCTGTCTTGATTCCTTTATTAGGGTTTTTTCTTTTCTGTGCCTTTCGAGTAAGATGTCCTAAACGCCCATTTCCTTGAGAGGGGCTTCGCAGTCGATGAGGGAAGGGGTTCTCATCGTCTCCCGTGGCTCTTGGGTTTGCGTTTCAGCCCCTGGGCTCTGTGCAGGGCTGCCGCTGCGTCGCTGAGGGCTGCATGGCAGGTCTGGGATGTGGTGCCCAGGTGTCCTGGCCATGGAGTGTCGCTGCCACAGGAGACCTTGGGCCGCGCAGAGCCACGGGTCGGTTCCGCTGCTGCTGGTTGAGCTGCGCGCACGTTCCAAATGATCAACTGTGGAAGCTCGTGATGCCCTATGACCTGCTCTCAGTTGTCTTTTAAGTCAGCCTAACATGTTAGTTCATCTCTCAAACTCAGTTCACGCTTATTAAACGGGCCTGACTGGATAACGGGATTTCATTTGGCAGGAAATGGCCTTTCCTCTTGCAAGGCCCCCACGGTCCGGTCCACGCTGCGCAAGGGCCACGTGTGGCAGGAACGTCACCCCTTGCTCTTCAGTGCTGGTGTGCTTGAAATGTTTCTGCATCTCCTGATTTCTGTGAAAACCAGTGATCTTGTGCCTGTTTGCGCAGGCAGGAGTTGGCTCAGTCTGAGTGTTGGCAGCCTGCTTGTCCGAAGAGCGCGTGTCTGGTGACTGCGTGCCCAGTCTGGTCCTGGTGTTGCTTAGATTGCCCGTCTCTGAGACTGAGAGGCAGAGACCGGAGAGGAGGAGGTGATGCCAAAATTGCTTTTTTGTTTTAAGATAAATGGAAATTTTTCTATCTGTATTTGTTTGTAGCCCCTTTTATTTCAGACAGGCGCCTGAGCGCCATGTCAAAGCTTGCTTTTGAGGGGAGGGCTTTCCTCAGTCACACAAATCTCCCCCGTAACCGTCAGGAAAACTCCTGAGAGGGAAGAGGGGGTTTGTGTGTGTTCTCTGAAGTACGTGGGTTGTTGGGGGTGCTGGCGGCCAGGGAGGAAGGCACGAGGGGGTTGCGTGTGGTGGTCAAGAAAACATGGGTCAGATTTTAAAGACGCTCTAAGAGATCTTGGGATTCTTTTTTTATTTTATCTGGCAGGTCTCAGACTTGGCACTTCCAGCGCCGGGCTTGTCCGACCAGAAGGCAAGTGGGCTCCGCGGGAGAGGCTCTTCTCCGCCCGCCCTCCCTGAGGTAGGAATGAGCCCCAAGGGCCCCCGCCAGGAAACGCAGCCTGTCCGTTTCCTGCTCCAGCCTCCAGGTGGCATCTGGCGCCATTAGTCTCTCCAGAGGAGGCTTTGGCTGCGGATGGGCCCTGTTTTCAGGAGATTCCCGACTTCTCTCACCTCCCTCGTCCCCACAGGTCCCTTGTGCCCGTGCTGGCCTGGGAGCTGCTCCAGGGCTGACTGGATCCAAGCACATGGTTTGACCAAGACACCCGGTTTGACCAAGACACCCACAGAGCTGGATTTGCGGTGTGCACTGTAGTGAGGCCCGGGGGTGCCTCACGTTTTCAGCTTGCTGCCAGCAATAGTCATATTACTCCTGATAAGACTGTTGCTGTTACAACTTGGTAGTTTGAAAAGCAACTTTTGTGGATTTTAGGAAGTGCTACCTTTATACAAAACGCCACCAAGCTAAGACCTGAACAGTTCCACTGGGCCTGAAAAACAAGCATTCTTCAGAGTTTCTTTGAATTTTATTTTTCACCATTTGGACTTTTTTTTTTAATAAGTAATTTATAGCAAGGATGACCATTGCTTGCTTCATTTTGGAGTTAAGAGTATAATCCATTTTTTTCCCTCAGATGTGTTTTGCATTCAAGGGGAATGAAATCCTGAGAAATCCAAGGATCCTGTCAGGGCCAGGCAACGCACCCACTGCTGAGAAGAGCTGCAGCGAGACCCACGTGGCGCTGGAGAGGGACGAACAGGGATCCTGCCCGTGGCACCTGCGAAAACACACAGAGCAAGTATGAAAACAGTGAGTAGAAACTAGAGAGGCAATCCCAGAACTAACAGGAAAGAAAAGCGCTAGCCCAAACCTTGGAGTTGGGTAAATAATAGTGAAAAAGAGAAATTGGCGTGTGCAAAGCTTCTGGATGTGGGAGCAAGACCCAGCAAGGCTGTGGTAGGTCTTTGCCTCTCAAGCATTTCCCTGGGTGCCTGCAGCCAGGCTGAACTGCGGACGGAGCCCGCAGAGCTGGCCAAGCTCTGGTCCTCTCGGAGGAAGGGAGAGGCTGGCGCGTCCCTGGCACGCGTGGGGCAGCGGGGCTGCGGGCTGGTGCTGGCAGCAGCCACGGGCTGCGCAGCGGCGACGTTAGATCCTCGCGCGAGCCGAGGGAGGAAGGGAGCGAGCGCGCAGGGGCTCGCGAGTGACTGAAGGCTGAGCCAGAGCTGTATAAATAATGTACGTGAATGAATCCAAGCACCGTGGAGGAAGCCCGGGTCAAGTTTGTTTCAGTGAACATAAAATGGGATGTGACGAGGAGTTTATGCTGGAACAGCTGTTTGCTAAGGCCTTTCATTTATTTATACAGATTTCCTCCCCGCTGCAGTTTAGGGCTTTGCCGGGGCTGGGGTGGAAGAATGGGGTGACGCTCAGGATCCCTGCGGAGCCCAGGGCCAGTGCTGATCCACACAAGCCTTGTCTGGTCCCAGTGCCCCAACTGCCCCCAGCTGCAGCATAAACTATTTATGTGTTTCAAGATGTTGCCTTGATTGTGGATAGTAATGAGGCTGCCGAGCAGAAGGCCTTGGCACGACACTGCCGTGCCAAGCTGAGCTGGGGCAGAGGGGACTGAAACAGCCTCTGCCTTTTTTAATCACATCTGGCAGTTCTGCAGAATTCAAGTTTCCTGTCACTAGCATTAAAGGCCCAAAGTTACAGCATCTTGCAAAGTTGCTCCCCCCTGTGCCAAGGCTCTTGATCCTCACAGTGAGAGCAATGCGCGTGGAAATCACGTTCCCCGTTCTTCCTGGCGGGCTGCCTTTTCCTCCCCTAGGGCTGACTGGCGCAGGGGCATGCTGCAGCCCTTCACCTGGGACAGCACATGATAAATTCGCATTTCTGGAAGGGGCAGGACCGTGCTGCCCTCGAGCAGTGCCTGCTTCAGTGAGGAGCTGAAAAAAATCCACAGCTCCATGTGCAATTTCCTCATTCCTCTGGAGGAATGATAAAGCATGGGCAGGTGCCAGCGGGCCTCGTAGGTGAAAAGGGCTGGGTGTGAAACACGTGTCCCCAAAATACCAGGCGGCTCTTTTCAAACACTGAGGGTCAAGGGCATGTTAAACGGAGATGCTAAAAGAGAGCACGAGCCGCAGGTGCTGCCCGCTGCAAGGTGCCGAAGGCCCTGCTGGGAGGCTGGGGCTGCGTGCGCCCTGCAGGACCCCCGGCCTCCCCTGCGCCAGGGCTTGTGAGCGCTGCTTGTCCTTGCTCTCTACTTGTTGCTTC
>NW_010587199.1:1181-13823 GCF_000705375.1 Tinamus guttatus
CAAGGGATGCTGATGGGGATGCTGATGTGGATGCTGATGTGGATGCTGATGTGGCGGTTCAGGCTCCAAGCGCTGGGCACAGCACTGGGCTCACAGCAGCCAGGTCATTTCCACTGCTGTGATTTATCTCCCATGGACCTGCCCGGAATCTTCCTGAGAAAAGGCAGAAGTGTTTTAGCACTTATGGACTTGGGATGTGCGAGCACTGTGATGGCAAAGGCATAAAGACAGTACTACTTTTATGTGTTATACAGACTCACACTGACCAAGTTACAGTAGTATTAAATACCAAGAACTACCTGTGCTAAAGCATTTGCCTGAAGAAAGATGCAGACACAAAAAGCTTCATATTTGTTTTTACACTATGAAATAAATTCTTTAGCTCACAGCTTGCTTTGTCCTCTCCAAACCCCTTTAAAGGGTAAAAAAAAGCAGTCCAGGATGCAAATAACACTGCTCCAGCTGGAGAGCTGAGAAACATCCTAGCAGTTTTCCAAGGACAACTGCAAGCTGCTTTTACACTATAGGGGGGATAATTAAGGAGTCAAAAGTTAGAGCCTCATCTATAGTTAGCCTCTTTGTGAATATACACACACATAAATATGTATTTTACACACACATTTATATATATATACATACACAAAATCTTGTTGCTCTCCTGACCTCAAAAACATCCTGTCTGACCTTGATGGGACATTCTGGGTATTTGGTACTCTTACAACTTGGGCAGGTGGCTAAATATGGCCACAGGAGCCAAACTCCAAATGTTCAAACTCAGGGAAAAAAAAACAACACTCAATCAAAGTCTGACATTTTGAGCAATGAAACAACAGTAACCTATAGTTTTCCACATCATCATAAAAATGCAGAGTCTAAGTCTGTCCTGGCTGCCTTTTATTTACCTCACACACTCCTTCCTCTCAAAAGAGAAATGAGTTTCTGGATCCCAATGGCATTTAACTTAAAGCAGCAGGTGAAGCCAAGGGTCGGTGACCCTAGCAGGACTCTGCAAGGAGGACATTATTAAGAGCTCCCAGCAGTTGGTTACCATAACTCAGGCATTTTAACCCTGGCTTTTTCCCATCCACGTGCAGGGTGACAGCACCAGCAGGATCAGCAGTGCTCAGAGTGACCCCACATTGCATCAGCTTGAAGGAGACAGGGATGTCACACATCAGAGGTGGGTCGTGACATGTCCTGTAGACAAGTATGCATCAAAAATAAGCCCAGAACGTCAAAGCAGGGGTGTAACCTCTTTGGGTGCTTTTGCTTGCCTGTGATCATCTTGAAATAGCCCAAGTTATTCCGAGGAAGCCCAAGCCACAGTCCCTCTCCCGCCAGCTCCCTGCCTGCCCATGCACTGCATCCACAGATCCAGCTGGACACTCCTGGGCTACGAGTAGAGGACATAAATAATCCAAAGGCAAATTATAGTCACATCCTCCCTTAAGAGCAGCTGTTTTATCCTCTATATAGAGCTAAACCTCTCCCAGGTGCCATCCATGAGCTGCTGGAGGCAATTTGCATTGGACTCAAGGCAACACAGAGCCCCAGAGGAGAACCTCTGACCTCCCCACAACAGTCTCCATGGGAAGCACAGGATGAAGCCCTTCCATCACCCCTGCTAAACCAGAACCAAGCCCTCCGTCAAGAATTTCTCCACTCTTGCAGGCTCCCCAATAGCTCAGGATACAGACAGGAGACTCCCCAACGGGTCCTCAGCTCCCCTACCTGCTCAGCAACTTGCTGCAAGAAGATGGAACAGGAGCTAATACAGGAAAGCAGTGACTACCACACCAGCACCTGGGCCTCTCAGCTTGTAAATACTGCTCCTCGTTTGCATACTCTCATTTGCAGATCATTATAAAGCACCACAGGCCATGACCTTCTTTTTCCTCTCTACCTGTCCCAATCTGCTGGCCCTTCCCCAGGTATATGGTGCTGGAACAACTTCTCTGCACAGCTCCCCTGGAGCAGAACAGCAACGTGCTCGGGGGCAGATCTGCTCTTTCCTCACCACATCTGGCAGGCAATAAGAGATTTGGGAGCTGTTTTGAATCTGGGCTAAAAAAACCCCAGTATTATGGAAAAGCATTAGGAGTAATGTTGGAGGAGAGCTCTTTGCAGCCTGCCTGGCTGACGGTGCTCCTGGGAAAACTGGTGGCTCCCAGGTTTTGCAGATAATCCTGTTATCATGTGCTGACTCCTCTGACGTTATTCCGTGGCTCCTGCAGAAGCTGGTGTTGTCCCAGCGATCCCAGACACCCAGGCCCTGCAAGGACAGGCTGTCAGGGCTGTGATAGCCCGTGCATGTCCCCTTGCACTGCTGTTTACAGGTCCTTGGCTGGGAAATACTGCCCCAGTGTTCCCTGCAATTTGGAGGATGTTATGACTGCAAGTGTGCATTAACAACACGCTTTTGTGGGACTAATGTGTTCCTTAAGAAATCACATGTATATAAAAACAAATAAAGGATGAGGAATACTGTGTGGAGACCTGGCCTTGGCAGGACCTACAGTGAACTCCTGAGCAAATGACACTCCCAGGACACCTGGGATCACCATGGCTCAGGACTTTACAGGGATGATGAACTTCCCTGTGGGACTGCAGAATTAAATGTAACTATCATCCATGGAAAAAAAAGGGAAAAAAAAGACTTTTACCAACTGAAGGAAAGTTTAGATTTATTTCCATGCAAATAAATGACAGGATTTGGTAACCATGACTGGAAAAAAAAGCAAAACATAAACCTAGGAGCAGCAGTTTTGTCAAGGAACTGTAAGCTTGGTTTGGCAAAGAAGTTCAGCAAAGAAATCTGAATCTCCTGCTCCAAAGCTTAGATGATGTCTAGCAAGGCTATTGTTTAGAGTAATTACTTTTGCTTCCTTTTTAAGGGTAAACGTTAGCCAAGAGTAGGGGAAAGGGGTTTGTAAGGAAAGCAATGGGATAATTCAGTTATGGCCTCCTAGCAAAACATGTTCGTGTTTACTCAGGACAGGTGACATTTTGTGGATCAATTTTTGAACTCGATTCCATTATTGTTTAGGCTAAAAGGGGACAAATCCACTAAGAACTGTTATTTATTTAGAAATTGGTGCTGCTTATTATAAAGTAGATTGAACTGGCCCCAATTCAGCTTAAGATTTACTGTCTCATTCCGTCTCTGAGCTTTCGTAATCTCCTGAGTTCCTTGAAACCTTTTATTTGCAGCTTTTTCTGTCCATGGCCTTACCTGGTGCATCTTTTTCTGCCAGGTTTCTAGCAGCAATGGTGAGTGTTGTGTAATAGGGGCAGATCCTGGAGGAGCACACTTCAACGAGATCATGCCATTTTAGTGGTACTAGATTTTGCTTTCTGATTTCTTGGAGCAAAATATTATGGAAAACTCATTTCTGATCATTTAAATCAGCAGCAAATTTAAAGCAGCAGAAAAATATGCACAGTTAGCAAAGCATTTAACCCTGCCTTTAGTAAAGATGCATGTGGCGTGGCCAAAATAGGGTCCGAGTTAGCAAAATTAGCTTCTCTCCCACAGGAATTTGACATTTCAACCTTTCCCTCTTTTTTTTTATGCGTGACAGGGGCAGATCCTGGAGGAGCACACTTTAACGAGATCATGCCATTTTAGCGGTACTAGATTTTGCATTCTGATTTCTTGGAGCAAAACATTATGGAAAACTCATTTCTGATCATTTAAATCAGCAGCAAATTTAAAGCAGCAGAAAAATATGCACAGTTAGCAAAGCATTTAACCCTGCCTTTAGTAAAGATGCATGTGGCGTGGCCAAAATAGGGTCCGAGTTAGCAAAATTAGCTTCTCTCCCACAGGAATTTGACATTTCAACCTTTCCCTCTTTTTTTTTTGTTTTCTTTTAGGGGAAGACTTATTGGCTTTATACAAATCTTTTGGCCTATTAATGTATTTAATGCTGTGCACCTCAGCGCATGCAGTGCGTCCTTGTTTCAGCTGCATTTCAAGCCTAGCAGCCCGGGTAACTGCAGATGGAGGGACCCCAAGGCTGCTCTGAGCATCCCCAAAGTGAGCAGTGATGCAGAACAGCTCTCATGCCACAAGCTGGAGCTGTGTGGATCTTCTGGGACAAAGTCCCACTGATCTGGACTACCACGGGCCTGGGATGCTCCAAAGGGATCTTCCCAAGAAAAACACAGAGCAATGGCCATGCTAAAGGAGGGTATTTCTCAAGAGATAAAGGTCTTGCTGGTGTATTCCATAATATTTTTGTCCTTTGTCTGTCCAGAGCAACTAGAGAACCAGTGAAGACGCTGATGATGTACTGAAAGCACTGCCTTGATTGCAGGTTACTGGGAAGGCTCCCGGAAAAGCAGAGCTGCTCCCTCTCCATCACGTAATCAGAAAGTTTTCCCGCTGTTTGCAGGGTGCATCTTGGAGCCATGAACCGGCTCCCACTGAGCACAGTGCGGGCTGAGTGTCTCCAGATGGCTGTGAAATGCTGCTGATCCTCCTGTGTAATCAGGTACAGGTGGTAACACTCTGAGAGCAACTTTTCCCAATTATGATACGGCTTATCATTCCCGCCTGGAAAATGCATTCCTCTGCACCAAGGGGGAGAGCTGGGGAAGTGTGGCAAATACACTTTGCCTGTGGTCTGAAGGGGAAGATATGCTGAAAGAAGAAAAACACCTGCAGAAATCCATGCCAGCTGTTGTCCACACCAAAGCCAGTACTGTCCTGAGTGTGCAGGTCACCTTGCAGAAAAGCTTAGGGGTGAAAACCTACAAGAATGGGGCAGAAGAGTGTTTCAGTTGATATTAAAGAAAAAAAAGTTGCCCAATTTCCCTTTCAGGATGGCAGCCTGCAGAACTGGTGGGCTTTGCCTTGGGCACTGGCCTGGTGGGGACCAAATGGCAACCGCCGTGTGCCCAGCAGCCAGAAGCATCTTGTGGGAGCTCGATGCGACCCGGTGATGTGGCCGTGGTCCTTGGAGGAGGGACAGCAGGATCAGCTCGTGCTTTGCTTCACCCTGCGCGAGCTGCAGGCTCCGAATCTGCTGTGGGCAGGTCTGGCTGCCACCCAACTTGCTGCCACTGGTGACATGAAACAAACTCACGCGACTGCTGTAACGAGGTATCTGGAGGCAAGCGGGGCTGCTACGCAATTAGAGTCCAAGCCATGCCTAATTAGCCCCTCGGGTCCGTCTTATTGCAGAACAAAGCAGAAGTTCTCCCTGTCTGGATCTGCTCCTGAGCTGCCCTGGGCCAAGGCTGCAGGAAGGCTGTTACATCCATCACCACCAGCACGTCTGGGGACAGAGCAGCCCTTGCTCTCCACAGTCCTGCTAATTGGGGCTGGCGCGGTGACGAGGTGGCAGCGCTGCGGCACGGACGCTGCTCCGGCCCCCGTCCCCATTGCCAAGAGGGTCACAAGCTTCCCCCAAGCTTGCTCGGGGCTGAATTTGAGCCCGGGAAGGCGATCACTCACTGATGAATGTGATGACGGGGAGGAAACACATCAGCGCTGTCACCTGCATGTCCCCTATGCACACAAGGCACATCCCAACCAGCTACCAGCTGCGCATCCGCTAGCCCGTAAAGCAAGACCACTTAGCACATTCTCTGAAGTATTAATGTAGAGAGCCGTGACTTTTACTGCAGATTAGCTATAAAAGATATAAAAACAACTGTGTGAAGACTGAGATATGTGAACAGTAGATTTTAAGGATTTTGAAATGCAACAAATGTTGCAATGTAAGAGGTGCTGTGAAATACTTGCATTCGTTGGGGAATGCCACCAGAAACAAATGGCCTGTTTCTAAGAGATAATGCAAGAAACTTCCTATTCAGGCTCAGCCAGACACTTAAAGCTAATTGAGTGTTACCACTAAATTCTAGGCCTAAAAATAGACAAAAAAGTTGAATGGAGACACAAACCCTTTTCAATAAGCGCTGCTAAATTCTAGCAAACCATACTTCTCTGAAAGGAAAGCAGCCGTGCATTGGCTGGCTTTGGTGGCACAGAAAAGCTTTTGCTTTCTCAGATCTGCTGACGCATTTATCAGATAATGAGAATGAATCCACTGCAGCTGCCAGTGCAGCACACAGTCGCCGTAGGAGCTAGAAAATGATGTGAAAAGTGATGGTGAGCTCTGTGCCAGCAGGCAACGGGCTGCCCTATGAATTGCACTTATAGGAGCTAGCTAGGAAGGGGTTTTGTGGCATTAAGAGAAGAGCTGGAGTGGAAGGGGCTTCATTAAGGGTAATAAAATGAGTTGTGTGCAAAGTAGCTGGGAGTGTGGAATGAAAAGAGTTTGCAATATAACAACCAGCAGCTTGAGCGCAGCTGCACCAGAACAACATGGGCTCCAGCCTTAGAGGGTTTTGACTTCTGAAAAGCTTGGAAATCTTCACGTCTCACGTGTGTGAATTCTCCCACTGCGTCCAAGCTCTGTGTTTGCTGGGCAGAGCAGAGAGAAAGTGCAGGGACAGGATCTAATGATGAAAAATACCCCTCGCCTTTGACTTTCCCCTTCCCTCGGTATTTGCTGGAAAATAACAGATTTTCTTGTCAAATGTCATCAACAGAGTATGGGCTCAGGCTTGCTCTAATGGGAATGAGCTGAGCTGTGCCTCTTAAGCCCGTGATTTCGTGTGATTTCACCACTTTGCAATTCAGCTCTTATGATAACATTCAACATGCACTTGCTGACCCATCCGGCGCAGAGGCAGCACAAAGTCCATGTCAGGGCAGTGCTGCCCCTAAGCACGAGACCATCCAGAAGCAGCTTCTAAAAACATAAGCAAATAACACTATTGAGGCCGAAATGTCGCAACTTTCAGCACAGGGAGTGAAAATTTATTGACGGTGCTGATATGGTTTAGCAACTTGAGCAAAATAACCCCGTGGCGCTATCTTTTCGTTCTCTTTCATTGTGCTTGTTTTACTTTGTCAGTTGTTTTAAAACATAACCAGCAATTTCTGGGAATGCTGAGTTTAAAAAAAAAAAAAGTGGGGGAAAAGGAAAAAAAAAACTTATCGAGCAATTCTATAGTTCAGTAACCATGATTAATCCACGTCAGCAGGACTGAGCCAAACAGAATGCAGTGACCACTAGACATTTGCTAACGTTTTTGTCTAAATATGGGTTAAAACGCCACAAAAATGGGACCTGGTCTGAAAGCCCTGGCACATGTGAAGTTGTCACTGCCTGTGCAGCAGCAAGCAGGCACGGGGGACATTTTTGTACCACCCAAAAAATGCATCCAGGCTTGGGCAGGAGGAAAGTTCTTGCTGCTGCAAAGCCCACGGGTACCACAGAGCTGGGTCTTGCCATAAATGTCATGCTGCTGTTGGCTGAATATTTGTTAAAAATAAATATATCTTGACTTTTCCCTCTCTCCCGACAGAGCTGTGATGGGCACATGCAGCTTATGGATCCCTGTGGTTGACAGGGAAGGAGAAGGCAGAAGCAAACAAACCGATGGGGACAACAGCCACTGGAAAGGGACCTTTATAATGCAGGCTCTGATACGGGGTGGAACAGCACCATAAATTATCAAACGGGTGTGGAACCAGATAAAACAGAGACAAAAGAACCTGGAAAAAGATTTAATGTCCCACTTCTTGTCACGATGCTGGTGTATAATTAACAGCCCATATAAAAACGCTTCCCAGCTTGATCCCAGCAGCATCCCTTGGTGGCACACAGCATCTTCACGAGGACATTCCTGGTTTTGTTGCGGAGCTCAGGGAGGTTTGCTGAGCAGCCGAAGCTAAATCACCTTTGCCACTAAAATGATTAGATCTAGGTATTTTAAAGAAATTCTGGTATTTTAAAGAAATTCTCTCTCCTAAGGAAAGGAAAGGCTCTAAGGAAAGGCTCTAAGGAAAGGTGATGTTTTACCTTGGATTTGATGTCCAGAAGATCCTAAAGATACTGGTCTGCAGGCAGTTGATGGGGAGGGAGGCAGTGGGAGCATCCTCAGGAATCCTGAACAAGCGGGGGCTGCTCCCGGTGCCTCCCTGCCCCTTCCCGAGGTGCTTGGACATTCCCTGTGCCCGCGGCCGAGCGGGAAAGCGGCAGCTGAGATAACAGCGGCTCTGCCCCCGGCCCCGAGGTATCTGCAGCCCTCAGCAGCCCAACGAGCAGGAAATTACCCAGCTATAAATTAGCAAATAGCCAAATACACCCACAAACCTCCACGTCCATGCACTATGGCCTGCGTGCGCACCATGGGCCATACATCCTCGTCTTCACGTGCATCGTGGTCTGTGCACACGCGTGCTGCGGTCTGCGTGTGCACCAGCGTGCCAACCACCCTCAATTCACCGCATTTTCAATATTTTTCCCTGGCCAGCACTAACAGGCCAGTAAGACGGCAGCTCTGCAGAGAACCAGCTTGTAATTTGGAACAGGTATCGTCTCAGAGTATGTACGATCTGCATCACCTAGTCTATTTTCAAGCAAAGACAGTCACACAGAGAAAGATGTGATCAGGGGGCTTTAATTAGAAGATAAACCCTTCCATTAGCGCTAGATGCTGGGTGGAAATTGCTACATTTTCACATTCTGTTTATGGCTACGTTCTGTTATCGCCTTGCTTAAAAAGTGCTGCAATTACCATCTATTTTTAATGAACGCTGCTGGAGCTGATATAAATACATCAGCAGCACATCTTGCGGGCAACACAAGGATCCCTTTTCCCTCCAGAAGTGCTGCGTTATTTGCAGCAAGCCTCGTGACTCGACATATTGAAAGCGTTGCTAAAATGTGGCCCACGTTAAGCCCAGGGCAGCCCTGGGCCCGACCATCTACCTGGGGTTGGTGTGTTGCAGCTGGCTAAGGACATAACAACCCAAACAGGGTTGTTTTCCAGGGGAAAAAAGAGAAATAAGGACAAGCTCTGGACAGTGCTTATACAAAACCAGCAAAGCCCAAATATATAGATAAAGAGCAAGTACGAATGTGCCTTTGGATTTCCTCCTGCAATTGCTATTCTGGGTCAAAAAGCAACTGGAATGTGAGGAATGATCAGGAGAGGAAGAGAAAACAAAGCCGAGCCCTGGTACAAATTCAGCTCAAATAGCACCCCTGCCCCGTGATTGCAGGTAGAGAAGAGCTGGAAAAGGTACCAAGGAAGCATTCGGAGGCAGGGAGCAGCTCCCTGGCACTTGGATGCACCAAGGCTCTTTTTCCCTAAAAATAAAAGGGAGCAAGCAAGTGGGACTGTTATCACCGGTCTAATAATTGCATAGGGCTTAAAGAAGCTAAGAACAGACTATTCAGTGGCCTGTGATGTAGCACTTGGGGACACACACAAACAGACCACCAGGAGTGGAAGAAAATCCGAGCAAATGGAATAAAACAAAAAGACCTTTTTCTTTTGCAGGACGTGGCTGCCTCTTCCCTGTGCCCCCAGCCAAGGGCTCCATGGACAGGAGGCTGCTGCCACCTTCTGGGTAGGGGACCGCTGTCCTGCCCATGTGGCACTGCTCCTGCTGCCCAGATGTGCCCCCTTCCCCAAATCCCACCGGAGGGCAAAGAGCCGGGCTGGAAAAACCAACCTTGAGGGCGGCGCTTTCCACCTTTGCTTCATGCAAATCCACACGGCCCTTTGGGGGAATCAAGCTGGAAAGGAGAAAAAAAAGTGTAGCTTTTATCATTAAGTGCTCAATTTTAATGGAAGGAGTCCCTAAAACTAAGATAAGGTGGAAAACTGCTGAAAAAAAGCTACTTGGCAGGGGCAAGTTCGAGCATCCTGCTAGCAGCTACCCACTCACCCCTTTCCCAGGTGAATGGCTCCATCTCTTTGCAAATTCGTGCAAGAAATTTGCATGTTTTTAGACCGAGCCTGCCATCTTTTGTCAAAATTTACAGCAAAGATGCAACTGAAATCAGAGCTGCTGCCATGTGTGACGGCAGCATTTCTCAGTCAGCTGCCAGGTGAGTTGTACAGAGTTTGCATTAAGAGACTATGTCTTTTCCTAGGTTAATGAGCCTGGAAATGGGTTTGTGCTCCTGCTTTGGATGCCCTCGGAGCCAGGTCTGCCCTGGTAGTTTGCTGATAATGCTAAAAGCAGAAGAGATGCCAGGAAAGGTGGCACAAGATGCCTATGAACCCCCCTCCCGGGGGGCTCTGGCAATGCTAAACAGTGGACGCAGCCCGAGCAGCCCCCGATCCCTTGCAGAAGGAAGGTGAATAACTGCACACTACATTTGACTTTTTTAATTATGTTTTTATTCAGTGCGTTGGACTCGTACAAGACTGCTCAGAAAAACTAACCACATCTCACCAATTCCTCTAATTTCCCCACTCCAAGCCCAGCCTAAAGGCACTCGGTGTGAAAGGCGAAGCGCTCTACCAAACACAGACCGTTGCGGTTCTAGCCGAGGGTGCAGCCACAGGCTGTGTCCGGGGGTGGGAAACGGCGCAGAGACCCCCAACCGCTGCAGGGGGGCCGGATCCAGCCCACTGGAAATCCCTAGCTGGTGGCAGCACTGGAAAGATGGATACGGAGCAGGTATCCTGGCTGGGAAAGCCTCAGGGGTGGCATCCGTCCTGCAAACCCGGGGCATATCCTGGGGCTGGACCCCCCTTCCTCTTGCAGGAGGGGGCATGCAGCAAAGCGGGCTCCCCTCGTGCCCCGTCCTGCGCGCTCGGGGTGTAAGGAAGGAGCCGGCGCTTCGCCGAAGTAGCTATCTCGAAGGAGGAAACCTACTGGGTTTTACGGAGCCGCGCGTTACGGGGCGCCGGGGTCACGAGCGGTGCCCGGGCCGGGCGCGCGGCGCTACGGCATGGTGACCGTCCGGCCCGCGCTCCTCGCCGCTGCAAAGCGCCGCTTATTCCGCAGCCCCGAGAATCTCTCATCCAGCGTCAGGCTGGTCTGCGGGGGAAAGGGAGAGCGGTCAGTGCCACGGCCGAGCGCGGCCCCCCGGCGCTGCCCAGCCGGTTAGTCGATTAAAACCGCTCGTCGCGCGGGGCCGCGCGGCTGCAAAACCTCCGCGCGGGGCCCCGGCACAAGGGGCATCCTCGGCAAGGACAGGAGCAAGCAGACGGCAGCTGAGCGCAAGGCGTCACGTAAGACCCAACCGCGCGGACAAGAAGCGCAGCCGGCGGGACCTGCTCGCGGGACACACGGCACCGGGAGAGCAGGCGGCCCCGAGCAGGTGCCACACGTCCCTGCGGAGCGGGGAGCACACGGAGCGCCAGCAAAACATCCTCCCGCGGCCAGGGGTGCTCCCGAGGAGCCGGAGCGTCCTCCCGCCGGGAGCAAGCGCCAGGGCACACCACGAGGGCCCGGCAGCATGGGGAAAACGGGGCCGAGTCGGTAGGTGCCGCGCAGTCTTCTCAGGCGCTGTCAGTTTTGGCAACCCCCCGGCACGGGGATTTTCCTCCCGGCGGACGTGAGGTAAAGCGACCCGGCAGCCCGGCAGACGTGAGCGTGGCGTTAACGGGTTAGCGACGAGGCTGCGGCACGGTGCGAGGCGCCCCGCGTCCCCTCGGCCTCCCTCTACCTGGTTGGCCATGGCGCGGAAGTTGAACCTCAGCATCACTCCCTTGGGCTGGGGCTTGGGCAGCCGCGGGCTCCTCGGGAAGGGCCGCTTGGCCCCGGGCCTGCGGAGGGAAGAAGCACCTCGGTGAACACCCGCGCGGGCTACGGCAGCTCGCTGTGGCTACCGTGGAGCCCCTGTGCTTGCCGGGGCTTCGCTGGCCACAGCCTGTTTGCATCTGCAGAAATGATGGTACAGGCCCCCGTGCAGGGAACGTGGGCCTGGCAGAGCGAGCAGGGGACGCTCCTGGTGTCCAGGGCTTCCCAACGTGTCCTCGCTCCCCTTCGTTCTCCCCCTAGCTGGGTGCCAGCTCCTGCTGCCATGCAGAGCTCCCGCAGCCTGGCCGGCATTTCCCGATTAACCGGGAATGGAAATTACGCCCATTCCTGGATAATGGACAAGCACCCAGGCAATTACAGTCTCCTTTCGGATAAGCCTGAGAGAGAGACACCACTTGCCAACTGTTTTGGGGCCGAACCATTCATTCCGCTCTGATGTAAAAGCAGCAAAACTGCAGCAATACTAAAGGGATTTCCAATGGCCTCTGTGGGGTTCCCATCTTAACAAATCACCTCGTTTACTTACGCGCTAGCCTGGCTCGCCTGAGGATTAGCCACGGACACCGTGAGGACTGCTCCGGGGCTGGGCTTCACTTGCCACCTGCCAAAACAGGGAAACGCATCCAGCTTTGAGTCAAGCACTAGGAAGCGAGCTGTGTTTGCAGCAGGCCTTTTCCTTCCCTTACCTTCTCAGCCTTGGTTTTTTCCCTTCTCCAACTGCATCCGTCTGCTGTGAAATAAAAGAAAATCAATTAAAGAATTACCTCTCAGGAACTGAGGCTGTTTTTCATTTGGTAAGTGAAAATAAAAGATACAAGAAAAAAAAAAACCATTAACAAAAAGCTACAAGAAAAACTACCTCTATTCACTCATCCAGCTTTAATTTTCCAGATGCCAGAATATTAAGCTGTATAAAAACAGCTAGTGGCCCTGTCCTGCAAACCGTTTCCCAGGAAGATGTTCTGCTAGAAACGGCCATCCCTCCCAGCTGCTTTTGGGTGCAGAGACGCGGCTGGACGAGGGCAGGTCGAGCCCAGGGGCTGCCCCGCTCCGCG
>NW_010587200.1:1759-12700 GCF_000705375.1 Tinamus guttatus
CCCAGCGGACAGCTGAAATGCAAGTCCAAAAGAAGAAGGAGGAGGCGATGCAAGAGGAAAGGTAAGGGAGATTTCTTTTTCTTTCCTTCTTTTTTTTTTTTCTCTCTCTCTCTTTTTGCCCATCTTTCCCACACGCGCTTTCTCGCACTCAGACACATCTCCTGCTCCTGTTCGTGCATTTGTTTAGCAGCCGGACACTTGGGATGCTCCTCCGGGATGCTCCGCCGGCCGGGGCAGCAGCGGCGGGGGCGCGCACTGCCCCGCCGGGAGGACCCGCAGGGCAAACGGAGCCGCTGCGAGCGCCGTCCTTTGGGGAGAGGGGATCCCCGTTCTCCCCCTTGCTTTGGGCCGAGGGGCTCCAACTCCGCGGGGACGGAGACCCCGGGCGCTGCTGCCTCGCATAAAACTGCAACTAAGTCCTATTTTTCAGTTATTTCCCTGCCACTGCCGAGACGGGCACGGTTGTGTTTGACCGGAGCACAGAAATTGGTGCCCGAGCACGATAAAAGGGCAGAACCGGCACCTGACAGGTTGCTGCCGCCCAACTGCCCTTCTTTATCCGTTTTTTTAAGAAGCTCCGCTGAGTTCTGCTATGCTGAAGTTATTATTATGTGCAAACTGTTTTTGTTTGCTAGTTTGTTTGTTTTCTTCTTTTCCCACTTCTGAAGACAAACCTTTGTTAGAGAAATACTAAATGTCATAATCCATATAAGTAAAGCTACAGGATGTCATTGCAAGCAGTGGATATGTCCTAGATAAAAGCATTTCTCAACGCTGTCCTGTTTTCTCCTGTAGAGAGGATGACACACTAGTGCCTGATTTTTTGATGTTTTGCCTGAACAGCCAAAGTCTGCGAACACTTTAAAGTAAAATGAATAAGAAGGAGAGTGCCAGAAGTGCCCAACTGCGATGCACTAGGTTGCAGAGACACTAACGAGAAGTGTTTATCGAAGCCATACATTTCATCCAATCTGTAATTGTCATCATTATGGGCGACTAACATAAGTTTTAGTCAGCTAGCTCATCCGCTCAAGCTGATGCTGTGGATGTGCTATTTCTTCTGATTCTAGAAACTCCAATTTAGAGGCCCCATTAGCTAAGTGTCTTTTAATTATTGCTTATCTTAGAGCTAGTAAGAGTGCCACTTAGTAACTTTTTAGAAAGATGTCTAAGCAGGTTTTGTATAGCAACTAGTGAAAAAGCTGGTCAAATGCTAAACTATACAGTTTGATTCTCGTTGCTCTAACATTCATGCCTAACCTCTCCTCTTATTCATAGTCATAGTAACGAATAGTAATCTAAGCACAAGTGAAAACAAGAAATGTGTAGTAGTGCCAATGTGTGTGTAACCTTGATTTGTTACTCCAAATCTTCAGCATGCGATAACACCTGGTGATGATGATTTTGTTGTGTGCTTCATTACACAATAAATTTAAAAATACTGAGCAGAAGAAGAGCTTCCAGACTCAAAGTGTTTAAATCTGCAAATACTTAAGACGTGCTCTACACACTTCTATCTGTTCCATTTGTTCTAGCAAAACTACTTGCTTAGGGAATTAAAAACTTAGCCTAGTCTGAGCTACCCTGTGCTTGGCAAACAAAAGTGAGGCAATAATTCATTCACCTATGTAATGGAGCTGAGGTGCTTTGTTATAAAGGTAAATTGTAAGTGTTAATCTTTCTAAGAAACAGCCCGAAGTGAGGAATCCCTAGTAAGACATGTTTGCTGTTGCTTCCTTTGCTGCTGGGTGCTTTGGCAAAATAATGGGGAAGCTGAACGTTTTAAAAAGCTGACAACTTGCTAAATAGTAACTTGGTAAATGACGGCTATTTGCCCGCTGCCCAGCTGGAGGCTGCTGGCATTCTAGAAAGAGCTTGGCTGACCAGTATCAATACGAGGCTGTGCACTTGAGTTCATTTTTTATTCCTTTAAATGTGCTGTTGTATTCACCTTCCAAACAATGTAATTAGGGTATAATAATTAGTTAGTACAATAACTATCAGGAGGCATGCTTGTGTTCATACTTTTTAGAATTTCTTTTGTATACATTTGCAGTATAACAATGCACGTGCATGGATTTATATTGCCAAAAATGCCTGTAACTTAAGAAACACTCAGTATTAAACCTGTTGGATTTAACCGTTAGTGCTAGTTTGTTTACTTATCATGTATTTCTCTGTCTTTTCTGATGGTGTCTAATACACACAAAGTATTTAAGAAATTGATTATGGGAGAGATTAGTCCAGAAAATGTTTATTAGTCCCATAAATGACTACATCTTTATGAGAATAAATATGTGCTCCAATGTTGTGCAGATTTATTCTATTTAATCATTGCGAAAACTCCTTTTAAAGGGTTACACCAAAACCTTGCACATCTAGCTATTCTCAGAGCCTACTCCTTTGCTTATAGCAAGAATACTTGTAGCAGATGCTTTTAAGCATGTAAATACTCACATATATATGTGCACACACATGCACACACACGCATACTCATGCACAGATATCTACGCAGATGTGTACAGAAAGAAATTCACTGCAGTATTAAATGGAAATTGAGTATTAATCAGAATAAGAAAATGAAATTTTCTGTCACATCCACACTCTTTAAGGAGATGAATTGAAAAAATTATTTATATTGTGTCAGACATGTTACATATGAACTATGTTTAAAAAAGGATTGAGACATTGCTTTATAAAGCATCTGGGAATGCCTTGTAGTAGAAACAAATATTTTTTGTATAGTAGCATTATTTTTATCCTTCTGGTTTACTTTCTGGGTATTCATTCATGTCTTTGTTTGTATTAGTGTGAATTGTAAAATAGCATGTTGGTAGCCCTTGTAGCCCCTTTCTCCATTTTTCTTATACCTGGGTGCTCTGTTTTAGGAGTTTTCTGAGGACAGACAGCAAGTTCAAGTGAGAAAAGTAAATAATATTCTCTCAATAGATAAATTCACTGCTAAAGGACAATAAAACGCACTTGTTCCAAGAGAGAGAGAATTTTCATATATGCAAATCAAGCACTGAAGACTGTAAGACCGTAAGTGCAATTCCAGTGTGCAAAGAAATTGTCCAGCAATTAATTTGCACATGCCTAATTTTTACATTTATTGAACCTGAAACCATTCAGTATAAAGAATCTACCTACATGAGTTATCATTAAATATCCTTGCAACGAGTATTAAATTGCATGTATATTTTTGCATAGCATTCAATTTTATACTACTTATAGAAAGTACATTAAAAAAATAAAATATTTGGATATCCATAGGTATTCATTAGATTATTATAGGTAGGGATATTTTTCATTGTCACTAAGAAATTGAGTATGTTAACTCTCAATGAGAAGTAAACCCCCAAGTATCTCAGAGACCAGATGAAAAATAAATATGGATGCTTGCCAGAATATCTGCGTAATAATTTTGTGTAATAGCAGTAATAGATATTTTATTTTTCTATTTTTTTTCCTTGATCTCTGTGTATAAAATGACCAGAAATTAGGAAAAAAAGTGCTTAATGAGTTAGAGAAATCTCTTTTATATGCTTAGGGATTTAGCAGAAGATGCTGGATTTGTGGGTTCTTGTTTTATTTATTTCAAGGCTTCTGAATATGTCCAGGCACTGACAGAATTAGGTACAGTGGCCTCAGCAGATTTTGTGCAGCTAGGAGAGTGTAGGCTTTAAACAGAAAGTTTATTTGCAGAGATTTGTGGTAAAAGCAGACCAGACAAAAGCAGAGTTGCCACTTACTGATAATGCTAAAAAGGCCGCATTTAGCAGCCTTCGGTAACTTCTTAGAAATCAACGTACAGGAATGAAATTTGAAAAGGGTGGTTGGAAATATGTCACTTCTTAATTTTTTGCCGGTGCATGACGACAAGCAAAGCACCTTATTTGTAAAGCCATTTTTGCAGTTTAAGTTAATTATTGGCAATGGGAGAGAATCAGGTAGCCGTGATGCTGCATCAGAAAGCCCTGGCTGCGGATGCTGCCGCTATCACAGGCCGTGAAATAAAAGTTGACAGAATAAACTAAATAAGGACAGTAAAAGGGTGCGAGAGGCAAAATGATTGTGAAATGAAATTCCATGTAAAATTAATGAAATAGAAAAATTGTGCTGAGGACGGAGGGAGGAAACCAGCTTGGTTCCTCATCATCCTGCAATGCCAAAGTAATAAATGAGCGCGCTTCATCTTGGCAAGGTTCAGGGACACAGCTCCTTCTTCACAACGGGTTTGCACTGTGCTCCAAGATGTGTTCCGCTTATCTCGCTGCCTGACAGCTCAAGAGGAAAGGACTGGATCTGGTGATAAAATTAAATTGATTAAACCTTTATCCATCATCTAATTTTGTGCCTTTCTTTTCTTTTTTTCCTTTTTTCTTTTTTCTTTTTTTTTTTAACTATTACCTCTGATTTCTAGTGATCCGTGTAATGACAGCAATTTGAGATAGCATCAAGGACATTAGCTACAATGACTGAACTTAAATTTAGAATAAAAATATGGGATTCATGAGTCCATATCTAAATAGCAGACAATTAGGATATAGTAGAGTCATGCCTTCCTAGCAACAACTCAGAAGTAAGAGGGTAATAAAATGGTTTGTTTTACTTTGAGAGAGATGCAAATATTTCAATTTGCCGCAAAGTATAACTTATGAAAGTAGACATGCCAACATAAATCTGGACCATATCTTACATGAGTAATCACAACAATAGCCATCTTTACATTTCTGAACAAGGAACGTGTTCGGAATGTCAAGTGTGGAACATGTCAGGTGTTTTGCTTTCTTCAGTGGTGACGCAGGGACATATGAACCGAGTCGCAAAGTGTCACAGTGTCGGAAATTGTTGCATATTGCTTAAACTCCTAGGGCTCCTCATTGTCATTTGAGTAGGGGAATTCTTCTATAAGATGGTTGTTTACAGCCTTGCTAACAAATTCCAGTTTTAGAGATATTAATAGAGTTCTTAAAATACTTCGGGCGACCCGTTCTGAAGTGATACACCACAAAGGGAAAAAACTGCACTAAAAATTAAAGGTTGTTTGAAATTGCCTAGTAAAATGTTAAAGCTACTAAAGGTCTGTGCAAAGTGTTGTCATAGGTTATTTTAATTCCTTTTAGATTAGCAAACTGCATGAATTGAAAGATTAAGGCATCTGAGCTCCATTAACTGTACTGCTTTTGAATGAATGCTGTCCAGTATCGTATAGGTTTTGTGAGCAGCAATGAATGTAAATTTATTCCCATGTTTACAGCTACCTCTACAACCTTTCTGTCAGTTTACCGTTTTTCCCTTGTACACTATTAGTTATCCAGACAAAAAAAGCTGATATGGATCAGTAGATGGATCGTTCTAAAAGCGTCTGTGATGAACCTGATATCTTTTACGTAAAACAACTTGGTCTGCTTGAAAATTATGTAAGTTTCAATAGTAAAATAAAGTGCTTGCATTTTTTTTCCAGCTGGCCTGTATGAATTTTAAACAGGTTAGCCAATGTAGAGTAGTTTTAACAGTATATTGTGAGATGCGATGTCTTAAAAAGACCACTTTGCTATGTGATGGAAGCTGCTGGTAAATCCATAATATCAGGCAACCCTCCCTGACTCATAAAATAACCAGATTTAATGCTTTAATAGGAAGCATTAAATAGATACTGTTATCGTTGCTGTTCAGTCTGCCTGACTTACTCTGTATTTAAAACCCGAGGATGAATTTCTGGTCCTGACGTAACAGCCTCTGCCCAAGACCAAGGACTGGACTTTGCTGTGTATGCCTTGATGGAAACCACTGCTCACTAAGACTTGGTAACAAGGGGAGCACAGAGTAGGGGAGAATACATGAAAAGCAGGATGGATAATGGTAAAGATATTATGGTATCATTAATGAACGAAAGGTCTCTCCTCACTGAGCGTGTGCTCTTGCATTCTGGCTCTTCTGACTCAGAAATGTGCACTAGGAAGGAGGTATTTTCAGGCACAAAGGGATTCAAGATGTGTAGAATTTCAGTAGAAGGAAATCCAGAGGATTTATTTTGGTGGAGGAAAACATAAGAGGAAACTATAGTAATGAACGAAAGAATATAAAAAAGATGAACAGGCTGCTCCGATTTATTCATTTTTTGTTTATTTACAAAGAAGCCTTTAGCTGAATTCCAGCATATTTAAAACCAATAAAATGTCTTTTTCTGAGTCAGCATCTAGCTAGAATTTGTCGTTCATTGCTTTGAGGTAGAGTAAAACAAGACATATCCCCGTTTAGAGAGGTGAAGTGGTTATTTGCTCAGCTAAGACTAAAGCCAAAAAGTTCGCTGATCATGACTTTGGCTTTAGGTAGGATACGTTACGATGTCTTTATATGTATCATATATATGTATTTATATGAACCTCCATTTCAGGAAATGATCTGGGTCCTTACTTATGTGGATTAAGAGGCAGGGTGATTTATAGGAGGCTATTCTCTCATGTTCGCTCTGAGTCTTTTTGCACTGACCTGTGTCTTTTTGATCAGTGGACACCTGAGTTCAGGGTGGGTTCTGGGCTGCTTTGCAATGCTGGCAATCCAGAGCCACTTGTGTGTCTCACAAAACTCAGAAGCACTAGCACAAACAAAATAGCCACATTTCCTTCAATTATGCTATATCACTTTTTAAGTTTTTATTTTTCCCAATGTGTTCCTGCTAATTGCCCTGGTAAAGCAGTGCTGACAGCGAGATTCATTCCCATCTCTTACTTTGCGATTGATGAGTGGTGAGTTCAGAATGAAAACAATAGAAATTAAAAAACAAACAAACAAACCACAACAAAAAAAAACAACTTTACCCTCTTTCCTATTCCCTTGGAAAAAGAAACAAAACCATGGAATAACGTGTGATCCAAACAAGCTGTATGATAAACACGCGAGGATTTGTTATGCAGAAGACGACCAGTTACTGACATGACCGTGACTGTACTGTCAGAAATGAAAGTTGTGTGGAAGGGGTGGACTCTTGCAAACCTCGGTGCCTTGTGCTCACAGCTCTTGCAGACGCTTTTGGAATCACGTCCTTTCTGGACACCGTCCTGGAGGTTGCAGCTCACAGCGCTGGTGCTCTCAGGATTGAGCAGTGAGTAGGGCTCATCAAAAACCTTCATGATAAAGTATGATTTTTTTTTATCATTTTTTTTACATCATCTTTGCTCCTTGTGGGATAAATGATGCTGAAAATTCTTAGCAGAGTCACCTTCCTCTAAATGCTAACGAAACAACAGCGTGAAGAATGAGAGCTATTGGAAACTGTGGGAAGAAAGAAGGATTTGACAGACATTTTTTCCATCTCCATATAAAGAGATTTACACACAGCTAATTTTATGTAACTGCCTGCTTCTTAGCACTCTGCAGAAACTGTGAAATGGCTGTTTATTGTTTAAATAGTGGGGTTTATAATAAAATGATGGCTATCAAGCCAAGTCTAATAGCATATTACCTTTGTATAAGGCCTGCTCCTGCTGCCCCTGCTCATGTGGAAGTTGAAATGGAAACTTCTCGGCATGAGTCACAGTGGTAGAATTGAGCTGCTGTGTGTGTATGGGTCTCTCTGTATATACATAATGTATGAAACGCAATTGTTTTCTTGGCTTTAGTTGTGTAGGTGTGTTAAATCAATGGACATATAATTAAATTAAAACTCCAGGCTATGTTAGACAACCCTGCGGAGTCCAACAAAAAATATTTACAGACAGAATTATTTTTTATATTATGTCAAAGAATCTTGTTCAAAGATGTAAAAATAAAATACATATGTAGCTTATGTAGCTTATGTATCTGTATAAATTCACTCATAAATACATGCTGTATGTTTGTTTATGTATATATAACATATTCAGAAGATTTTTTTAAATTGAGAAATAAACAAATAACTCCTTACAATCCATAATTTTCAGGATATTTCTATGTTCTATTTTTGTACATATGCTTTCCCCAATAAATAATAAGTAATTCTGAATGTTGCAGGCAGGAGCTTACACAGGAGCCTGTAATACTCATGTCAGGAAACTCCAAACCTTTGCTAAAAAGGGTGGATTTGGTTTTAAGTTCTTTGTGTGCTGATCTTCCCCCAGATGAATCTTACAGAAGAATCCTTTAAAAGCGAGCAGGAGCTGACACTAAGCTTCTGTTTGTTTTATATCTGTGCATCAGTCCTGCCATAAAACGTCAGGCAAAATGTCCATTGGTTTCTGATTAACATTGAACTAAAATTCACTTTTATTAGTTGGTTTCCAGGTTGCAATTCCTCTCCTTCATGTCATCTGTGAATTGATATTTCAGCATACATATGAATGGTAATTTGGGGAGGCGAGGGGCAGGGTGGCTGCGGTCCAGATTGCTTCCACTGTTGAACAATGTCGACAGTAATTAAATGGAAGCTCAGCTCTTGCTGCCTCACTTTAATAATTTACATAGTTTAAAATCACCTTTAAAAAAAAGAGAGAATGTTTTCTAATGCCGTTGACAGAAGGTCTCCTCCAGTTGCAACTGCTACAGGATTATTGATTTATCTCTGTTTATCATTTATTTATGCTAACACGTCTGAAGTGCATCTGTAAAACCTTTTTTTTCCCCTCTCCCTAAAATCAACATAGTTGACTCATTGACTCATTTTCAATGTGCATTTAGAATGGCCAGTTTTTACAGATGCATAACAGGGGTTTGCTTTACTTAGTAGCGTGCCCACAAGGGCTACTTGCTGTGCTTTCGTCTGAAATCCATGAGCACAACTCATTTGACGATTAAAAAGAAAAAAAAGAAAGAAAAGAAAAAAAAAAGAAAAAGTTTCACTGTGCAAATAGAGTTTTTATTCAGACAGGAAGAGGGAATATACAGTACTCAGGTCTTTCTAGGTTAACTAGTATCCTGCCAATAATACTTTTAAAAATAATACCCTAGCTCTGCATTCATTCCACTAAAAGAATCTCTGCATGCCTTGGCACAAGGCGTAAACGGGAAGGTAAAAACAGGCATTAGGCACTACGAGTACCGCAGCTCAGGGGATGGATGTTTCACTTTCAGAACAAATGTGGAGATTTTTGAAAATGCACACATGGTTTTACCAGTCAGAAATGAAATAGCACTTCACAGTTTAAAAATCTGGTTTGTAAGAGATGTAGTGTAACAGACCACAGCTTTGGAGACTAGTTGGGCCATGCACATTTTTCAGCAGGTGATATATTCAGCTTAAATGGCACAAGACTTGAAACCACAGACAAGTGATGTTCTGGCAGGTTTTCCTGAAGCCTAGCAGTGAAGCCCTTATTAAATTTACACTTGTATGATAGGAGCTATCTTGGTCTATTTTTCCCTGCCTATGACCTCCTTCTCTTCAGATAATTCCAGCTCATCCAAGCCAGAAAGGACTTTTACTACCCACAGTTAATAAAAAGGCATCTTCATACTCGTCCTGGCTACATGTACTTCCCCGCCAGCATTTCTGCAGAAATTTTTATTAACTCTTGCAAAAGAGAGACCAAGTACCCCCAGTTTACAGAGAGGTAAAACGAGTCAGAACAGTTAATAAATCTGTCTGCAGAATTAATTATCACAGGAGAGGCTCCAGGAGCCTGCAGCTCGCAGACCCCCGTATTAATGACCCACTGGTTCATAGCTGTTGCTTCTGCAGCTGCATCACATCTGTAGGTGATGACCCCTCTGGTACTCGCAGTGGTCAATGCATCTCCAGCCTGGCAACGTTCACAGTGCCCGGGCAGAGCGCAGCCACCCGTGCGGCTCTGCAGCCTTTGCTAGGAGGAAGGCAGCTTTTTTTTTTTTTTTTTTTTTTTTTTAAATATGCAAACAAATTCCTGGGATCGGGATCTTACTTGGTATTAGATCAGCTCCTCAGTTTCCATGGGGAGCTTTTGATTTCTCGCAGAGCTGCTTGCTGTGCATTCTCAGGAGGAGGGGTCTGGGCATCCAAGTCACATTTCCAAGGGAAGTCCTTCTTTGATATTAGCAGCACCTCACTGACAAATCTGTATAATAACTGTATTTGGACAGCATACTTCCTTAAGATGCTTATTGAATTGATTGAAACAGTTATGGATTTTTTTTTTTTAATGAGATTGGTCCTTTTAAATGAATGACTTAATTTCAATGAGAGTCAAATATTATCTAAATGTCACAGCTTGTATTTCCATTAAAAATAGTAATAACAGTTGCTACATTTGCATCTTGCTATTAGTTCATCATTTCTATGTGTTTTTGCTTCTTGAAAAAATGAGAATTTATTCCACTTTCACTAAGTAAATTCCTTAACCACTTAACCACCTACCAAAGAATTAGGTTCCTTAACCTCTAGATAATTCTTTTTCTTTGACTGAAATGTGTCAGATAATTCTAAGATTTTTTTAAAAAAAGTGAAAAAGGCCCAGTTTTTGAGTCAAGGACTGTAAATCTAAATGTTAAAAATAATGTTTTTTTAGAAATTCTATTCCTTGATGCAAACTATGGATCATTAATTTAATTTTGTATTAAAAATCATTAAAAGTCACCAAATTAAAATGGAATTAAAAAACAACCATCAAATTACATAACATTTTGTGTCTATATTGAGTACTGTAATAAGGAGTGAGATTTAAGCAGAACATAAGTGGTTTTAGTCTACTATACTAATGATTTATAAGGTAAATGCAAAGACTCCAAAGAAATGCCTTTTCTAAGAGTCTGTAGTATTAAACAATGTATATGCAGCCCTCAAGATATGTGTGTTTATCATATATTTGAACATTTTAAATTTGAGTCATTCTTTACCAGGACGCCAATCTCTTTCGTCCCCTTTCGTTGTTGTCCAAGCTCCCTCGTGTGCATCCTCACCTGTCAGAGCAGCCTGTGTTCATACAAATTATACAAGCAGCACGTGCATGGTACAGGTGGCTGCATCACAGCAATATATCATAAAAAGTC
>NW_010587200.1:12759-55018 GCF_000705375.1 Tinamus guttatus
TGGTAAGTAACAGGATATGCATACAGATAAGCAGGTGCTTAGATATTTTGTGGAAGCAGGGACTGGATTATAAATTAATATTCTTTTTTGTTGTTGTTGTTAAATAATTCCTGTTTATAAAAATTTCTAATGCACCTGCTTGCCAATACATATTTCTCAGGGCTCCAGTCTCATGTTATCATATTTAATTAATCTTCCTCACACTTGACTTGAAGAAACATTTAGTATAGCTAGCATAGATAGCTTTTATGCTGTTTAGGTAGAATTGAGAGACAGCAAAAAAACAAGATAAGGGGTAGAGACTCTTTTTTTTAGCCACTATAACACCAGTGTGTGCATCATACATGAAGCAACAGGGTGAACAGAGTTTATTAGAAAGAAAGGGTTTATTAATCTTGGCTTCAAATCACTTTGAATTGCTGCCTCTTCTCTCCCTGACATCCTATGGGGAGCCCCGTGCATGGGGCAGAGGTGGTGATGCACGGGAATCCTTGTTGCAAAATAGATTTTTTGGGGCAATCTTCAGCACAGCGTTTACATATACGGGAAGCACAACAGGCAGAGGGATGTTGCAGATACGATGGGATGCGGTGCTGCCAGCACAGTCACAGTCCAAGGCCGCCCATTGCACAAGATTAAACATTGTGTGGCTTCCCCACCGAATTTGAGGAGTTGGTTTATGTCAGTACAAGACAGCTTGTCCCTGCCGAAGGTTGACAATGTATTACATAAATTTCCCTGCAACAGCTTGTTTCAGAAACTTTCCCAGTAATGTAGATTAAGTTAGAATTTGGTTTTGACTGTTTTGATGTATATTCATTAGATAAAAGCCCAGACAATTACTGTGATAGTTTCACTAGCAGGTGGAGTACGTTTTAGGATTGCATGGCAGTGAGATTTGCTGGTATAATCTCAGAGAAATTTGGGAGATTATTTTTATGATGGAGGGTTTGTATGAAAAGTGAGACCATAAGCAGATTTGAAGGTGATTTCATTATGTTTTTACGATTGTTTGCTTTTAGCATTTTAAATCTAGAATAAGTTCATGCTTAGAACAAATGAAAGTCTCATAGTACAAGAAAGAAACCACACAAATACATGCTACCTAAAAAATATAATTTTCAACAGCATTAATAGTATGCAACAGCATTTCTAAGGAGATTGCATTTACTTTCTGATATAGTAAGAACGATGAGAAAAAGAATATTTTATAATTTCACGTTCCCTATATTTCCAGGTTTCAGTGGCAGTTTTTGTATGGGTTAGGATTACGCTAAGTGGCGCTATCACTAGCAAACCTGAGTTTCAAAATGCAAGCAGGGAAGTTAAAATTCCACACGCGAGAAAGCACTTTATTTTGTTTCTGCAGCACAGCGTCAGAATTTAACATTAGAAGAGGTTTAAAAATATACTTGCATAACACAGAAGTTGTCAGTCTAGACTCCCCATCTGTTGAATGCCTTTTTACTAAGTATCAGTAGCAGCTCAGTATCTGACTTCACAGAAATCATCATATAAAAATGCTAATAATTTCTCTACACTATTTTGTTACTAATGAAACTTCAAAGCTATGAATGAATATGTTTGTATTCAATTTCTATTTATATACTTAAACACAGACACTCTAGTACTATGTATATTAATGTGCCAAAATGTGCTCCGGCACTGCGTATATTAACGTAGATGCATATTCATATAAGGGGCTGAACTCAATGGAAGTTTTGTCCCTGGCTTGAATAGGAGTTTGGATCAAATCCATACTTTTTAATGAGTATTGATTCAAGTTTCTAGCATTCACTTGTCTCATAAGGTTGTTTTTTTTTTTCTTAAAATTTAAAACTACTTTCTTAAAATTTTCCACTCTGCTTTCTTAAAACCCAACTTTCATAGTTGAATTTTAATTCTTAAGCATAAGTTTTTTACAAGCTGCAGCACTGTAACAAGTTGGAGTAGAGATGTTTCGTTGTTGACATACTGCTTCCATACTCGCATCGCCATCCTCCTTTGCTGCCTTCTGTTTGTTTGACTTAAGGCTTGTAATTCCCCAGGCAGTTAGAACTGATTAATTAGCAAACTTCTAGTTTCAGGCTCTAAATTTTTCACTTAGGCTTAGACCATTTACAATCGCCGTTCAAAAGACAAGATTGAATGTCAACCTTGTAATTAATCTCTTTGCAACTTGTACTTCTTATGGTTGTTGTTTGTTCATTATTATCGCTTTTTTTTTTTTTAAAGGTTGAAATGTTGCACTGCACATTATTTGGCCTCTGATTCTCCCAGTTCTGGTTTTGAAGATCCTTGTTGCTCCTTGTAGGGAAGATCAGAGTGAAGTCTCTCCTCTACCTTTCTGCCTCACCTCCTTTGCCCTGGAAAGTATCTTTTCCCCAGTGTGCCAGATGGCAGTGGGATGTGGTTCAGGAGAGGGTGAAGAAGTTGTTAACCATGCAGTCCTTCCAGCTGGAAGTAGTGGATGGCAAAGTCTCCCTTGCATGTAGCATGAAAGAATAGTGGGAGATAATTTTTTCTGGGATATTGTGCTTTTACCTGGATAAACAAAACAGTGACAAAATATTTCCTTGTTTGTCCCACCTACTGGTCCGAAGGTAACTGTCAGTCTCCAAATGTCATGTAATTTATGCAGCAATTGCTTGTTTACTCTCTATTTACAAGACATGGACTTGTATATCTGAAGGACTCAGTTTTCCCTAGCTTCAATTGGGCCAAAGAGGGATATTCAGGTACTCCCAGACCCAATTCTCTAAACAGGAGCCAGTCACTTTCAAAGCTGTGCATTTCTGTTATTCCTACAATCTAAACCTCCCAAAATAAGTTACAATATTCTCCCTAGTAATAACTCCAAATGTTTTTCAAAAGAGTTGTTGCAGTTTTTGGAATGATATTGTAAAATAATATCATTATAAATATTATTAGTATGTATAAATATTATTAGTATGTAAATTTGAGAGGGAAAGAAAACAGCTGGTATTTCTGTTTTTTAACTGTTTTTTATTCACTTAATGAGTGAATGTGATTATCCATAATCTTCGTAGATACTTTATTAAAAATAATTTCAAACATAAAAGAACATGTGCAGAAAGCTTTAGCTCAGCTAGAATTAGAAATGTGAGTGTCTTTATGGGGCTGATATTTCAATTTTCCATTGTTTCTCAAAGTGCACTGGGTAAGTTAGTCTGTGACCAATGTAGTCCATGAAACATTTTGAAATTGTCTCTAATGCTCATTTCTTTACCTAGGAAGATTTAATTTTAAATATTCCAGCAGGCCTCTCAGAAGATATGGCAGCTTCCTTTCCTGACTGTCTCTTTTGTTGTTTGCTTTTCAAGAAATGTCTTCTCTCTCACAAAGGTGTATTCACTTACGGCCTTACATTGCCCAAATTCATACTTCCCTCCCATAATGCCTTTTTGAGAAAAGGCCATTTTACTGGCAATATTGTAAAGTTCCTTTTAGGCAGCAGCCCAGAGGGCTCAGCCTCTCTTGGGCATTGGGCTGGTCCCTACATCTGGCAGCTTCAGCTGCTCTGCTTGGACAGCAACATGCCAGAAGAGCAAACAGGAGTCAAAGTTGCCATGAGTTACTCAGTTTTCGCCTGCACCCTTGCTATTGAGAATGGTGGGAGAGTTGTTATATGGAGAAATTCACAGACTCTGCAAGTGTCTGTCTAGGCACAAGTTAGTGGCTATATCTGAGCATGAGCTTATGAGCTGCCTAAATAGGATGGATAACCTAAACTAACTAAAGGGATCACTGGGTGATGCAAATAACCAGTTCTGTTGGGGGTATTTACAGATAAAGGTATAGAGATATTATTAGCTGGGGATTCAAATATCTTGTGCTTGTTTTATGTGTTGCAGTAGTATTACAGCAAAATTGATCCTGGCTCCAAACTCCATCAGCAGAGGAGATCTGGGTTTTACCTGGCTTTTACTGGGGCTTCAGGGCTGGCTTTGCATACTGACAAAATGGATTCTACTACAGGAAGTGCCATTCTGAAACAGGCAATGCTTAAAATGATCTTTTTCCTAATTGCAGGGACATATTTTTAGGGCCTAATTCATCTCCCATGCGAATGCAGTCCTCCCACTCCAATCTTGTGTATAATAAACTGTGACTTGAGGGCTATGCATTACATTTTACAGAAACTGGAGTTACTCAAGAATTTTAGAGGTTATATTATTTGCCTCTAAAAAATCACATTTCCTTTTTAAACTGCCTGTTTTAAAAATAATGAAATATGGTCTGATTTGTGCCACTGGATTCTCTGGCCTTTGTGCCACTTGGTTCTCTGATCTCTTATCTTGACTGATATTTATGTCATTTACATGGAGGGGACCTTTCCTTGGCTGGTTTCCACCTACATGTAGCAAACTGCAAGGAAAGTGTTAAGCAGCAGCCCCAATCTTATAAAAATACAAATATTTCTTGTTTTCTGAAATTACCCCTTGAGCTGCAGTGTGTCTGTAGGCTACAGCATCGCAGCCCTGCCTTGGTGCCTGGGATAGACCCATGTGGTAACGCTGGGGAATGAGCCCAGCGATAATTGGGTCACTGTGTGCAGCTTTGAAGCAAGGAGTACAGTAAAACTCCACTCATTAAAAAACACTTCTAATACAAAATTTGACAAATTATCAAGTGAGATGATGAACTTAAGGAAGATGGGAGTTTATTTACTCTAAACATGAAACTGCCATTCTCATTAGTTGTGACACTTCTGGGTCAGGTAGCCAGCAATTCAGTGCCGTGCTGGGCCAGCAGTGGCTCCAATATCACATTTGTGGCTGCTTTGGCCGTCTGATTTGAGATGCCACTATCCTCTATTGAATATTTATAGTGTTCAGGGTATATTTGCAAAAGCAGAGTGTGACCCTTGCTGCCCTTAGTCCCAGGAGTTGTTCTTACACATATAGGCTTTGCACTAAGTGGGATAACTACATGAGCAACTATTGCAGCAACTGGCCTTCACTATACCGTATCCCAGATTTCCTAATGAGAGGGCTCTCTGCTCTTAGACCTCATGTGCAGACAAAATACTTTTGCTTGCAATGATTTGCTCTGAGGAGTAGAGAAATAAGGTGCAGAAAAGGACTTCTGTGTTTAAAGGGAGAGCCAGTCCAAGAAGGATGAGGATATAGCCATTTGATACATAATTTATAAAAGCTGTAAAAAAATGCATATTTTGCTATGGAACAAAGTTGGAATTATACACTAAATAAAGCCTAAAATTATCATTTTATTAAAAAATAAAAGCTCGTATTCTGTCAGCACACTGCACAGATTAATGATCAACCTTGTCACTGAGGGAGAAAAAATATTTTTGATATAATCGATACATTTATATAAATAATGCAAAAAATAGATGAAACATTTAGAAATGTAAATCTTTTTCTTGCTTTTTTTTTGTTTTAATCTGTTCTAATATGAGCTTGCAATAATTAGGATTAGAAAATGATCACTGAGAAACATTATCTGTACAGTGTATATCAAATCACTGAGGGCTCTTTCATTTGAAAAGAAATCATCAGCAGAAGGCTGTATCAATATATGAATGGAGAGGAATCAAATGCTTCTGCTACTGCAAGAAATTAATAACGTTAAGTCATTAACATTAGTGCAACTCACTTCTCTTTCTAATTTACAGCCACATATCTAGATTAACTGTAAAATATTCCTAGGTTTAGGACACAGTGTCCTCCATTGAATGCTTAGCAGGGAAAGGTTATTAACATTGAATGGGGACTGTTCTCTCAGGAGAGCTGCAGATAAAATGACCAGGGAAAGAAATAGCACAACTTCTCAAATTAGCATAATTAGTAATTATCTCTTAATAGCCCCACTTGGCTTTGGAGACTTGGCACTTGAAATTCCGCTTAAAGTTCAGTGAGGAAAAACAAATTTCACGCTGAAATGTCTCAATAACACAGCTGAGCTGCTGAGGTAATCGTCTGGTTTAGGTAAAGGGAAGGAGATGAACATATGGATAGTGAAGATCTTTCCTGTAAGCACTGTGTCTGTGTTTGCATATGCAGAGCACTCAGGGCTTGATAGTACAATTGCCATCACGACTCTCTTTGGGGTTGAGGTGAGGGCAATGGGACTTTCCCTGCTCTTTCCTGGGAAGAAATAGATGCTGATAATAAACTCGAAAGAGGAAATCTCATCCATTTTGCACTAGAGCAATGCCCTTTCTTTAGCAAGCCATGTTGGAAATAGAAAAAAATAAATAAACAGAGACAAACAAGCCTAATTGTGGATGGAAACAGCAGCCTTTATTATAGCCAGTGGCAGAACTAAGCAGCACTAAGCCCTTCCCAAATGGCAATGTTCTCCAATGCTTAACCCAAGGCAAAACCAGATGAATAAATGCTCACCCTATGTTTTTTCCTTCTGTGGCAAAGAAACAGATGGCCCTCTTAAGATGCTTTAGGCTGGGAAAGAACAAAAGCAGGAGAAAAATATTTACAGTTTTAACATACCTAAAAGCCAATCCCATTATCCTCTTGCAGAAAGCAGTTTATCAGCCATCCTCGTGAAAATAACCCTTTTGTTATTAAGAAGTCACGTTTCATTTTACATGTTGCACAGCTCTTAACCTGAAACCATATATGCAATCAATAAGTCTTCCTAAATGAGTTTGAAATAGCAAAAGTTTCACTCTAGCCTCTTTGCCCGATAGCCATTTTGTGCTGTGTGCCAACAGATCCAGAATGGACTTGGAGTGCTTCATTTTTTTTGTTTTGTTTTGTTTGGTTAGTTGGTTATTTTTCCTTGTTTTGTTGTTGTTGTTTTGGGTGTTTTTGGGGGAAGAAGTGCTCCATAAGCCGTGCTGGGTTCCCGGGAGCCTGGTCCCTCCCAAGGAGCGCCATGGCAGGTCCTTGCAGCAGAGGTGCTTTCTTCTCTGCCGCAGAACAAAAAGGCCCTTCACTGCAGGGAAATAACTCTCCTTTGGTGCATGTCAACACACAACATAGGAAATATGAAGATAAACTAGTCAGAGGAGGTTGACAGCTGTTATAAAACAGATAGGCTGACACACTCATGGCCAGAGAAGGGAAAGGCTTGGCTTAGAATCTCTAATTAAGGCTGGCCAAGGTCCATTAGTTCGTCTTCACTAGGAGCTTCACATCCTCACGCCCTATGTATCACCCTTATTATACAGGTTCTAGGTGAGAAATATGATTAAGCAATCTGCTACCCTGTGTTTCCAAGGAGCAGCCGCTGAAAGCATTTCAAATGTCTCTCTCAAAAAATAAAATCCATTGCAAAAAAAAAAAGAGTGTAAAGGCAAAGAGGGAGAAGGGAGAACAGGAGCGGAAGCAGAACAAAAGAGATGGGATGACATCTGAGAAGTATGGAAATGAGGAGAATACCGAGACTGAATTAATTACAAAAAAAAGAAAAAATCCTAAAAGATGCAGGAGTTCAGCAGGTCTGATGTAAACATTAGCTAGCTGACAGAAAGCAGGATGATGGGGGCAGTATTGCAATGAAACAGTACGTTTCTCCCGCCACCCCTCTGTGCACCATTCTACTCCCAAACGAGCACTTGACAAATAAATTAAGCTCAAGTACTAGCAATGGAGACAGCACAGAAAAATATTCTGATGGACATCCATGATATCTCCTGATAGGCTGTACGTGGGCTGCTGCTGGGAAGAAAATGCTACAAAAGAAAAATGCCCACTCCTTGACAAGTCTCTTTGTGGAGTGATTGATATGTTTCTGATTTCCTCCTTCCCTATCATATTGGGAATGTGAGCTGCTGCTTCAAGGCCAGAACTATTAAAAAAAAATCATCTGTGAATACTGGCTTGATATTTTTTTTTCAAAGTGTAGAGCCTAAGGTGGTGAGTGTTGGCTTTCTTTCGTACTCTAAACTATAATTTTTATCCCAAACCAATTTCTTTGGAATCTAGTGTAGTTTTGTCAGAACAGGCTATTGCCATTTTGCGCTTAATTTTTTATGGAGAACTCCAGGAGTTCCAGTTGGCTAACTGAATGTGTGTCTTATGCTCATTAAGAGGATGATCTTGTTAAATTCAGGAGCCCTGCATTTAATTTTTGACTCTGCTATGGTGACTCTGGACAAGATGCTTGGAGTTCCCTTCTGCATGTATTCCACAGGTACAGAAAAAATACTTTTTGTCATCATTATTTCTAATATCTATGCACTGTGAGCCCTTTGGAGAACACTAAATTATTTCTGAAATGATGTCATCCTAATCTTATTTGGGACCTCCAGATTACTATTGTAAAAGTAATAGCAACTTTACTAAGTGACATTAAATTTAATTCCTAAGCACTGAGGAAGCTGAGTGTGTAACCCGCAGGTAAAGTTTCCAAGGCTGCTTCTATGACACTTGATCTTATCTGACAATGATTAGTTATTTGGCTTAATTCTGCAATGCTTTGCAAACTTTAGTGTGGTCCTGGGAACACTTGTTTTCTGTTAAAACCAGTGATAGAGAAATGCACTTAGCGCTTCGGTAAGGATTGGACCTTTAAAATTGGATAGAGTTAGGAAGAGAGAAAACATGCAAAATTACCTGAGCAAAAAAATGCCTGAGGATAATTCTTTCTCTTAAAAAATGTCTTTGGGTTATACTGGCTTTGCAGGTAGCATTTAATTGTGTGAAGATGATGATCTGTCTTGTTGTTCCATTTTTTAATTTCCTTCTACAGGTTTTGGAACCATCAGTTTTGACTATTTCTTGAATTGCTGGTAATTCAGATCAGGAGGTGAATAAGAATATACTGTGTATTACATTTGTGTTGCTTTCAAATAGAGTTAAGCATAACCTGTATATATGGATCACAGTAGGGGAATATCAGTAATTTTAAATGGAAAAATAAATGAGACAACCCAACAGACCCTGTAAGGCCTATTCTCCTTCATTTAATAAAAATAGAACAATGTTTTATGCTATTTGTATTAGTGTCATTCGTTTTATCTTTACTAATAAGAACTAATGGCTGGTTAAACATTAGTGAAACAGAATATTGGAAAATAAATTAAAAAATGGTAAAAAAAAAAAAATGTGGAAAATAAAGCCCAAGTCGCTTGACTTTTTAATGTAACATCAGTTAATACTGTTTTGGAAATCACTGTACACACTAAGACTAAAGCACAAATGAACTTGAACATGATAAAAAAAGATCTTGTGCACCGCTTTCGCTTTGAGTTCAGATCAACTATTAAATATTCAGGAGAAACTAATGCTGGACTTTATCCTGCAATACTGTCATAAGAGGGATTGTTATCTATTTAAGATGATTTAGCTCTTGCCGGTACGTTTCTGCTTTAGCTACAAAGTGCTTGGTAGTTTAGTTCTTCTTGACTATAAGCCACATGACTGTCTTGAGATATGAGGAGTGATGGAAAGGATTTGAGGTGATGGTTATAAAATAAAGAGAGAATAAACTTCCCCCATCTGCTTCTGTTAGCATGAGGTGCTGTGTAGAAGCAAACTAGAGGAGTACATAAACATATTCATATGCACATACACAGAAATCCCATTGGATTTTTTTTTTCATTTGCCTTCTAAGTTTTTTTATTAATAATCTTGAAATTATCCCTTTAGTTATGAAATTGTTACTTTAGTGTTTCTTATACAAAGTCTTTGAAAAGCACGAATGAGAAAAGATTGTGATTCTTTTGATTAGGCATACATTATGTTTTTGTATCTTTCCAGAAAGTAAAAAGCTTTTAAACTTCTTCAGAAAGAGTGAAAAATTAGTTAAGTTCACACACAGAAAAATACTTAATTTTCTTCCTTCCTTCTTTATTTTTTTCCCTAAATTCCTTCCATATCCAGTCCTGCACTTAAACAACTAAGATAGATAGATTGTCTTTTTCTCAGCCACTTCTTATAATTGTGATAATAATATAATAATACACGAAAGAGACTAATTTAATACGGCAGCCTCAAATTAGTCCATGTAAGAATGCATTTTTGGCTTTTGAGGAGCCGTTTTGGTTTTTTGTCTTCATCTCTTTCCACTGTCTTGTGACCTGCTACAGTCCTGCTGTCACGTACCAACGTCTGTATAGTTAGGATGGAAACCCTCTGAGTAGCCTGCAGGGACTATGAGGACACAGGAATCCTTGCTGCTGATGGCAACCTCATCATCCTTCTTTTCTCTACGCCTTTATAAGCCTCTCCCTTCTTCTTACCTCAGCCCCAACAAAAAATAAAAATAAAATAAAATAAAATAAAATAAAATAAAATAAAAACACCTTGAATCAGCAGTAATAAAATCTTTTAACCAAACTGAACAAGGCTATGAGGAATTTTGGGATTCTTGACCTCTTGTCCTGATTCAGGACATTCTTTACTTTTTTTCTGGACATATTTTGACATGCATAAGTCTTTGCTACGCTGTTTTTTATTTAAAAAAAGGGGGGGGGAAATGTTCCTATTACTTTGTAAACACTGAATTTACTAGTGCATGTTGAGCTAAGGATTTTTCTTTTTTGTCCCCAAGCAAAATACTGCAGAAGCAACTTAAGGTCTTATAATTAGTGAGAAATCGAAGAGATAAGTTATTTCAATAGGTTCATAATCTAGTTACTGGTAAACTACGACTGTGCTTCCCATACAAATTCAGTTTACACGTTCTGGACTGCAAGTCTGAACTCATCTAAATAGTTAGGAAGCTGGTGAAACTATTTTCCTCCATTTGCCAGCTGATTTGAAACAGCAAGGACCACAAGCAGAATGCTGAGAAAAATGAGTGGCAATTATTTTTCCAGGGCACCTTTCTTTAAAATAAGACTGGTCCCTTAGTAATTTTTATCAGTGACTCTCATAAGAGCATATGTTATATTAGGCTCCTAGCAAAGTAGAAGGATTGTCTTTTATGTGTTAGGCAAATAGATACATGGACAAGTTTTGGATGAACTAAAAGGTGAGCATATTTTTGTAAAACAGAGAAAAGAGTGATAAGAACTGTTGGACCTGATTAGTTGTAATGCAGAAGATGTCTGCACTTATTTGACAATCATTGAAATCAATCATTTTAATTTTATGCTTCGGTGTGACATTCTATTTTAAAACTTCTCTGAATTCAATACTGAAACACAGTCCCTGGTGTTTTCTGTCACTTTAAAATAAATTGCTTCCAGCCCCACCCCCTATGCAAGGCATAACATGATTCCTAAGGGATGTAGCCAGCAATCCGGCAGTCACTGTACTGCTCATGTGTTATGGTCTTGGAGGATACACAAGTTAGATACACTGAAACTTAGTCCAGGTAGGCTGATATCAGTAGTCTGGTGGGCAATGTGCAATTACAACTGCAGCAGTCCTGTTGGAGCCCTCTGTGGCCTAATGCCCATGAGGCTTTAAAGCGTATATCCCAGGCAGCAAATACCGAAGTTTGCTCAGGAATATTTTAAATTTGCATTTACTCTCATCCCTTTACAGGTTTGATAATGAAATTTGTTCCTTTACTAGCAAGTCCTTTGTTTCTGCCTGTATTCCCAGATATACAGCTATGTGAAGAATCTGGTGTCTTGATAGAGACGAATGATCATCTCATACTTGATTTTTAAATTGTGATTACCTTTAAGTATCACTGATATCATGATGATATCAGAGGGGTTTGTATGAGACCACATGAGTTCTGAACTTCTGGACTTGATGTTAAAGAACAAATAGTGAAACCTCTATTTTTGAAAAAAATAATTCCAAACCCCAAAATATCTCAGTTCATATAATTATATTGAGGTTCTATAACCAACATGTTGCTGCACTCATAATGAAATGAATTAGAAAATGTAATAGCTCAGCTCGCCTTAACGAGTGGTCAGTTTTCCTGCTATTTGCCAACAGAAGAAAAAAATGAGATCTTTAAAATTCTGACATTTGGTGATGTATAGTCATGTATGATTCAGCACACAAGCTAGAACAGCAAAGTACGCCTTTAAGAGCATCTATAATTGCACAGTTCTTTTTTATTAGAAATTCTAAGATTACTTAGCAGCAGAGCAATTGTCTGACACAACTCAAACAAAAAATAAGTAGCACTGGAAAATATTTTAGACCTCTCTCCGTGTGGATACAAGGTAGAATCAAAAATGCAGACATTGTACAGGCTCTTGTTGTCATTCAAGCTGAGAACCCCACCAGCTCTGGTGGCCCCAGGCCTTAGCCCCAGCTGGGTCAAATTGTTGTTGCCTCCTGTTGTGCCCTGGTTGCCACCATGAAAGCCCAGACGGGGACAATGGTGTCTACTGCCCAGGCACCAGCATCCACTTGGATGCTGCAGGCACCCAGGATGTGCCACTCTTTAACCATAGTGGGAGACCCGCATTTGTTGGATTTCAAAGGCAATGACAGCAGCTGCCTCCACCACATTGTTCTTTGGGACTGTAAGTTTTAAAATGTGAAATTTGGAGGGCTCAAGGATGAGATGGAAACCCAAAGGAGAAGTAACTATTTGCCCATTTACTGAAATGCCGGAGGAATCAGTGAATTGCATATACCTATATCAGTGCTGCAGTTTTCCATAATTTTCAAGAGTCTGACTCTCCATTTTAGCTACTAAGAATTTTTAACTATTTATTTTATTTTGCTATTTTATTATTTATGACTGTTAATTACTATTATTTTACCAGGTACTACATTATATGTACTCATATGGAGAACTATACTTATCTCTAAATATCCTGCTTTAGTGTGATTCCTATTACTCGTCTAATGCCACAGCATAAGACTTGAGGAAATGAAATACATCTTTTTTTCTTTTCAGAATGTTTTACAATTCATCCATCTGGCAAGGCCCCCAGAAGTCAGTATCCCATGGAGTAAAAGTCGCTCTGACTCTGCAGATGACAGTGTCAGGGGACCTGTTCCCCTGTAAGTGGCCCTGTATCCAATTACCCCTGTAATCTGACTGCACTGCATGTTCTGATTCCTTATGACAGGCCCCCTTTACCTTGACATTATTTTCAAACATCTGTTGGCCTAACAATATAGCTATTCTCAAAAATCTTAGATGCAGACAGTTCAATACAATGAGCAAATAGTCAGCACAGGCACACCTGTAAGTAGCATCCTGTACTTTATTCCCACCTAAGCATTTGCATAGTCCTGTTAGGATAAATGGGACATTATTGACTTAATGTATGTCTCTAACAAGCTGTATTGAACTGGGACCTACGGATATGGTTGTTAGTGCAAGTGCATGGATCCCATGTGCCTCTAATTATATATTTTTCAGTCTTTTCTTTTTGATATTTCTGATTCTTCCTACATTGTAGTATTAGAAATCTGGAACTGTCTTTTTTGGCTATTATAAATAAATCATGGTTTATGATTATTTTAGTCCATATATGTTTTCAAATTTAGGGGAAAAATGTGTTTCCTTTTCAAAGAACACATTTTAATATATATGGTGAGCTGAAAATTTTGGAAAAAAAGATATTTCTGTTGAGAAAAGAAATATGGACTGAAGCAAACCATGATATAGAGAATAAAATGTTTCTATGCCATTTTTTGTAGAATATTATAGAAGTAAAATAAAGCATTACAAACCACTTACCAGTACTCTCTTGTGCTTACAGAAAAGTTGGTGTTGTCCATTCTGTATGTTTCCAGATGAGAAAAAACATTTTGCCTTACATCACACTATATCCCTATTTCCCAAGCTAAAGTTATGTCCATGCCTTGATTTCCAACTGCACTTGGAGCTTATATAGATATATCTGAGCCAACTTTAAATTTGGGAGGATTATTCCTAGTACTGTTTGGGTAAGTGCAGTGGCAGCGGTGGTGACTGCAGCAGCTCTGCTGCACAGTGGAGTGCGAATATGAACACCCCTAATCACAAAAGCTGATGATAAGCGGTTAGTTTCCTGGGACGTTAACTGGCCTGTGTGCTGCAGGTATCACTGTGTGAGCCCTGGAAAAGCAATGTCAAATTAGAGCCTTTCTAGGACATCATCTTTCAATGCCTGCCTTAATTGGCTCGCTCGCTCCCGCGTTGCATTGCCGCGAGCACCGTGGCTGCCCGTCATCCTGGAGGAGAGGGAGTAGCACCGTCTTGTGAGTCCACGTTCGCTTGCTCTTTGCCAATAAAAAATAGCATCAGAAGCCAGTGGAAGGGCACCAGGTCAGGGAATGGAAATGCAGTCTCTGAGTTTTCCATTATGATGCCAGCGGCTTTTTCTGGCCACATGCTGATCTGCCAAAGTCATCATTAATAGCTTAGAGAAATTCCAGACTTTTTCTCTTTCTGTTTCTGCAACAGAAAACCAATGGAGACTTTGTGCATTAGCTTCAGGCTCCTGTTATAATCCAAACAACATTAAACGTGCTTCCAGTTTCAGACGAATTAGGGGTTCCTTGGCTCTTGTTACCCGGGCATGCAGCAGCTGCACTGCAGAAACTGGTTCCTGTGAAGCTCCTTCAATTCTGACTCTTCCTGTCACTTTACTCAACCGGTTAGCTCATTCCAATTTTACTATTACTTTAATTTCATTGTTGTCAAAGGCCTCATATAATTTTTCATATATTTGTATCTTTGCAGCCTGGCTATGTTCAATACCCCTTTAAATCAATTTTATAAAGAAGGCTGGTAGGCCCTAATAATGTAAAATATCATCACCAGGCAACAAGTATCCATTAAAAATAAATATTTTAATAGGTATATAAACTGAAAAATCTAATGGTGTTGAAACAACATGGTCTACTTCACTGCTTCAAAATATTACTATCTATCCTTTCTTACCATATCCAGTAAAACTTATGAACATCCCAGAAAGCACTAAAAAAGAAGAAGAATTTAAACTGAAAAATTTCACTGAGAAATTTAGAGCTGGTGTCTATGAGTGCAGAAATTGTCAATTTTAGTGAAGCTTGTCTCTTAGATTGGAGGCATTATGGACATATGCACCCAGCAGATGAAAGCAGCTCCCTTAGCATCGTTTGAAAATGAAACAAAATATGAGCCAGTTCTTTTCACAGTGCTAGTTCATGTCTCCCCTAGAAAAAAAAGAAAAAAAATCCCACACACCTTGCTGTGCCTAAATAAGCAGATTTCCATTTCATGAGTTAAAAGCGACCTACTTCCTATAGTGTAAAATGATGGAAAGAGCACTGAGCGAAATCAGGATCTGAACTTTGCAGGTTTCATGCAGTTGTTTTAGATTATTAGTGCTTTAAAGACTGTATTGTGCAGAACGTATTTTATTCTCATTGCAGCTTCAAGGCAGGCTTATATACGTCTATTGCTGTTTTTCTGCGCTGTTATTCACAGATGGTTAAAATTACTGTGACTCTTTCAAATTCCAGTAACCACCTCTGCCACAGGGTTCATAAAATCCAGCAGGTCAGTCATCAGTTAGCCAGCCTTCTGGTTGGGATAACTTTTCTTCGTTCTCCTTCTTGCTTTTCTGCTCCTGTAGTCCCTCAGACGTCCGCACGGCATTGCGTAGCACGATGTACACTGTGACTGTTCTTCCTCTGATTCACCAGGTTGTGAGACACTCCCCCATCATTCCCTGAGGCTGTTGTTACCATGCAAACAGCTCAGGAAGAGAATGTTTTTTTATCTCTATACCTAAGTCCACCATAATGGGGCTGAGAACATATTGTCTGCTATTGCTGTTATCAAGAAGTATTACAGTGGGGGAAGGCCACTGAAGGCCCTTCAAAGAAATGGAGTGGTTCAGTGACAGAGAGGGTTTGAAAAGCACATGCAGCAGCTGTATTATGGTGAATTAAGTTACACCTTTTTTCTCCATAATTGGCTATAAGATAAGGAATAAGGCAAATGAAGAAAGAGTTGAGCAAATGCAGCTGGTGAGTTTCCGTGTCAAGCTATGGAGATCTTGAAGAGAGGCTTTGCAGAGAGATTGCATATATTATTTCTCTTTCAGGAAACACTGGAAACAGAGGCAATGATTAGGGGAGGTTGCTTCAGCAGTAAAATCAGTAAGAAATGAATTTTTTCTTAAAAGAGCAGTGCTATACCTCTAAGTCTACTTAGAAATAGCCTAAAAATGTATAATAGCCTATAGCCTATGTCCAGTGATATTGTCAACATTCATTTCTTGTTTCTGTCTGTTTTAGTCATATTGTATAAGGAGAATATAATAAGAAGAACATATTATAAGACACTATGTTCAGTGTCTTTTGCTCTGAAGTAAATGTCTTTACTACATTTACCTCTGACTTCAGTTACAGCAGTAGTTAATTGCAACAGTCCATTACTCTGATCTTATCCCAACAAATGGCCCTTTATTAAATGATATGAAGGATGTTTTTTTTTTGTATAAAATATGTTCTATTGGAAATATGTTGCCAATAAGTAGAAAAATGGGAGATTTTTGCTAGTACAATTTTCTGTCAGAACAGACAGCAAAAATGTCCTGCTTTAAAAAGTTAATCCCATCCTTCCACCTCCTCTTCCCCTCTATGTAAGAGCGAAAGCTTCTTGTAACAAGAATTCCAACTTCCCTAACTACTCTGTGAGCCACATTGCCATGGTCTGACCGCAGAAGATCTGAGGAGCCAGGTCTAGCTTTTTTGTTCTGTATTATCCAATGCCTAAAATTACAGGGTTCCAATATTATACTTCAATGTAAATAATAATAATAATAATGTAAGAAGATTATTTCTTGAGAAAATCAGTGAGAAGTCAGTTCCATTACTGTACTGCTATTTATTTTACTTGTTCTTTGTAGATAAAGCCACAGGTGTTCTTTTCTCTTATGAAAGGTGACTTAGCTATAAAACAAATAAGATGGGTGCCAGCTGCCCAAATTGCTCTTTAATGCTGTTTAAACAGTGTGCTTTATATTTCCAGGAGAAAATCTCTTCCTTTTAAAGTCTATAAATGACAGTAGAAGTTCACTTACGTGTACAATAAATGTTCTGCTTAAAACAAAATATATATATATTTTTCAAATTACAGAATGGAAGAAATTCAGTTTTCTTCACTGAGCACCGGTGCTCAGTGAGAAATTTGCTCATTTGGTGTTTTTAATCATGAAGTTGTTGATAAAACAGGAGTCATAGAAAGGTCTTAGCATGTGTCTGAGCACAGCTATAACATTTTAAATGAGACATGAACTCCTAATGTCCTCAGTTCTTTCTCTGTGACCAATAAAACAGTTTTGGAAAGCCCTGCTAACTTAATGGTGAATGCTGTGATAAAGACAAATCGAAAATGAGAAGGCTAGTAAAAGGACTTATAAAACGCTGGGAATGCTCTGGAGAAATGCAGGGGTATCTTGGGGAATTAATTCTCAGTTATTCTGTTGTGCAGCTTTATTTTACTGAATTCCTGTGTAAATTTTGCACTTTGTTTAGTGAGGCCACATGTGCTGGTTCTTACAACATATATAATGACATAAGTTATATCAGGGCATATAGAGAGGTTTTATATCTTACTTTTTCTAATCCAGAAAATAGTTTATTTTCCCTTGCAGGTAGCTAAATCAGTCCCCTTCTCCTCCGTTCCTGTTCCTCCTCGCCCCCCTCCCCAAGTCAGGCAGCAGGTAAAATAATGACAGCATGTCCACTGTGGAGGGCAATTTCTGCTGATAGATGACATGTCCATATGAGGTGAATCATAATTCTCGCATCTATCTTTGAAATACATTAGTAACTATTAGTCAGTGTTATCGCTGGACTCGCCCTTGCAGCAGCTGCACTGCTCTGACCGCTCCACTTTGTCACTGTCTTTGCCCCATTGCTTGCCCAACATTTGACATTATGGACACTGACCTGCCCTGGCCTCCCTATTATAAGTATAAACTCTGTTATTTTAATTCTTCCTTCTTGCTTCTATCACTTTTTTGCTTAATTAATTGAAATAATAGGCTCTAATTTATATGGGTGTAGGTGAGCTTTCATCTTCGTTGGTAATGTGAAACTACCCTATTGATTAAGTCCATGTAGCCTTCTGGAAGGATTGTAACCCAAACTGAGTCTTTTAATTGCTACTTATGAGAGTGCTTTGTGTTCTGTTGGCTTTCTAAAGGAGATGCTTGGTATCTTAATACAGCCCTTGATGTTGTTGTCTTTTTCTTTTTAGAAGGCCATTCTTTTTTGATACAGTATGAAATTGTAATCAATCAAGAAGGAAAAGAAAGAGAAAGAAATGAAAGCTGCAATAAAAGTGATCATCCTAATAGCTGAAGAGAATTGAAAGTGTCCAAAATCATCATCTGTTTTCACTGATGTCACTAGGGTTTTGATAAAGCCTAAATTCTTTAGCTAATTTGATAAAGTCTAATGAATGAGATCAGCTCTTTAATAATCCCAGGTTTATTAAAAAGATTTATTATCTATCACTTAACAGCCTTCATGCAAGATTTTTTACACCTCCAGCACTAATGAGGACATGATTAGTATACTGAGAAAATCAGAGGTAAAGTGAAGCCACATTTTACTAGAAAGAGATAAAGACTACGAAAGTTTAAAAATGTCTCTTACACACTCAGGTCTCAGGAAGCACAATTCTATAGGAATCAAGATGTTCTTCCCTCTCTGTCCTTGGCAATTTTTGTGTTCTCGGAGTCATGGAACATGAGCCTGTAGAAACTTTACCAAAAGGATGCAATGCACTTGAAGCTCATTCTTTCTTCTATGAGCTTGTCTGCTGCCTGCACTCCTAAGTAAATAGCCAGGTCACAAAGAATTAATCTTGCAGAGGTCAAAAGTGCCACAGCATTTTCCAACCAACCTTTCAGTTCAGAGCACAGATTAAGCAACAACAATAGGGCGGGAGTTTGATGAAATCGATCATTCAGCTTGGGAGAAATCATAATTAGCTTTCCTGTAAGGCAACTTGGCGAGAATATGTTTTCAAAGGCTCTCTCAGACTGTGACAGATCTTGGAAACTCTGGGTTTCTTATTTGTAAAGGGATTCAGAACTTGTCTCCTGCATTGTATGCATGAGGTGCTGACCAGCAGGGTGATGACCAGTAGGGCTGGCAGGGCCACATCTGTGCCTAGGTGCTCCTCCAAGATTGGGTCCAAATTCCTGGTCCCAGCTGTGCCACCCAGCTGCCTGACAGGAACAATAAGACAAGGAAGCAGGCAGGGGAAACAAGAGAGGGCACTTGGAGCTACTTATCTTCCCAAATCACTGTTAGCTTCTCTCCTGCTATGTTATTCCTGAGCATGCACTTGTTACTGCCCTATATGCAAAGAGAAAATATATTGGTGCTCTGTGAAAAATGTGGCATTCTCACTCCTGCACCTGCATCAGCTTCTCTCTTCAGTCCTGCCGGAATAAAAATAATTTCTTGCAAACTCGCTTACTCTTGTTTCTAACTTTATTGTAATAGACACTGACCTTTTAAACCACTAAGCCTATAGGGGACTAAATTAGAGAGTTTACCTCCCTAGATGCTCCTTAGCTGTCATAATGAAGGAAGTTTACAGTGGGAAAGTGAATGAAGCAAGCATGTTTTTAACCATATGGTAATTATCTGCTATCTGTGCAAAAGACATAAAGTGTTGTTTACTGGATGTGAAAAGAGCATCTGAGAAGGGATTCCCTGGAGAGGGAGTAAGGGAGATTTGGCACAGTGGCTGCTTTTCAGATGGTTTGTAATAGACCCTATAAATTTGGAATATGCTATAGTTAATCAGCGGAGATTGGAAATGGTTGGCACATAATGTTTTAGCTTTAAGGGGCAGGTGATTGTCTTGCGAAGCAGACATTTTTTAAACTGTAATTGAATTATGCAAGTGCATAATCATCAGCTGAGCTTTTAAAGCAACAATGAACAAAAATGTATAAAAGGACATCCTTAATTCTTTGATATAAGTGATACATTGAGTAAGAAACGTTATCTTGATGGCAGAGTTATTCTAATACCTATCCACTATAACCTGTGTTCATTCTCTTAAATGAACATTGTTGAGTTTGAAGTCTCTTTTCTTGCTTTCAATGCTAAAGTAATATATTTTTTTGCTATTTAACTAGAAAGGTGGTAGGAAAGAAAGGAGAACATGTCATGGTTATAACTGTAGATTGAAAATCATTTAATTTTCAGTGCATTAAATTATTCAGAATAATTGCCAAGGCTCATTTGCACAAATCTACTTAAACTGTTTTAGTATTTTAATACCAAGCAAATTTGTAGTGAAAATCCAACCAAATCATTTGCACTACAGTGAGTGAGTCTAATGTACACTCATGATTCCTTAAAAACGCACAGTGGTATATAGATAGGCTGTCTTAGATATGGAAAAGCAAACAAACAAATAAAAAATATTTTGAGAGTGAAAGCTGGTGTTCTAAGTGTTATGAAAAGAGCATTTATTTCATTATTTTTAATTGAGTGCTTTCGGCTTTTGTGTTAAAAATAGTATTTTATTCTGAGCCGAATGCTGAAAATATTATCTCTCTAGTTAATGCCTGTTTCTTAAGAAACCTCCTAGTATAATGATGGCCATACTTGTAGTAGTGAAAGCTCTGCAATTTGAAACAAGAATGTGTTTACACTCTATGTGGACCCTAAATCATGTTTTCATTTGTGTATTTCTCAAAAAACTTGTGCACTGGAGAAGTAAACAGGTTCTTCGGTCATTTTTATTTGTAATATTTATTACTCAATCTTTAAAAGCTTGCCAAGGTGAGTGAGCATGCTAAATTTAAGCTGTGAGACCTTCAGGTGGAGATTTCAGGGAGACACATAATGAGAAGATGAATTGGTGGAAGGAGCTCGTGGGGAAGGATACAGAAATACAGAGAAATAGGCTAAACCATGAAAGCTCATAAGGAAAATGCTGTAAACAAAATGGAGAGAGGATCCTAAGTCAAAGCTCGATCCTTACATGGAATACAAGCCAATGAGTAGGAAGATGGACTAAAAGCCCTAAGACTGAGACAAAAAGAACTTTTTTTCATACACGCTACATGCTATCATAAAAATGTAGGTTTAAAATCCTCATCTGTATGAGTAGTCCTTTCAAATCTGTCAGACTTGCAGTCAGGTTCATGAGTAGGTGTCTCAAGGGCTAAGTCCTTAAGGTGTAAATTTTCTTGACAGGATTATTGTCTTTCAAACCAGGCTCTAAAGCCCAGTGCACATTTATAGTGCCATTTAAATGAAAAACAATAATATATAATATAGTCTGAATATTATACTTAATGAGCTATATTTTCTTTTAAAATAAGATTATAGAGTATAGCCAGAACATTATGCTGCCATAAATTTTACGACACTTTTTTCTAAACACCTTGGTCTATAAAAATCAATGACTCACAGCGCAGACATAATCTAAAGGAAACTTTGACCTTTTGCGTAATAACGGCCTTAGAGCCTGTCATGTCAATACTCTGCTTCTTCTGAACATTCTCTGAAGGCCTTAGGAAAATAACCATTATGGCAATTCAAACTCGGAACTTGCATTTTAATAATTCTATAATTATATTTAGGCAAATCCCTTATAATATAATGTCTTTTTTTTTCGCATTATTACTCAATAGCCCACATAACCATCAGTTATTAATCCAGAACAACCCACCTCACAGGTCATGAAGGAGCATGTTGCAAAGAGTGCAGTAGAGCTGCTGTTGTTTCACAGTGACTTCCAGAGCAAGCTGTATATCTTAAATGTGACAAATATTACTGTTTCACTGATGTGCCTTGTTATGTGGTTATCTGAGTCTTACAGTATTCAATGCCTTCTAGTCCTCACAATTCACTGAGCACTTTCTGTTTTACCCGGCTGCCATTCAAAGCATTTTCAGTTAGCTGTATAAAAGCTGAGCTCAGACGGCATTTTTTTTTTTTTTGCGAGGAGTTTATCTGCGAGGTTTGAGATGTGCCTGCTTGTGAAACATCCCTTCTCTCTTTCCTCTGTCTGCATTTTCCTTGATAAACACAAAGATATAATATTCTTTATTACTTTTTGTGGCTCAAGTTGCTAATTTTTGTTTTCCTGCATTTCAGGTATTGTACAGTTTTATGATCTCAAGTCAGAACGATATCTGTGGACTTCTGTGATTATTATAGTATCATAGAATGCTTAAGGTTGGAAGGAAGCTCTAGAGGTCATCTAGCCCAACCCCCCTGCACACACAGGGTCACCTAGAGCAAGTGGCACAGGACTGCGTCCAAGCGGATTTGGAAGATCTCCAGAGAAGGAGACTACACAACCTCTCTGGGCAGCCTGTTCCAGTGCTCTGTCACCCTCACTGTCAAGAATTTTTTCCTTAAGTTCCTGTGGAATTTTTGGTGCTTCAGTTTCTGGCTGTTTCCTCTAGTTCTGTTGGTGGCCACCGCTGAAAAGAGGCCAGCCTCATCCTCTTCACTCCCTCTCTTGAGGTACTCATAGACACTGATTAGATCCCCTCTCAGCCTTCTCTTCTCCAGGCTGAACAGGCCCAGCTCTCTCAGTTTTTCCTCACAGGGCAGATGTTCCAGGCCCCTGATCATCCTTGTGGCCCTGCACTGGACTCTCTCCAGCAGCTCCACATCCCTCTTGTACTGTGGGGCCCAGAACTGGACACTATACTCCAGATGCGGCCTCACCAGGGCTGAGTAGAGGGGCAGGATCACCTCCCTCGACCTGCTGGAGATGCTCTTCTTAATGCACCCCACCCCAGGTGCAGGACCTTGCACTTGGCCTTGTTGAATTTCATGAGGTTTTTCACCGCCCAGTTGTCCAGTCTGTCCAGGTCCCTCTGGATGGCAGCACAGCCCTCTGGGGTATCAGCTACTCCTCCCAGTTTTGTGTCATCAGCAAACTTGCTGAGGGAGCACTCTGTGCCTTCATCCAGGTCATTGATGAATAAATTGAACAGGACTGGACCGAGGACTGAGCCCTGGGGGACCCCGCTAGCTACAGGCCTCCAATTAGACTCTGCACCGCTGATCACCACCCTCTCAGCTATACTGTCCAGCCAATTCCTAATCCACCTCACTGTCCACTCATCTATCCCACACTTCTGGACCTTGCCCAGGAGGATGTTGTGAGGGATGGCGTCAAAAGCCTTGGTGAAGTCGAGATAGATGACATCCACCGCTCTCCCCTCATCTATCCAGCTGGTCATTCCATCATAGAAGGCTTATCAGGTTAGTCAAGCATGATTTCCTCTTGGTGAATCCATGCTGACTACTCTTGAGCACCTTCTTGTCCTCCACATGCCTGGAGACAACGGCAAGTATGAGCCGTTCCATCACTTTTCCAGGGACGGATGCGAGGCTCACAGGCCTGTAGTTGCCTGGGTCCTCCTTCTTGTCTTTTTCAGAGACTGGCATGACATTGGCCATCTTCCAGTCCTCTGGCACCTCCTCCATTCTCCAGGATCTTTCAGAGATGATAGAGAGTGGCTCAGCTAAATAATTTTCCTCTTTACCTGTGTTAATCTCATCACTTGTATATAAGTCTTGTAAAGTTTCAGACAAACAAATTAGAGTATAAAGAATAAGCACAAAATGTTTAATTCTACCTTGCAATGCATACAAATCAGGAAATTGGCACAAATAATTAAAGGATGTTTTATTTTATGCTTCAAGTGCATATACTTGACTTTGGGATGTTCAGATTCTTTTTTTTTCCTTCCCTGTAGAAAGACCAATTTGTTGAGAATGCTGAATAGAAATGATGTGGTTCAGTTCTGCAGTTATATGTGCATTCAGTATGTTTTTTGACACTGAATGTGGTCTGATTGGCAAGGATTGCACACAGATGTGTGGCATTAACATAGTGGATAATTAGATATTGCAAATGAATTATCCAGTGTAGTGACTAGTAGGATAATGTCCCTAGCTATGTAGCCATGTATTCAACACACTAAGGAATGTTTAATTCCTTTAATATTAATATAAAAAAGTAGTTATAAGAAGAAACATGCCTCTTACATCTGGCATCTGGGTTAAAAAAAAAAAAAGACAAAACTATTTTGAAACGATTCCCTGGATTGTTTTACATACATTCTTATATGTATAATATATCCACACAGCAGATATTTTGTGTATATACACAAAATTTGTTTTATCTAAGCCAGAAAAAAAAAAATCAAACTTTACCTTGGTCTTTACTGTGATAATTTATTTGGCTACTTAATCTGGAATTTTAGACCAAACAACGTCATCTGTAATATCAAATTAAAGTCTCTTTTATTTTGGTAAGGAATATTAAAGGATTAAAAGAGTACTAAAGTACCGAAATATTCCTTTGAAAATATTTTGTCAACTTTGCTTTCTGGACTGTATTTCAATAATAATTTCCTTCTCATAAAGAAAACAGATAAACTGCATCTTTCTGTCATCTGCAACTTTCTGTCATCCTGAAAGTGTGATATTGTATATGAAGTTCTCAATAATTTTAACTATTTGAATTCATAAGATGTACAAGGCAGACTACATCCATCAAAGGATTCGCTGCTGGCTGACTTATATACACCAGATGGATGTACACGCTGTTACATTAATTTTAATGGGTTTGCTTTAAAAGGTGTGTACTTACATGTGCCAAAGACATAGCAGTCGTGCAATAGGAAAAACAAAATGTTTTACATCTGAGGTTCAGAGGGGAAGGACATATCAGTAATGAAAAGAAGTTTTAGGTGCAAGAAGAGCTATTAAAGGCTGTGGGGCAGTAAAAAAATGTGCATTATTAAGAAAACCGTCTTTTTTTTTTAAAGGAAAATCTTGCAAAACAACTTTCCCCCAAGATTTGTAAGACTAAGTCAATAATGGTATAATAGCCGGAAACATATTTTGTGATTATTTGAGGCTTAAGAAACCAGCTGTGTTCCTATGCATTAATAAAATAAGTTTCTGTGGGTATATGGACAGATTAAAATGTAAATTTAAGAGATGACATAAAACAATGTTCTTGTTTATTCCAGACTTTTGCAAATTTGCAAATTTGGGGTTGGACAACATAATCCAAAATATAGAGATGAGTCTGTAAGGCAGGAGGGATGGGCAACATCTCTAGATTGGTATAGTGTTTGATTACAAATCATTCTCTTCATTTTGCTCCTCTCAACTTGTGTTGGTCTCGATTTGATTGTTAGACACTTGGGTCAAGACTCGTGTTTTTTTGTTTTTTGTTATTGTCTTTTTACAGACATTAGTATTTTTTGAAGCTTGCAGATGAAACTATAACATAAAATAACTCATTTTAAAAGTTTGTAGGAAATAAAAGAATGTTTAAATCTCAGAGTTAGGAAGGAAGAGTTTGATGAGTGGAAGAGAAATACAAAAAACTCCAGAAGGTGTTTTTACTCTAAACCATAATTTTATTCTAAACCATACCTGAAACTTTCATCAAAACCAGCAATTTTAAAAGAGTCTTAAATATTAGCTTAGCTTAGCTTGACTTGATAATATGCCATCAAAGCTTTGCAGTTTTGAAAAAAATGTAAGAGACCTCTTGAGGAGTTGTATCCTATCACTCAGAAGCTGCCTGATATCTTGGAATGTGTTCCAGTGAGGAGAGAAAGCAGCATTGCCTGCTGGAAATGTCACAACAGAAAGACTTCCATCAGCACAATGTGCTCAGTCACGTTTTTGGGGGACACGGCAACTGCCACGGTGCTGCTGCTGTCTGCTAAGGACATCACTTTACCAGTTAATGCTCAGTGCAAGAAAGATGTGTAGATTCAAACAGGTCTACATTGAATTGAACACGAAAGACTTTGATGTTGGTTTGTCAAGAGCCAAGAATGTGGTCATTAGGGGACAGGAAACAACAGCATCATGCTCATTCTCAAAAGCATTTCTCAGACTTTTGAAAATCTGAGTACTTTCTTGAGAAATGTCTTCCTCATTCAGTCTCTGCCTTTGCCTTCATTTGTTTCCCCGAGTCAAAACAGTTCAGTTCTTGCAGAGAGAAACAGCAACCAGCTGTGTGTGCTCCCTATCTCCCCGAGCAGAACAGAGCTAATGTCAGGTTTTACAAGCAGTTTGCCAGAAAATTACTAATATTTCTATCAGTAGCTAAAGCTTTTATCCCTTTTTTTTTTTTTTTTTTTTTTTTTTTTTGTGGGGGGCTGACCAGCCACTAAAGTTTGCAGTTCTTTGAACTAAATTGTGTTTTGGAAGACTGCAGTGTGAGTAACACTGTTTTAGCAATATTCACTGTCCTATAAACCACAGAAGAACATCATTTGTCAGAGCAGATTAACTATTTACAGAAAAATACAAAATCAAGTACGGACTCTCAGTTGTATAGCTGGGATTGAACGCACGCTACAGATACAAAACCTGGAAACAAGTGCTTCACACTTCATTTTTTTTTCTAGCTCATCAACACACTTAAGCCTGTCTAAACAGAGGAATGCCAGCATCTTAGAAGGATGAGATAGATTTCACCTTTATGGTGTTAGAAAATCCAAGAGTTTTTTTTTTTTTTTTTTTTTTACAGAAATCATCTGTAAAGACTATTCATTTTTACCATCATAAAGAAAGGAGAAGATATTATATACATTCTAACACAGTGCAATCAATTTGTGGTCTTATGTTGGTAAAGGCAGGATTTTAAGTCTGATTGGCAGAAGATACCCTAGGGCTAGCCACTAAAGATGGCCATTATCATTTATTAAGCAGGTGTTGAAATGAATTGGTCTTTTATCGTAATGCAGATTTACAGTGCATTAGGCAATCCATTTTTCAATTTAGTGAACTGCCTCTGATAAATTAACAGATGTCGATTGATTTTTTTTCCTTCAGTCCCCCTGTTTACACCTGACAGCCAATGCTTTATAGCTGAGCAGTTATTTGAAGTTATAAACATTATAATTAGCAATTTTTTAATTAGGCTGACAATTAACAGGAGATTTGCAAAGCTGCTAATTTGACATGTCATACTCTCCACAGTGTTTATGTTAACCACTACTTGAGTGAATTCAATTGAACAGAACTACGGTGTCTGAAAAATCAATCTCAGAAGAACCCTTTTCCCCACTTGGCTAGCATTATGGCACTTCAGGCAGGGAAGTGGGACTTCAGTGAAATTTTGCAATATGACAATTCCAACAGTTGAAGTTTAAACAAAGAGCCTATGTTAGCTCAAAGCTACAATTAAATATAATGTGCCAAACATATTCTGAGCTATTTAATAATGTTAGGTTTGGCATTTTTTGTTTTTTAAGGACTACAACCTAGAATCACGACACTGTAGATGATAACCTTATTTTTGGGGGCTAAACAAAGGAAAAAAGAAAAAATCATTCTGTGTGTTTGTGTGGTTACTGATGAAGTCTTTGTAGCTTTTCTAGCAGAATTATGCATGTCATAACACAAACTGGGATCTTGTGAGTAGGAGTCTTCCCACACTGCAGCAAGTGGAAATTTCCTGTCTCTTTCCAATTATCTCACCTTCCCCTTCAATGGTACCAGATGCCCTTCTAACAGACTTGGGGCCGCTGCGCACCAAATGCTGCTGTCAGTCCAGACACACGGTGCACAGGGCAGGTGGAAGGCAATAAGGGGGGCAGGCTGCTCACCAAAGCCAAGTTTGGGTACAGAGAAGGGCAACTGATAGAAAGTAGCTTGTCAAAATAACAGCTAAAACAGTGAATTGGGCAAACATGCTTCATCCCAATTGAAAAGACCAGAAGGATTGATTTTGATGGAGAAAATCTCTGCCTTGAAGAACATAGATATTTCCTTTTCTTACCACATATTACACACATTCATTTTCTTTTCTTTTTATCATGTACTTTCAGTAGGTACCTGCTGCTTTTGTATTCTATTTATGATCTCATGTCAATCTTATCTGGCAGAAAACCCTTAAACTAGATCGTGGTTACCATCAAAATAAAATAAAATAAAATAACAGCCTCTTGTACACCATTTTTTCTCAATCCTGCTCTTTATTCCTCTGCAGCCATCAAAAGATATTCACACACAATCCCATATTCGTCTTTCTTCTCTGAGGACCTCTCTTGCAAGGAGGTGAGACACATCCCTAACTTAAACGGTGGTGAAGTACCAGGAGGAATCCAGGATGTGTTGAAGGTGCCGCCTTCCAATACACTCGTTTCTTCCATTCACCCCACAGGAGGTCAAAAGGAGATCTAGGCACAAAGTTATTGAAATCCTGCATTCTGCTTATGTTCTTAGCATTAGATGTCCACAGAAACTTGCCTACATCCTAAGGGCTCCACGAGAACACACACAGAAGCACCAAATGATGAGAGCGGTACTGAGGTTTCATTCTAGTCCAACAGGATGGTAGAGGAAAGGCTGTGTTTGGATGGTCTCAACGATGTCAGAGGCTGCTTCAAAATTGCAAAATATTTTATTTGTGTCTCAGCTCAAGTGGAGGCTTAAACAGAAAAATACTCAATTGAAAATATGGCTAATTCTGGTGACATTGAAATAATTTCCTTTGAATAAGGAAGATTTTTTACTACCTGAAAGTCTTGCATGAAAGCACTTAGAGACAGATCCTTGGCTGATGCAAATTGTTACAGCACCACAAGATTTGTCTCTAAAAGTATCCTATTTTCTCACCTAGAGTTAACGATTTCATCTTCCAATTCCTTTCAGTGACTAAATAGAAACAATTTTGGGTTCACAGTCCAGTATAGTTTCTAACATGAAAAACTTAAATGCCAATTTAATTCTGCAGCAATTAGACAGAGAGTGTATCTTAAAATGGCTCTATCAGTGCAAATGGAGAATCAATTTCAAATGAGTGAAAATTAAATACGTGAAGTTGTGGTGCTAGTATATTATTCTTTTGCAGTTCAAATGGTACAAATTAGTTGCCTTGATAATACTAGGTTTGGCATGAGGGATTCCTAAGAGTCTGTTTACTAGTTTTTTATGTAAAATCCTAGTTACTCATTTCAAGCAGTGAGTCAAACACTGTTGCCAGAGTGTTCTCTTACTGTGTGAAGTATCCATTTTCTTTTTCCCTATGGGACCAACTTCCACACCCAAATCAGCAATGCTCCTCAGAGAACGAGTCAGAAAAAAGGAATTTAATTCAGGAAAGGAATTTAATTTAATTTAAGGAGGAATTAGCATTCACTCCTTAGTTGATCTCTCTTACACTGATTGGGCAGGAAAGAAAGTTCTCAATTATAAAGATGCACTTAGGAAACTAAGAGTCAATGATAAGTCAAGAAACAAGTAGGTGGGCTTTAAGATGAAAAATCTGAACAGGTAGAAGCAAGTCATTTACAGCTTCAGGTTTAAACCAGATTTTCTGTGTTGAAAACTGGAGACACACAGCTGAACAAATTTGTGGTAGATAAATTGATTTATACATAAGATATATACAGTTTACAACAGAGCTGGGGGAGTACAATTAATTGAGGGAGAAAGTGGAAAACAAAAAGGGCTAAAAGGGGATGCTGAAGGCATTTACCAGGGCAGGAGAAGCACCTTCTAAGCAGTAATTAAAAACAAAAGAGAAAACATAAACCATCCTCACTGGTGGAGAAGGGATCGTAGCTTGAGAAAATACAGGAGATATGCAAGGGGATTAGGCTATTGCACATGTCATTGACAGACTTTTACTGTGAGCGTGACAGAGCCCTGGAACAGGTCACCCAGAGAGGCTGTGGAGTCTCCTTCTCTGGAGACCTTCCAAACCCACCTGGATGCCACCCTGTGCCCCTTGCTCTAGGTGTCCCTGCTGGAGCAGAGGGTTGGACTAGATGTTCTCTAGAGGTCCTTTTCAACCTCAACCATTCTGTGATTCTGTGATCACAGTGGCAGACTACATAGCCTGAATGAAACTGCATGGAATAAGGGAAGAAAAATCCTTGTTCTGAAGTCCAGTGAAATGGACTTTTTGGAAGAGGCATGAGAGAGAGCTTAACTGCGCAAAGCAAATGGATTAATGCTATTACTACCTTTTGAATCTCTTGCATAATGTCAAAGAAGAGTCTGTCCTATTAGGAAAAAGGAGACAAAGGAGATACTCTGCTAATGAATATCCCAGAAAAAGATGTGAACAACATTCTAATAGAGAAAACTATTTATTTTGGGCTGTTTATTTAAGCACAGGAGGATTCCTAATGGAGCCATCAGACCTCACTCATTGGCTAATAGTTTAATTAGGCCCATCTGGTGGAGGCTGCAGAGAGAACTGCCCCAGCTCTCATATTGGCAGAGAGGTAATTTGTCATCCTGTGGCCCAGTGACTGGCACGCTAGCATCTCTAAAGCCAAACAGAAGCTCAGCAATCTGTCTCACATGAGAATAGCTGAGAGCTATTGGAGGCATTTGTGTGGTTCACCTTGGCACACCAAGGAGAAATGACACTAGTCCACAGCATCCTTGAGATAACCTTTGCTAAGAATTGGGAGAGAGTTTCTGAAAGTCAGGTAAGTCCTGCTGTTGTCAGCCAAGCCTAATGTACTAAAAAGGCATTCTCCCTTTCTGCCCAAAATCTCTTCTTCTGTGCCATCCTAATAAAATATCACACTATGGTTGTTTTTTTTTTTATCAATTTCCACTTAAGGGCATCTGTATTTTAGATAACAATTTCATTGCTACAAAATTCTAGAGCAAAGTTTCAGGTTAGTGCTAACTAAACTAAAAGAAACACAAGATCATCCAAACGAAGTAGTTTTCCCATAAATGACACTGAGTAACCTCACAGGAGGCATCACAGGTCACAAAAAAATCTTTAAGCCAATAAATGACATCCTTTTATAGATGTCAAGTACCTATCTGTACCTTAAGAAAGGAGAGATGGAGAAAATAAAGGATTAAGAGAAATTGATTCCTAACAACTCAAAGCATATGAAGCTAGTATTTCAGTTCATCTTATGGACAAGCTGTCTGTGGTGATCTCTTGACCAAAAAGATATTAATATTCTTAAAATATTTTTCTGTGCTTGATAACATTTACTGTTATTTACATTTACTTTTTATTTATATTTACATTTAATTTTTTTCTGGTTATAGGATTTTCTCATGATCTAGATACTGCAGAATCAAACTGACATATTTTAATGTCATAAATTGGATTGTTAATTCAGCTGTTCTTCCCTGTTGCTGGTACACTTACATGGTACACTCATACTTTATAGGTGCTAATTCTTGTCTGTAGCGCTTGCAATACAAGCAAGCGGAAGTGTTTAAAGCATACTTAAAGTGGAAGTGTTTAAAGCATACTTAAAGTAGGTTTTAAAATCATCACCAGTGAGTCTGAAGAGTTTGGAACTTCCGTTTCAAACTTATGAAAATAATGCCGTTTACCAAAATTTCACCAGTCTAGTAGATCCATTAATTCTGTTGCCTAGGTAAAGACAAAAAGATGTCATCAGTTTGTATCATTTTTAGCAAACTCCTGAAAGAATGAGTTAGTCAGCTCTGTGCTCAGCCTGATAAATTGTCAAGCAGTTTTGCAGGCAAAGCTAACTCACGCTGTGAAAATATTTACCAAGAGATGATCTATTCTTAAAACAAAGTCACTAATCCAGGGTGTCTGTTCCAGTCATAATCCTGAGCATGTACTTAGAGCAAGCTAAATGTGTAGTAACAAAAACGTTTTGCAATGTAGGAGCCTCATGAGCATCATCTGCCTTCAACCAAACACCTTTTGAAAGCTAGTTGTTCTGTGTCCTGCTGCCCTGTGAATTCTGTTTTGCTTGCAAGAGTGCAGGTGACAGTGGATACAGCAGAAACAATTTTACCATTTGTGTGCCACTGACTTGCATTTTCATCACGTACCTCCTTGTCAATATCATGTGGGGGGACAGGTGACAGTCTTGTTCTCATCCCTTGTAGTCCAGGGGAAAGTGTGCTGTGTCTCCTTCTGCAGTAGCTAATTAGTGAATGTGCTAGTCTTTTACTACCCCATCTGTGATACAAATGATTCCTAATCGATAAACTACTACCAAAAATCTGCTGGAACAGAGCACGAGTGCCTCAGAGTTTGCAAAACTTGGGAGAGAATTGAGCTGCCATCCATCATCTTCCCTCTAGCATGATGACTTATAGAAATGAGGCCTTGGAGATGAGAGTAGCCTAAAGCTGAAGGGTATCACTGCATGGACCACAGCAGCTGCATCCCTCCTGGGTGAATTTCTGAAACTGTGTTTTCCGTAATAGCTTTGTCCCTAAGTCCTGATCCTCGTGGAGAGGTGAACGGGCCAGTGACCTGGTGCACAGGGCTCATGGCAGTTGCAGAATGCCTGGCAGGAAAGACCTTTCCTAACACATGCAGTGAAGGACAGGGTGTCACCTGGGGAAGAGAGTGTTTTATTGTGACTCTAGTGAAACACTGGATTGTTTTCGGGAAGTAAGGGAACCCCAAAGGAGATTCAAGGGAGATTCTTCCTATGGAGAATGAGGAAAAATCAAAGGTCTGTTCTCTCTCTGTTAGAAAAAATGTGATCCAACAGAAGGCAGCTCAAGCTATCAATTTATCTTTGCAGGACACTCTATGGTTATTTATCTTTTTTAATTATGCTTCAAAGGGAATGTGGTGCTGCAATAAATAACATTAGGCAACAATAAATGGAACAGCACAGAGAGCTGATTGGAACTTGTTCCCCTCACCCTCTTTGCTTTAACCTCCATAAAAGTGTGGGTTTTTCCATGTTGTTTGAAGTATTCAAAGCTCAGATATTTCTGGAAGCAAGTGAAACACAGCTGCTTGCTGATTAAGGGGATACAGGAGATGGCAGGATTACATTAGTTTGATGCATCTGCTGGTACTCGGGGACCAGCTAGTTCCCAAATTTAGTGCCAGATACACATGGCTGCACCTGATCACATCTAGAAATGTGGCACTTCCACCAAAGCCTGAGCAGATTGTTATCAATTGTGTGCTAGACAAAAGCCCCAGAATTCTTTGATGAGGACTGGGAAAGCACTGACACCTCTCTTAAAAGAATTCCTGTAACTTTGAAAGGTATTTTTCAGTTTAACTCTGAAGATGGCAGCTAGGAAGCACATTCACGTTGTAATATTTCGAAGTTTGTATCTGGCCAGATCTTCTTCACTGTGAAGGTGCTTTCAAAGGTAATTATTTTTACAATGCTTAATTTGAGAGGGGTTTTACTCCAAACGCTCATGCAGAGGTTTCATTTCCAGAAGGCTGAGTAACCAGCATCTTTTGGACAGTTGTATTTTTCTCAGAGTTTGTCACAGCTTGGGCAGTCAAGATCACTAATCATTCTTGGAAAGTCGGTGTTTGATATTTGGATAGAAATTAAAGGTGACTAGTTAAGACTTCTACTACTATAAGTTTGGCCCTGAAACTTTTTATAATCATACTGGCAGTAATGTAATAATTTATCTTGTAGGGAAGTCAAACAACTATGTAATAATTTCAAAAGTTAAGCTGTCTTTCATATTTCTTTCAGTAGAAAAGAACTATTGGGATTTTCATGCATGTTTTGCCTTTGTAGAAATAAGAGTTGTGTTGTGGAACATAGATCATCCTTCACATTCATTAGCATTGTTATGGCTTCTCACTTATTTACAGATTTGCTATTGTGGCTAGAAAGATAAGGTTGAGTTCTGATTTAGTTCCACATTTTCGAACCCTATAGTAGTCAGTCATATCTCCTTTTACTAAGTGCAATGTCAGGTCTCCGAAATAAATTCTTAGTTCTATGAAATTAAAATACAGCTAAGACAATGATCAAGAAAAACACCTGTTCATATTTTCTTTGCAAAGTGATAATTCTGATTTTATACTTTTGCAGAACTCAGAAAATTCTCACCAGCAGTAATTAACTATATAATTTGAAAATGCAATTAGAATGTATTCTGCACAATTTAACCACACATTAAAATAGCGTAAAGCAAGATGAGCTTTTATTACAGAATGAATTGCAGCAATTGAAATATAGAGAAATTATTTGAGGATTCACATTTCATTGTATCTATGTATGTATGACTACCTTTTTATTCGGATCTGATTATTTGAGTTGGTTTAGTGAATAGCAAACACTTTTCTGAACTTGAAAAGACTAGCTAGGATGAAGATATTATACTTTGCATATTTTTAACTTTTCGAGAGCTATAAGTCCAAAAAGAGATGTCAAATCCCAAAGTACTGTGGTGTTGTATTTAGAAATATTCTTGGTGAAGGACTAATTACAATGATTTAACTGTCGTGTGTGTATCAGATGACCAACTCTGTCCTAGTATAGGATGCTATACCATTTACTTTCTAGTCCTCTTCTTTTAACTCCTTAAAGAAAGGTCCCAGAGAGCCTTCAGTAGACTAGAGGTGTTCTAGGTAGGAACTCTGCCAATACACATTAGACACTAACCTCTAGTCCTTTTGCAGTCCAGCAACCATTGCCAGATGGTTGTTTGTCCTCTATCATTAGCAGCAAGCCAAAGTCCAGGCCGGGATCACCAAAAAATCAAACTACACTGTGTTCTGAGAGCTAGAGCAGGACTTTTGAATGGAAAGATTCCTCTGTTAAGAGAAATAATTGCATCACCCTAATGTATCAAACAGCATTTTTGGTTTTTATTCTGCGTTTTTCATTTTGTCTTCTAGCTATTTCTAAGCAACTGTCCACAGAGAATAGCAATGGGGAGCTAAACAGCACTGACATTTTGCCATAAGATATTAATGTACTACCCTATGCTGGCTGTTTTATGGTCTAGAGAGTCTACAAGCTGGACAAAATTGCTACCTCCTTGGTCCATTTAGATCAGCAGAAGGCCTTTAGCATTCTATATAGAAACTTGAGGTATTGCTGTTTGTGCTGTATGTACTGTATGGAAGAGGAGGATTTCAGCAGATTCAATTTTGGAGTGTTATTTTGGAGTGCTAATTCAGTAGTTCATTCAATAGTTGACTTCTGGTGGACTGGACGGAAAATTAAAACTTGGTTTACTATTCTTCTAAAGAAAAAAGTAACACTTCCTACATATAGCTTGTGTGATGGATCGGATTCAGATGATAGAATTGCTCCTCTGGGATTTAAGATCTGTTAATCTTCCACAAACTAAGAGGGTGACTTGGTTGCACTGAATTAGATCTTTCACTGCCTGAGGTCTATCTTTCTGTCCTGCTGTTTGACCCTTCTGGACTTGTGGATGTCCCACCATGCTACCTTTTGGGCCTTTGGTGTATTGGGGGTGGGAGGAAAAATAAGAAAGGTATTAGGCAGCTTTTTTTTTTTTTTTTCCAAAAGGACATAGCTAGAGATGATGCTTGCACAGTGCTGTGGGAAAGTGCCTTGAATGCGTTCCTCATCACTTGGCATATTAGATTTCTTCCTGTCAGAAAGTTAGACTCTAAAAATGTGAAGTGTCTGTGGCAGAGATTTCCAGCTGCCAACAAAAGGCTCACTTTCATGATGAAAATAATTTAAAATGCTTCTGAGTCATTGTGAAAAATACAGGCCATGACTGTGTCTTCAAAACCCCATTGAGCTGAGGGAGCGAAGACAAGAAAAATTGCCTTCATACCACTGTGATCATCATCTGTCCCTCCAGCGCAGGAGAAAGATAAAGCTGGAGTGACAGCGCAAGGAGCAGCCTGCACATTTCTGTGTCACTGCTTGTGATAACCTGTGGCACCGCGCGTGAGTGTCCCCGTGTGTGTGCAGGGGAGTGCAGGAGAGGAAACCCATGCACAATCTCCCTCGCCCTTTTCCTCTTCATCCCTAAAGTCTTGATAGAAACTTGCTGTGATAGATACAGGTAGCTAAAAATAGTCTGTTTTGTGCGTACTATGCAAGCAAGTGAATAATTCTCTGCCGCAAGCAGGATGCCAAGAGACAGCAAAGACCTGATGGCAATGGCAGGTAAGGTACAATGATGGAGTGTGGCTTTCAGCCCCCTAAATCAGTGGCAGAGTACTTGGCATACTTGCCAATGCTGTTGCAGACAGAGAAAAGCCCTAGAGAAATGCTCCCTGCATTTAAAAGTCATATTTGAGGTATGCATGTTTTATACTAGGAGCTTGATAATTTAGCCTTGCAGCGTAGGTACCCCGCAGTAACGGGTGATAGTTCTTGTTATATTATTTCTTGTTATATGAGTTGTTGCAGCTTCTGCCTCCTGGATTTTCAGATTCTCTGCTTCCAGCCAAGGATATTCCATATATGTCTCCCAATGTGTGTGATCTAGGCTGGGAAAGTTGAATAATAGGAGAACCAGTAAATGCTGGGCAAAATCTAGGAAGAAGCCATCAAAATTAGTTCAGATTTTCTTGGTTATTCCTTCAATATCATCAACACACACCCGGAAATTTTCATACAGTTGGAGCAGATGAGACAGTTCTTATGTACGCAGTCATGCACTAGCTTCTGGAGAAACAGGAATCCACTGCAGTGTTTCCTGTTTTGACGCTCACATGAGTATAAATTCCTGTATTACTTAGTGTCCTCTTGCCATACTGGCTATTACTAGCAGCAGTTTCCATAATCTGGAACAAAATTCTGATTCTTTTGAAATCAAAAGGCAAAATTACTTCAGTAGGACAGATTCAACCCCCAAAGCTTTGCCAAGCGTTTCAGCAATGTGTATTTTTATGCAGTCAACCTGGTTTATGAACTTGCCTGATAAAAACTGTGTAGACTCAGAGAAGGCACAACTGTCATAAAGCAGGTGCATTACTAATTGGGAAGTGGAGGGGCCATGTTTTACAAGAGATATTTACTGCTAAATAAGAAATAGAGTCCTTTCCCTGGACAGGTTCAAATCCTTTAAAAACTTTCATAGTTCTCTATTTCTTTGCCTCTGGTTCCTGCTGCCAGATGGAGCAGGACTTCATGTCCTGGAAGTATATGCTCCTGGTTCCTCAACACACTTGCTGCACAAGGGAGGACAAGCGGAGCTGGAGCGTGGGCCTGTTCTCTGAGGGGTGACAGCAGGAGCTGGTCTGTAGCAATGTTGCCCATGGGCACCAGCAGGCAGAGCTGAACAGGGTCTCTGGCCTTTACACGTTGTTAACTATATGCCAAAGAATATTTGACTTCCAAAACTGCGTAGTGAATTGTGAATTCCATCACCACCACAGAAGTACAGTTTAAAAGGAATACATTTTTTACTCAGCCTCTTATTTCTCCCACTGTTGTGCGCCCAAAAAAAAAGGGGAGGTGGGGCGAAAGAACTAGGGATGGGGTGGGTGACGTGTCAGTTCTCTCTGCATGATGATTTATGGTACGTAGCCACTCTCTCCTTCATTATGCAAATAGTTAAGACAAATCCTTTTTTCTACCACTTCCCTACTGAAACATGCTCCTGTGAACAAAAGAGCCAGTGCAATTGCAAGGACTGGTATTGTTCACATCCCCACGATGACGACTATACCACCTGCATTCAATTGTACTCCACTGAGAATTTGTCATTGCCTTTGCGAAACTTAACATCACAGATAACACCAGTTATCTGTGTTTTCAGTCTATTCAAAGGCAGTCACTCTCCGTAATGCCTGTATTTAAATTCCTTTACTTCAATGCTGCTGTTTTACTGTTTTTTGCTAGATTTCCCATTCCACATTATTGGTATTTAAACTTATACCTTTTTGAAATGAGATGCCAAATTAACCTCGTGCTGCTCTTTTTCAAAGCATTCCCTCACTTGCTAGAATACCCTAGTAATCAGCTAATTCCAGTCATTTTCCTCTTATGTCTAGCGCTGGCAGTCAAACATGAAAACCAGCTTCACCAGTTGGCAGAGTTCGCCATCCAATTGTTGGACCTGCTAAGCACACGTGGGACTCAAACCAAAACTCTGTAGTCCCTTGGCAGCAGATCCGTCGACAGCTGTGAAGGGAGCTGTCTCCCATGTGAGCTGAGCCTGGGGAAGCTGAAAGCTCTTCCCATGTCTACCACTCGGCACAGTAACGTGCCATGCGACACTCTACTGCTCTCAGGGTAGATTAATGTCTGACTTGTGGTACCTGCTCTCCTGGCATGACTTGGCTGATGTCTCAGGTCTCTACTACTTAATAGCAAAGTCCTGCCAGTCTGACACCTCTCCAAGAGTCTGCTCTGTACTAACCCGGTCATTTGTAACTGCATCTCAGGTTTTTATATTAATGTTTGTATTTAGTAGTCCCTCCTCATGAGACCTGAGGATTGCCAAGGCCCATGTGCCTGGCAGCTCTGCCATGCATCTCAGCCTGATTTCTACTCAACTCCCCAAGTACTAGGAGGTCACAGGCATTTGTTCTTTGGCTGCCAGAGGCAGCTCTGGTGCCTGGTGATTCTGCAGCCTGGCCTTCCTCTCCCCCTGCTGCTTTGCCTCTTGTTTGAAATCCTCATGTGGGCAAGTAAGAGCTTGGAGAGATATGCCATAGTGCAGCTTAGCGGAAAAAAAAAAAAAGAGGACCTGAATCCACTTCTTCCTTTCTAATTGAATTAACTGCAGACACAGCTATCTGCCAGCCTTCCTCATATCTTCCAGCTTTTTGACAGATACTGCATCATTCCAATCCTCCAAAATAGAACAGTTGATCATAAAAGACTGAGTCCATGGTAAGGATAAGGTCATGGCTCCATGTATATTACTTATAGCATGCAGTATAGTTCATTAAATCTGCATAAGGTCGCAGAGGAAACACAATAAAATTGACTACTCTGAGGAGAAAAAAAAAAAAAAAAAAAGATACATTTGGCCAAGAACAAAAGGGTCCCAGATACATGTGAACATGCAAGAGTTATTTCTTCTAATTTTGATGAGTCTTCCATTTGTTTCCTTATTAGAGGGCCCTCTATTCTGTGTAAGGACTTTATTTTATGCATATTTTATGGTTCTCTGTGTTGTTGAGGCTTAAGGAACAGCAATAACCATGCAACAAAAAATACCAACACATCATGCAAAAAGAGTGCAACACAAATCTCTTACTAAAAGGAGATGAAACATAGACAGAGTTAAATTACTAACGTGGCTCTCAGGAGAGCTGAACAGTTCCCTGAGTTCTGTGTCATTTTTTCTCAGTGTTTTCAATTCACCATATATAAAATAAAAATATGAATTCCTTTCCTTGTGACTTAAATATTTTAACTTTAAACTTTGCGAAATATGCTTTATCTCATGGTGTGTGTGGGTGTATATACACATATATACGTACTCAGTACTTGGTTCAGTGACTGTAATCTTTTACAGGACCTTTAGATGCTACTAAAATTTAAATTATAAATCAGTATCTTTTCTTGAAGTATTTTTCTTCAAAAGTATTTTCTTAAAAATGTATCTTCTCTCACGTTCTCCAGAGATAATCATACTGAAGCTTGGAATTCTACATCTTGCTCAGAGAAGATTTAAAATTTCTAAGTACCATAGACAAAAGTAACCAATTCACAAGGCCTAATGATAAAGATATATTCAAAAAATAATAAAAGGTAGCCAGTATTTAGTTAAATTCAGATTTTAATTATTCAGAGTCTTTTGAAGATGAGTACATGACCCTCTGCTTTATTTTATTACATCTTTTGTGCAGCCCTATTAAAGCTGACCTGTTAACTCAGATGTACTAGACAACATTTCTGAGTTTACATGAACCCTACCTAGAAAATCATGTTCCTTTCCAAAACACTTTGTTATTTTTGAGGATGAACCCATATTTTAAGCTGCTTTCATATGCCACAGTATACTTTCTGCATTAGTCTTGCCTTTATAAATTATTAGAAATGTGCTTTTTTTTATGTTTAGCTTCAAGTTTAGCATATTCCTTTGAGAATCATAATGGCAACTAATAACACTAGTGAAGAGTCTTTCACTGTTTAAAGTGTAGCAAGGAGTGAGAAGCTAAGATTCCCTCATCCTGTTTATGACCTGACTTCAAATGATACATGCTGCTGTGGAAAAGGTAATTTAATGCCTGTTATTATCATGCAATCCTGCACCAGCACCACCTTTGAAGCTGTTAGATACAAAATCAACTCGAGTCATATATGTTCATTTGAAACGTTCATCAAAGTTTTTATGAAAGCATGACACAGAGCTGCTTCATAAACACCTTCCCGTTCCCACATAGCCAAATGAACCACTTTCTCCTCATCTAACCAGCAAGAGTCACTTTGAGGTCCAAGCATAAATACTAACTGTTGAAACGTGGCATAAAAAGAAAGAATATGCTAATTAAATTACTGAGACACTTTAAAAGGATTTACTTCCCTTGTAGAGTTTGCAACACTTCTGGCATGTTAATTCAATTGTAAAGTAAATTATTTAAACTAATAAATCATTAACTTCATATTTTACTGAAGTATCTTGTTAAGCAGAAAAAGCATGGATATTTTATGAATTTATAGAACTACCAAACAATGTTTGTCTCGTTTGTGAGGTGGCAGGTTTGCCTACTCCTATTCCTCAAGAAGAGATTTTCAGCTGTGGTGTTGATATGTCTACAGGCATCTTCCAGCCCAGTTCCTTCATCCACTAACCTGGTTGCCTCGTCTACGGACATGCCACTTAGCACGTGGCAGCAGGGAAGGATTCTCACAGTCATCATCACTGTTTCATTGTGTTTTTTCTGTTACTTTTGTAAAGGAAGACAGGCTAGTCCATATAGATATAGTCTGTAGTCCATATAACATTACCTTCTGGGTAATGTGATAAAGTCAGGACATATCTATTGCCTAGTTTCCTAGTGGCTTCACTAAGAAATAGACTAGAATTCACTATAATACCTAAATCTCAGGGGAACTTCGGAGGCTGGTGAACTTTCCTACAATAGCAAAAGCTGAGAATTGGTATCTCTAAAGATTTACCTTCTAATTGTAGCTCTCCTTGAACATTAGCAAAGCTGATATTCTTTCAGCAAATTTCCATAGCTTGTGTACAGACTGCAGAAACTCTAGCAGCTGAATCAAAAGAAATTGTAAGAAGGTTATTTTTACTGGATATGTTCTTTGTATATCATATGAAAGTCTATTATCAGTAGCAGCTATACATACAATTCAAGAAGGATAGTTAGTTCCTATAAAATAATATGAGAGATAAGACTGAATTCCAAATTGTTAGAGAGGAGGAGGTGGTCATCTGTTACAATGTTTATCAAAAAAAAAAAAAAAAAAGGAAAAGAAAAAAAATCTGTATATATATGTCCCTAGTGTTACAAGCAGCAAAAAGTTATAACTGACCCGTGAGAATAAGGTGAATTCTAGAATCCTTCATTATCAGTTTCAAGTATTTGACATCACATTTCATTAATACATATACTCCCACTATGCAAAAAGATAATGAAGGCAATTTCCAGAGAAACGCTACAGGATAGTAATATTCGCTGCATGCACAAGATTAGTAGGCAGCCATTAGTAATAAAACACTGTTAGAAACAATAAGAGTTTTGAAAACAATAAGAGATGTCAATATATATTCAGAATAAAAAGAATGAACTTACAATGCTTTGAAAAGCAAGCATGGTATCTCAGAGAGGTATGTGTCCTACTCTGTGTATACATCAAACTGTACTGTAAAAGCCTGTGTACCACTTGGAGATTGTATCCTGGGGACTCACCACAGCCAGTTCCTTAGCACAGTTAGTACTTAGGACAGCCAAGGATTCACCCAAAGGTTTCAACATTCTAGAAAGAGCAGGGATGACCAACTGCTGGAGCAAAGAGGCATTTTTCAGGTATTTTTCCTGAAAAATCTTCTTCATGAAGCACTGTGTGGATCAGTCCCACTATAGGCACTCCTGTTTCCCATGCTTTTGTTCAGATTTTGACATTTTAATATACTTATTTAGACTTTGACACTATAAATCAAGGAATGCTGGACCTCTTAAGTAAATTTCACATTTATGAATTAAAACCAGTCCAACTCTACATCTGGATGATCACTGAGGATCATTTTGGTGAGCCCTAAGCTTCAGCTTCCATATCAAAGATGCCTAGATCTGCAAAGTCCAGCAGTTTCACAGAAGAACAAAAATCAGATTTGTGTCACTATAATGAAGTATATTTTAGCATATGTGGAGATTTAAATTGGAACATAGACCTTAAGCCAATCTGTCATGCTTACAGTTTTGATCTGCCTAAATTAGTGAGGAGGAAGAGGAAAGCCAAAATACCCGTAAAACAAGTACACTATTATCAATAGCAAGCCTGCTACATTTCAAAAATGTGTTAGTTTTAGTTAATGTGCACCGGGTGCTAAAGAAATATTTAAACTATCTTTCAAGGATTTAAATGAAAATTGGCTTCTATAAATACCAATTGGTTTACTTAAATGCATCCAACTGTGACAAAGAAGTGGTAGGAGGAGAAATAAATCAGAAAGAATTAAAATGTGTTTGTTTTGAGAAGTGACTACTGATTTCAGTGAAAAGCCTTTCTGGGCTGAGTGAAACAGTGGTGAATATTTGCTCATTTATTTAAACCATATTCTTTAAATATGCTGGTTCCACTGTTAAT